>ML677331.1:1923444-2044578 GCA_007922305.1 Dermatemys mawii | reverse complement strand
AGAGCAGGGCTGGGGCCTCAGGGAAGAGGCAGGGCAGGAGAGGGGCGAGGCAAGGGTGTTCGGTTTTGTGCGATTCGAAAGTTAGCAATCCTACTGTGAAATAGCCACGCCCCTGACTGAATCACTCCTGCCAGATGTGTCTGACCCGTGGGCATCTTAGTACACTACAAGTTTTTAACTTTTACAATGGACTTTTCCAAATGGCAAATGTTTTAAAAATCTGACCCATACATAACCAGCACAACTCTGTCCTTCACCCCTCATCTCTGTGGGACATACACATGCCTGGTGCATGGAGCTTGTCATAGGCAAAGGGGGAAGCCCCTATTAAAATATCAGCAGCA
Organism: Dermatemys mawii; assembly: GCA_007922305.1. Classification (NCBI taxonomy): domain Eukaryota; kingdom Metazoa; phylum Chordata; order Testudines; family Dermatemydidae; genus Dermatemys; species Dermatemys mawii. The sequence continues at coordinate 2,044,234 of ML677331.1, read as the reverse complement.
CATCACTGTTGCTAATTTGGCATGCGTTATTTGTGAATTGCACAGGATGATGTCATGTATCTTGGACCTTAATGTGAACCAGAACATCAGGGCCCAGCATCCTATAGGCATAATTGATCTCATCAGAAGTCCTTTCAAGCATCACTGATATTATAGCAATTAATACCCGTTGCAAAGCCATACCACCATCCAGAACAAGATACCGGCATCATGCGACATATTGCATCCTTGTATACAACTCTCAAGGGCTGATTGGCAGACTCGGTGATATAAGCTAGAGGTAGGAAAGATCTAACACCATTGGTCATCAAGTCCATTCCCCTGATATGGCTCTGAAAAGTGGCAAACTAAAACAGTAGTTGGCTCAGACCATTATTGAATAGTAACTGCAAGAGTGGGGATAGGAGATGAATTAAAAATTAATTTTAAAATATTTAGCCTGTTAAAAACAAATAATTACTTTCCAATTATTTTGCTTTGTTTTATCATGTATTTAATAATAAAGCACCCGGATACTATGGCGATAGGAGTGGTATCATAACATAGATCGATAGGTTAGACAGCGGCTGATCAGAGTTAAATAAAAATAGGCAAGCTGCCAAAAATCAAAACTATAAACAGCTGTGTACCAGCAAAAAACCTTATAGCAAAAAAAATGCTATAAAGGTATAAAAAGCAGTGTACTGGTTTCTAACAGTAGTACTCTCATCTCTACACTTTTAACATATTAGTCTTTTATTAGACATTAGTCATTAATTATTTAATGCCCAGAATCATATTCATAGTTCACAGATTTCAAGACCAGAAGGGACCATTGTGATCATCTGACCTGCTTTATAAAACAGGCCATGCAACTTCCCCAAAAATCCGCTACAACCCATAGTGAATTGTTCCATTGGGTAATTACCCTCACTGTCAAAAACTTACACCTTCTTTCCAGTCTGAATTTGTCTAGCTTCAACTTCCAGCAAAGCACTTAAGCATGTGCTCCAGTTCTCCTGCTTTCATCGGAGTTAGGCATGTACTTAAACATTCTGTTTAATTGGGAGTGTGAGGGGGGAACAAACTGAAATTTGCTTAATCTTATCTGACGGTCACTCCTCTATCCTAAACCTCTAGGCTGACCTAATGAGCTGCTTCCCAATCCCTTCTACTCACAATCCTAAACATTCAGAAAATATAATATGTAACAGGCTAGTACTTACTATTCAATTGTTCCATCAGTATCAGTGGTTTTAATACCCATTTTTCACAATCCAGGTTGTAAAATGAAAAAGTAAAATTAAAAAACCAAACTTTTACTGATGAACCCTAATCATAAACCAGTACAAGATTAGAGATTAAACTGTAGCTTTAAACCACTGCCTCTAGTTGTGCTGCTCTGCACTAGCTGCTGTTTTAGTGCTGTGACGGAGTCAGACCAGAAGGATATAGGAGAGTGCTGGAAGGCAGGTATATTAGTCTCAGGATGTGCAGGTCCCTGTTCCCCGGATAGCCAAACAAAGGCTACTCCAGGCCAATCAAGATACCTGGGGCCAATTAAGAACCTTCTAGAAAGGAGCAGAAACAGCTAGCCTGATTGGGACACCTGAAGCCAATCAGGGACTGACTGAAACCAGATAAAAACCTCCCAGGTAGTCAGGTGGGCTGTGGGTGTCAGGAGCTGTGCTGTTGGTGAGACTGAGTGGTGGACAACATATCATCCAGAAGGAAGGAGGCCCTGAGGTAAGGGTGAAGTGGGGTTTGAAGAACCGGAGACTGCTGTGGGGAAGTAGCCCAGGGAATTGTATTGTGTTTTGTGGATAAAAGGTCAGCCATCTTAGCTGATACTATTATTGGAGCCCAGAGTAGAGGGTGGGCCTGGGCTCCCCACTTTTCCATCTTCCATACTGGCCTGTGATGAAGGTAACTCACTAGGTGGTGACTCTTGCAAATTATACTGAGAAAGGGAGGTCACTGTGGGGCCTAGATGAGTTTCTGAGGCCCCTAAATCTGCCAGGAAGTGCAGGACCCACAAGTACAGACTTGGAGCTTTGTCACAGTGCATTAGTCATTAGCCTCAAGCAGGCACAAAACCCAATGGGAACAAAGTTGTAACTCATATTGCAAAGTGCAGCACACACTCCCTTTCAGCTCTGCTGGCCACTGAGGCCTAGAAGTAAGCTGATTTTAATTGATAGTATCTGTCTCCTTCCACCACTGTTCAGGTGCTTCCATTGCCAGGGCAAAATTAGCTACTGTGCTGGGGCACGGCCAGATGGCTATAGGAGGGTGCTAGGAAACAGATATGTTAGTTCCAAGCTAAACAAATCCCTGGTACCTTTGGAATCAAATGGCAGTTGTTCAGGTTAATCAAGACACCTGGGGCCAATTAAGAACCTTCTAGAAAGCAGTAGAAACAGCTAGCCTGATTGGGAAACCTGAAGCCAATCAGGGACTGGCTGAAACCAGTTTAAAACCTCCCCATTAGTAAAGTGGGGTTGGATGTCAGGAGCTGTGGAAGGAAGTTGGGCTGTTGGTGAGACTGAGTGGTAGACAACATATCATATGCAAGGAAGGAGGCCCTGAGGTAAGGGTGAAGTGGAGTTTGAAGAAGCAGAGACTGCTGTAGGGAAGTAGCTCAAGGAATTGTATTGTGTTTTATGGCTAAAAGGTCAGCCATCTTAGCTGATACTATTAGGGTTCCTGGGCTGGAGCCTGGAGTAGGAGGTGGGCCCGGGCTTCCCCCTTTCTGCCTCCCCTAATTAGTCACTGAGATTGGGAGACAACTGAGACTGTGCCAGGAAGGATAGCTTCTCACTGGCTTATGATGAAAATGGCTCAATAGGCTGTGACCTTGTCTCTAGAGAGAGAAGGGCTCCGTGGAGGGTCACAGTGAGCCTCTGAGGCTAGTGAAAATCCACCAGGAAACGCAGGATCCACAAAGATAAGGACAGAGCTTTGTCACACTACATAATCACTAACTCTTGCAATTTTATTGCCAGTCTAGGGATAGAGTATTTGATGGAATTTTTAACCCCTAAACCCTGGAATCATGTGAATACAGCAGAATCTCAAATTTCATTACTAAAGGTAAGTTTCTAGCCCTCGTGGTTGCAAAGGTACACTTGAAAACATGAAGCCTTAGAGGCACAAAACCAAGAAAGCAAATAAAAAGGAATGCTAATGTGTTATTTTTTAAACCTCACAAATTAAGCCAATTTTGTGATTTTTAAGGAGACTTGCCTTTGATTTCTGAATGGCTGGGGTTGGCAATACTGTGGTATACTTGTGATATAATCAGGTAAAATTAAGTAACAGCTCCTGATCTGGTAGCAGGGCTCATATAGCACATATGTGCTTTATTGGGAATATATTGCCTGTTGCGCCCTTTGAAAAATTATTTTGCATAAAGAAAGTTGCAATATATTTAAAAGTTACGCTGTCAAGGTAAAATTCAGTAGTTAGTATTTCACTCACTTTGGACAGTTAAACTAGACTAGTCCATTTTGAGTCAGTTTCATGTTCTGGTTCTCATTTTTGCTTAGCATACTTCCTGTCTTCCCCTTTGTGATCTATTTTAAGGTGTGACTGTTTGCTTACCACTGGGTTGTTCTATTGAGCCTACCGTGGCCTTGAAACATCCAGTCAAGCAGACTCAAATGTGCAGCAATTCAAAGGGAATATTTGTATTTCCAGTAATTGGTGTTTTTTTAGGCCTCTGCGGATGAATCAGCACATAACTTGCCTGAGAAATTTACACACATTTAGAAAGCTCAACTTCTGTCTGAACTTACTTTTTTAGGAAGAACAAATTAATTCTGTTAACCCATAAGGTAGCTTACTTGTTCATCCATTACAGATACGGCTCTTCGAATGTCTGTACTGACAGATGAGGAATGTATAGATTTTGATTAAATTATGGATTAAAAAAAATCTCTTTAGTAAATAACACCAACTTCTACTGTGTAAGTCCACCAAGAGAAAGGGGAATGCGAAAATATTTAGCCGAATGACACTGGATTTCAATACAACATGGTGAGTAAAACAGAGCCTTAGTTGCAAAGCTTATCTCTTGAGGCATCCATGACATGATACTACCTGCTTGTTAAATCAGGAAGAGTCATGCCTCCTCTTCTAACCCTGGGGAAGTGCAATTTGTTAGGATGTTGAGTACTTAGCACTGCAGAGGAGTAGGGGAGAAAGTACGGACGTTGCCTTCACACCTGCACCTCAGCCCATAAAACAGGACTGGCATGGAAGGGGACATATGCTGAACTCCACACAGCAGTGTATCATAAAGAACTCCCCAAGCCTATAGGGCTGTACTTGAAAAGCAGTATCAAGTCCTATGTCACTGATCTGCTTATTAGACAATACGCTCATTGTGCCTGACAACCTGGTATGACTTTAGAGGGGTTATTCCACGGGGTTACCAATGTAATAGATCAAAAATCACAGAGCAAGGATGATCCAGTGGTTAGGCCACTAGCCTGGCAGACCTGGAGTCAATTCCCTGCTCCACTGCAGACTTCCAGTGTGACAGGGGGCTTGTCTACACGCCACAGCAATTCTCACTGCAGGGGGGTGATTTCTACAGCTCCCCATGGGCTGTGCACTGACTGGCCCATGTAAACCCTGATAGTTCGCACTAAAACTTCCCTTAGTGCCCTTTAACATAGTGCTGTTTCAAACAGTACTGCATTAAAGTGCAGCAGGGACCTTTTAGTGCACACCAGCAGGGTCTATGTGGGTCAGTTAGAGTGCAAGATGTTGAATTGCTATAAAAATCACAGCCTGATAGTGCATATTGCCGCACCGTGTAGACAAGTTCCAAGTCACTTGGTCTCTCTGTGCCTCAGATCTTCCTCCATATGAGGACAATACAGTGTTGAGAAGATCAAGGTATTGAAGATTGTGTGATGCCTAGATATATGGTAAATGGGGCCATTTAAATACCTAAGAAAAAAATCAGTTTTTTTACTGTTTTTACAGTTTTCTTCAGGCAAGCACAAACTTTCCTTGTTTGTTAAATTAATTTTTAAAACTATATTTTAATTCTATTTTAAACTATGATCAGTGAGCAAGCATCCAGAGGACAGCCAGACATTCAACTGGTTGACACAGATATTGTTTGCATTAGTTGAATAGTCACTTTACTTCATTTAGAGAAAAATCCATCCAAGAGTGTTGATGAAAATAAAGATGTAGAAACCTGTGTGTATACTATGTATGATGCACATAATATTTGTGAACTTATCTAAATCAGCAGCTAAACTGGATATTAGAAGAACGCAATTCAGTTCTGAAATCACAAGTTATAGCTATCAAAGAGAATTGTCTCAGTAATTCCAGTCAGCTTCTCCATCAATGCAACGTAATGCGACAGCTTTCACAATGCATCTCTTTCCTTAAAGCATAAAAACTATCCTACTGTAGTGCTGTCAAGACGTTTGGCACAGTTGCCAGTCTGCATTAAAAAAGGAGTGGCCCTCTAATGAACAGACTTGCTCAGAGCATAATGCTCTCTAAGGCAAATATGTTTGTTTGTTTTGACAAAAGGGTAAACAACTACAACAAGGACATGAGGAAAGGTAACTATAATGGCAAAAGAAGACATTTATACTCTATGCATCCATTGGACAAATCTCCACGGATACAAATGTGTATGTAGGGTGAGCCAACCATAATCTGAAATCTATGAGAGCACTGAGGGCCAGTCTGCCCATAGAACATGTTAGGAAGAGATAGCTCAGTGGATTCCATCACATACTATATTCATGCCCTACCTCACTGAAGTTATGATTTACAAGCCCTGGTTCAACGTTCCCCGCTATCACCTATCTATTCTCTGCCTCGTATTCATATCTATGTGAGTGTTAATTACAGTTATTGGGCTTTGCCAATTTAATGCAACTTTTTAATTGGCAGGGTAGTCCTTTATCCCTTGATTTTAATGTAGTATTATTTATACAGCACCATAAATACAATAGTTGCCACCAACCTTTTGATCAGGCTATAACGGCTGTATCTTAGATATTACTGCTCTGTAGTTGATGACAAATGTAGGCAACTACTGTATGTACTGTGCATTATTATAGGTAATGTGTGCCAAAAACAGGTAACCAGCTCTTTAGGGGATAAATTCTGCTAAATGGCAGTAGGGAGTACATACACTAGGGAGTATAGAACATACACAGCAGGTAGCAGTCATTAAAGCTGGAATGCTTGAAAATATATGCAATTATTTCAACATTTTAGCAACATACATTATTTTATATTCAATACTTTTTATTACTGTAATGACCAAACAGGCAAGTCAGTGCTTCATTGTGAGGTACTATACGGCAGATTCTATAGTCTTCTGTGCTTCATTGGTGGTTTAGATGCATTTCTTACACCATCCTAGCCTGGACAGCTTCACTGACACAGTAAATCCTGCCTCATTAAATCAAAAAGCTTAATGTTATCCATTAGCAAAAGGCGCTACTGACATACCACATTCATTCTCTAGGGGATTTGCCTCTGGATTACAGCAGCAATGGTAACATAGGACTCCATTTCCAAGGCTGCCTAGAGTCCAGGGAGGAACAAGAACAAGCTAGAAGCTACTGCAAAAACCAATCATAAGTCAGAATCCAGAGACAAAGGGTTTGGCCTTATTTTTGGTTTGGAGCATAGCAGGGAAAGGAGCTATTCAGCTGGAAAGGACCCTTTTACTCTCCACATTCCTACCCACTGGAAGATTTAATTTAATCCCTTTGAGATTTCTGAATTTGCATGAAAAGGTAAGACATTTACATTATGGAGACATGAAAATATAAATAGGCTAGCTTATTAAAAAAAGAATCAAACAACATGTAGATCTTGATGAATATTCAAAAATGAGAAAACTATCCCCTGAAGTCAAAATCATAGTAAATTGGAGTTCAGCCTATATTCTCTCAAGTGTCATCTCACCAAAGACCAGAAACCCATGAGGCAGAGGAGAGTCAAGATCAGGCTACCAAGAACAGCCTGACTGCATATTTTAATCCAGACCAGGGAGCCATGAGTATAATGATATCATCCTGTGTGTGGAGACTGCCAGGAATGAGGCAGCAAGTGAGCGCAGCAAGGCCATAGCAGAACCACCTGATAAGCTACTGATAAGCAGTCAGGTATCTTTAAGCCTAGCAGCTGCAGAGGATCTATGGCTGCTCATTGCACACACTCACACATTCTCTGCCTCCCTGTGCTTACCTCCTTCCAAGCCCTGCTCCTGAACTGCTCCAGCCTAGACTATGCTGTGAACCCAGCCTTGTCCTAGTCCTGCTCCTCACTTCCTAACCTCAGCTAATCTGGTTCTGAACCTCAGCTATGATTCCTGGCTCCGACTCCACTCTGACATTCAAACTCGGACCACTAGGCCTAACCCCTAGCCATCATTTTCTGTGCTGCACGACCCATCAAAGACTGAGCCTAAACTCATTATTTGTCTAGGTAGGTGTTGTGAGGGAGCAGGTTGCTACGGATTTGCTATAAATATCGGGAGGGATAGAGTTTATGTAGTGTTAATTTTGTTTTTTATTATCCTATCCCTTTTCCTATTCTTTCCTATCCTGAGTTCCCCATACTCAATAAAGCCTTGGTTATTGTTTTATTACTTGGGAATTAGCAGCTATTATATTATACTTCTCAATATGAAATTGGGTGTTGACTATATTCCCAAGGGACAGGCCCTCTGTGTTCTTTGCACTGGAAGGGGTTTCCCTGAGTGGAAGCACTAGGCGCACTAATAGATGAACCCAGGACCAGACCCCTGAGAAGAAAAGGGAGAAGGCTGCAGCCACGCCTCAGAGCTGGGTTATATTAACAAAATGGAAGGGACTCTAAGGAAGATTTCCATAGCCCTTGTCTGTAACTCAAACACCTCAATGGATGCTAGTTGCTTCTCAACTAGATCCAGGGCCTGTGACACCCAAGCCCCTGACACACATTTATAAGACCAAATAACATCAAAACCTAAGACAAGTAGCTGTTAGTGCCCTCAAAATATTTAAGGGCAAGGTATTCAGCGAACTGGTAGACAAAGTCAAAGAGAGACTGTGTAATCCCTTCCTTCTGCAAAACCACAGAAGAAAGGTTACGGATCCCACTAGGGGTAAATAGTTTTGTTGAGACTATGGCCCATCTGCCACCAGAGAAGAGCAAATCCTGTTCCAGAAGTAAAAGGAACAGACAAAGAGGCGGCAGATGGGCACACTGGCTCCTTTAGCTTTATTTTGTACTCCCAGGGAATTTTTCCTGCCCTCACAGCCCTTCTCTCAAATCACTAGCATGCTCCCTCTTTGCCCTTAATAGAACCTGTTCTGAGGCTGTTCCAGTGCAGTGCCAGATTTTAATGACTTTTTAAATTAAAGTAAGCGCATGCATGGAATAGACCCAAAAATGTTTTCACATTTTTATTGCATAATTATATTGCACACTTCTGAAAAGTTCAGCCTATATTCTCCCATTTACTATTATTTTGACTTCTGGGGACAGTTTTCCATTTTTGAACATCCATCAAGATCTACTTGTTGTTTGATTCTTGCTTTAATAAGCTAGCCCATTTATGTTTTCATGTCTCCATAATGTAAGTCAGTCTTACCTTTTCATGCAAATTCATGTCAGGCTAGTATCACTTGCCTTTTCAGTTTTTATTTTGTCTCTAATTTATTTGTCCCTATTGCCTATTTTTATTTCCTCTTATTACAGCACTTTGTTATGGACTGGAACTGTGCTCAGCGGAATAAGGTGATGAGAACAATCTGTTTTGTAATGAGAAAGTCTTTAGCGAGGAGATTTGGTTCTGTTTACAAACACCAAATGAGAGGCTTGCTCCTTGTGAAACACACACACACTGGTTTGGGTATGTGATGGTGAAAAAATATTCACTACTGTCAGGATTGCCTCCTCACTTTGAACTCTAGGGTGCAGATGTGGGGACCCGCATGAAAAAAGAAATACCCCCCCCCCAGCTTATCTTACCAGTTTGGGTTAAAATGTTTTTCCCCAGAACACAACTTCTTCAGTGTCTGGACTGGGTATGCCGCCACCATCAAGTGAGAATGTCTCAAAAAACTATTGGTCATGGGCCACTTGAAGCCCCTCTTTCTCTTTCCCCAAAACCCCCAAACTTATTCCCTCCCTGGGAAGCTTGAGAGAAAAGCCTCGCCTGATCCTGCAAGATGTGCCCAATCCAAAACCAGGATCTTACACAATGGAAAACAAGCAGTCAGATTCTTAAGAGAGATTTTAATAAAAGAAAGGAATAAATCCCTTATAACCATCAATAGAACAGCATCTACCGTAATCAACAAAAGAATCAAGAACCCAAACCTCTCCCCCGAGGCAACTTTCTCCCACTGTTGATATCTCTGCTGAATCTTACAATATCAAGAAGCACCCAGTCAACACTCACCCCTGAGAACCCTCCAAGTGATAAAAAGAAGGTAAACTTACTGACTATCTTACTTGATAGAAAGCTATACTTACAGTGAAAGAAACAGGTGTGGTTCATCCCATAGCCGAGTTGAACAGAGCAGAGAGAAACTGAAACTCAAAATCCTTTGTCTCCTGAGGAATTTCTCATTGGTCAGTTGTCCACCTCTCAGGTTACCTTTAGCTTAACCCCTTACAAGTAAACAGTAATTCTAGGCTACTTTATACTTATGACAACTACACTTTCATTTAAAAAAAAAATTGCCTGAACAAAAGACTTTCCCACCATTCCTTTGCATAGCATAGTGTTCTTAAGAGGAGAAAACAGTTCTGGAAGCATCAATCATAGGCTGCCAAACACGAGGATATCCTCTGATCCACTGGTAACATTTCATCCTTCAGAGCAATTGTGCAAAAGCCTTTTTAACAGTATAATAAAACCATTGGTAAATGCTAAATAAACTATATCATAAGGCAACAGATTAGGATTAGTCATCTTTGTATTCTGAATGGTTACCATAACTTCAGTCCACCATGCACACGAAAAAATTAGAGTACTCCAGAGGGGAAAAAACGATGTTCTTATACACATGACCATTCCCTCAAACTGTTCCCCCATATACAAATGCATAACAATCTCAAAAGGAAGAAACACCCATTCTCGTCTTTGGCTTCTCAGCAGTCAGTGTTCTTTTGAAGCATCATACTTATTAGTCAGACACTATGTAATTTGAGATGTGCTCTGAAGAATTATGTTGATAATATCGATGGCATTTATAGGTATTGTAGGAAATTGTTTTTTATGAAAATGCATGCATTCTGTGCGCAGTTCAACTATTTCACTTTCACCTGTTTCTATGCTATGCAATGCAATATTTGGGTCCTATTCACCATTGCCCTGCACCATGTATATTCATTTAAATTTAAACCAATGCAAATCACTTTACACCCATTTTGTGCTGCTTTAAATAACTACAGAAGATGTGAGGCAATGGTGACTTTGGCCCTAATATTTATACTCTCAACCACTTACATTAAAAGCCCTTTTCCTTGGTAGATATGAAGATAGGATTTCCCTGTGTTCTTCAGCCATTTCTGTCATTGACTTCTGTCATTTATTCAGCCACTTGACTGAATCTCACACACCTGTATTCCTGGCATGAAGAACTGCAAATTCCACCTCCTTGCACCAGTGTGGCCTGCTGTCCTATGGGGAAGACAGATGGTGTCTCCACTGCTGTCATTCCTTGGAATTTTGCCACAGGAAGGCAACTTTAATGTCCATAGTAGGAGCTAAAAGAGCCCCTGGGGGACGGTTTCTGAGGGAATGCTTTGAATCAACACATCCCCTACCTGCTATGCCCACACACCCTCCACTGCCAGCAACATCCAGTGTAGGAGAAGCTGGCTAGACATATTTCTCCATCCCTGACATAAGCAAGATTGTGACTAGAGATGAGTGAATAATTGATTTTTTCAGCTCAGTGACAATCAACAGATCTGGAGGGAAAAATTATTTTGGGTCAACTGAAATGAAACCTGTTTGGTGTCGCTCAGCAAAATGAAAAAATGGTTCTTTCAAACTGAACAAAATGTGTTTGACCCCAAAAAGGTGTTTCATTTTGTTTTCAGGTAGTTTTTTCAATCTTTTTTGGTTTTTAAAAGGTAGCTTCATTTTGAAATGAAACATTGTGTCAAAAGGTTTCATTTAGAAAATGTGGGTGGCATGGATTTCCCTTTCTTATGGCTGAACCTGTTCACCAAAGTCAACCCAAATTCACAGACAGTTCTAGTTAGGACTGTTTTTTGAAAATTTTGGAAATGTTTGCTATTGAAGACCCTCCTCCAGTCTCTGTGATGGTGAAATCCACAACCAACTGGGTGAATTTAGCCTCAACTGCACAACAGAGTGGTGTAAAGTGAACAGAATCTTAATCATGGTTTATTTTAGTGCAGTCCACAAAAAATTCACCTATATGCATATTCTGTGAAAAAGACAGAATAGTACCTTTGGTACCTTTAACAGGCCCTTGTGGTGATGGTTTCCCCATGTATCAGTTTCCATAACAACAGAAGGCAATGCCTATCTGGCAGGGGCAAACTAGTAGCTGGCTGAATTCCCTAAAGGTATCAAATGTCAACTCTGCCCAATTACCAGATGCTCACATAAAGCAACCAGACTGATGGAAGGAGGGTTGTTGCTACTGCAGCTGCTCTGGAGAAAAAACATACTCCACATGCCAAAGGGATCTCCCCACCCCTAAGTCAGATGTACTTTTACTAGTTATTGTAAACTTTGTTTGAGCTTTATTCTTAGAGAAAGTTCATGTTGAGCTGCCTGTCTACAAATAAGCAGCCTTCTTTAAAAAGGCTTTGCTTATTTTTTTAAAATGGTTAGCGGAGAACTTATGCAAGGTCACTGTAGGCCCAAAACCCAGGTATTTAACATGACAAATGCCATTCTTAGCCATTGCATCACACTGTGTTTAATGTGACTACATCAGTTTTAGTTATCCTATCTCTAACCACTCTACTCCATACTCCTTTCCAAGTGCCAGAGATAGAATCCAGGATTCCTGATCACCATCAGTAATCTTCTTATGTGGCATCTCCATTGTTGAAGTTTTGCAACCACAGTAGCCCACTCTGTATGATCCTCTGCTAATCTCTGAAGTCCTTTTGATCCACACAGGATACATCATCATCCATTGGAGATCATCTCTTTCCACCTCATGTTCTTCTGCTGTTAACTTTCCTTTCCAGTATCCATAAACATGCATCACCTGCTGAACCACTTAAAATATGCTCTGCAAATCAAATCTTAATAAATTCTCTGACTAGCATTTGCTGAGTTCCAATAATCTCCAATACTTTTTCGTTATTCCATGATATTTTCAGAATTCTTCTGTAACACCATGATTTGAAGGACTGTAGTTCTTTATCATCCGTTGTTTGAAAGCCCATGTTTCATGACAATAATTTAACAGACCAAACGTAAGTTAAGAGTCAGAATTTAGCCTTCATTTATGTCATTCCCATCAGATGTTTATTCTTCCAGAATTTGATAGGGAAAGAATAACATGCATACAAAGAAATCACCCCTTTGGGGAATTTTCTGCTGTATTGTCTTAGTTCTCATGCTGACTTTGGTATCTGACCTGCCATGTTTTGTAATGATGCTTTCTAAGGAGCATTAATTTTTCACTTGGATTCAACGGTCATCCAATGGCCTTTTGCATGTTTTCCCAGGATTCTTGCAGAGCACCATAATTTTTGTCTTGTTGATATTCAACTTCAGACCATATTGTTTTTCATATTCATATATAATCTCTACCACATTTCAGGCCTTCTTCTGACTCAGCCAACAGCACTGTCATCTGCATAGCAAATCTCATTCACTCATTTTCCATTCTTCTGTTTATCTGATTAATTTCAAACACTTGCTATAAAAGTTGAATAAAGTCAGTGACATTATACAGATCTGTCTCACTCCTCTCAACCTGTATTAGATTTTCATTTTTATCTCCCATTACAATTGCCTTGTAAATCTAGTATAATGATTTCATTACTTTGAGTTCATATCCATCAATCCCTACAGATCTTAATGTGTTGAGCAATTTGTAGTGGTAGATTTTGTCAAATGCTTTTTGGAAGTCAATAAAGCAGAATTATACTGTTTCTCCTTATTTCAACTGATCTTTCCAACATGAGCCTCAAGTACATAATGGTATTTGTTATGGCCCTTCCATGTTTAGAAGGTATTGATGTTAACTTCTTTCTTTATCAATCTTTCCTTGTATTCAGTCTTGAGCAACTAGCAAAAGAATCTTACAGGCATGCAATATTAGGCTAACTTTTCTGAAGTGTTTGCAGTTCACAGCATTGTTCTTTTTGGGGATTTGGATGCATACACCGTAAAGCCTTCTGACAACTGTCCAGTCTTAAATATATGTTTCATTACCTCCGATAAGGCTTTCAAGCCTTTCTCCCCTATGCTTTTTAATAATTCAACTGGTATTCTATACAACCTAGTACTCTTTCATTCAGAAATCTTTTTATAGTTGCCATGATTTTTTCATTAATTATTCAAGTTTTTGTGGTCTAACTCACCGTATAGTTCCTTAATATATTCTTGGCATCTCTCATTCCTGTCTTTAGTGTCTGTCAAAAGTTGTTCATTTTTGTCCTTAAGGGCTGTATTGGCATCTTTCTTCTGTAATTAAAGGCTCCTATCTTTTGATATCTCACTTTCCTTATTTCCTTTAATCAACTGTTCAGTTTCTTTGTACTTCTCATTCAGCCATTTAGACTTTACTAATCTGCATTTATTCTTTACCATTGTATTTAGTCTTCCATATTCTACTCTCTGTTGTCAATCTTTGTTTTTAAATTTTCCCTCTTATTTATCAGAACTGTTATCCATGGGGTTTTCATAGCTATTAATTTCTTCCCTTTACATGTTTAGCTGCAGCTTCTTTGACAGCATCTTTCAGATGTTCCAAAGTCAGTTGATCTTTTTTACTTCTTTAATGATCCATAATACTTCTTGGTACTGACTTTGTATGTCATGATTTCTCAGAGCTTCGAGAGCATTTGACTTTTCGTAACTGTGTATTCTGCTGCTAACAATTATATAACCCAAGAGGAAAGCGTGCATCAAGTTCTCTTCCAATAAGTGGACTACAAAGCAGCTAGCTATCACTCCTGTGGCTCCGTTAGTAAGCAAAGGTCAACGGTTTCAAACTCTAGTGTTCGTCTGTGGGGTAGACGCGATGATTGGATTCAGCCAATGACAAACCTCTTTAAAAATAGATTTTGCTTCCTTCTCCACCGGATACCAAAAAATCAATACATACCCCAGCTTCATCAAACGTGAACTCTAATGCAAATCCTTAACCGTGACTTCAGCAATGTTAAGATTGAATAACTTCCCAAGTACATGGAATGTGCAGTCTTATGTGCTGAGCTGTTGTAATAACTGATATATAAAGCATAACAAGTCACTATTAAGGTTGTATTGGGGAACATGTTTCATGAATATGGGGTACATATTGAGATCAAATTGGAAGCCTTATGATGCAATGGAGTGTGTTATAGGCAGTGTTGTAAGCAATATGAAAGTGAAAAGGAATGCACATGTCTTTTATATTCTTTTAAGATTTTGGATGGATGAAATGTGTCTCGCCACAGTCTTACTTGCCATTAAGCACAGGGGTTATTTTCCTAATAGATAGAAATGCATTAAATGTACTTCAGTGGTGTTGTACACAACTAGATCTATAATACCACGAGCCACTTACAGTTCTCGCTTTCTAGTAGATAAGTTCTAGCCCCCTGAAGTCAATGGATGTGTTGACACCAATTTCAGTGGAACAATGTTTTGGACTCAGAGCAGCTGGCAATCTTGTCTGCCGCTTCAGCTACAATGAGCCCTAGCGAATAGAATTTGATCCTTCTTGACATCAATCTCAGCCTATTTCCCCCCCCACACACACTTTTAAACCACCCATATACACTACCATACCCTTTTGCCCTGCAATGAGGAGACTTTTTTTAGTCTTATTATAACATCATATCACTGGTGATACAACAACAACCGAGGAGGGGGAAAAAATCAACAGAATATTCTCAGCTTGGAAATAACAAAAATGTCATTTCAAATTCCTTTCTCTCCTCCTACAAAGTCAATAAAGAGACCCCAGATGTCCATAGAGAGAATTGGGAAGGGAACAAACTCTTTTGTAACTGGTAAACAAAAGAAAAACGTAACACCAGAAATTTCATGGACAAGGAATTGCCAAGAAGCAAGAAAGGCATTGTATAATTGATTTATGCCATGTTGCCTTAGAGATGCCTTACAGAAATCCAATTTCATGTCAAAATGTTACATAGAACATATTAGTGTCTTATAAGAACAGTTTTTAAGAATTTAGAAGGACTGGGTTCTTGGAAATTGAATTAGATAAGTTTCCCATATTCATCTCTCTCTCCCCTCCATCCCACACACCTCCTCAACTAACAAATTTTAGGTAAATGTCCGACCTCAAAACTATAGCAACTCATTCCATATCACATGATATTAGGTTTAGGATAGAACTGCAGTGTCAGCTTCTAGCTTAGAGGAATCTGCTTTGTGAGCTGTCAACTTTGTGTTAGCGTGCTACACAGCTCGGAAGACAGAAGGGACAATTATGAATAGGTCTTTCCCCAAATAAAATCCTCTTCTTTGGTCATACCATGATCATTATTCAGTCCTCATCTCCCACTAGTAGTACATTATACTCACACTCTTTTTAAATGAATATATTTAAACAGTTCTTCACTGTATTTATGCCCTGATGTATTTTATTGGACTTCAATGGGAGTTTTTCATAAGTATTTAAGAATTGGCTCTTATGTGCGTACAACATGCAACTTGTCACATTCATGATTCCCACTGTTTATATCATTACAGATTGTATTTTACAATGGATGAGAATCTGAACATTAGTAAATCACGCACCATGTGACATGGTGCACAGGTTTTAATCAGATGGACAGTTTCAATGATTGAGTGCTAGCAAAAAATTAGCAGAGAATAAGTTAAAGTTCCTGTTCCCCACCACTCCAAGAAGACAATATTCCCAAATTGCAGTTCTGTTCCAGAATTCATTTTTATGCTCCACTGTTGCATTATCTTTCATCAGCAGCCTAATTAGAGTTCTATACCACTGTCCACCTCGGGTTCGACATCATGTCTCTTTCTTGTTAAAAGTTTAGATTTATATACCATTGTTTCTATCATAACCTCCAAGGTGAGTAAAAATGGTAATAAACAATTTTAATCTGCAGGTTTATAAACAAACTGAATTGCATTTGCTACTCTAGATATTTCTGTCAAGAGCTTTAATTAAGCCATTCTTCAGCACATCTCTGTGCAAAGGGGAAGGGAAGAAACCTGAATCCCTCCCTCCTACTGTCTTTTAAGTTGTCAAGGACAATCTAATATAAGGATCCCCCAAGCCATGCCACCGGGCATGCAGTGCTCTGGGGGGCGGGGCTGCGTTCTCCCACAGGCCAGTGTGTTTGGCTCCACGCAGAGCCAGACATGCTCCCCTGCTCTCCCGGAACCATGCCACTGCGCACTCCTAAGCCAATCACGCTGCTAGGAGCCTCATGGTAATGGGGCTGGGGCCAGGGCCAGGGGGTTTGATAAGGGGGGGCAGTCAGGGGACAGTGTGGATTGGATGGGGGTGGGGTCCTGGAGAACCCGCTAGGGGCGGAGGTCTCTGGAGGGGGAAGCCAGGGAGTGGGGGGGTTAGATGGGGTGTGGGAGTCCTGGGGGTCTGTCAGGGGGCGGGGATTGTGGATAGGGGTCGGGGCAGTAAGAGGACAATAAGCAAGGGGGGTTGGTAGGGGAGGTCCGGGGGGGCAGTTAGGGTGGGGGGGTCTCTAGAGGGGGCAGTGAGAGGACAAGGAGCGGGGGGGTTGGATGGGTTGAGGGCTCTGAGGGGGGCAAGTCAGGGGGCAGGAAGTGGGAGGGGGTCAGACAGGGGGCAGGGCCTGGCTGTTTGGGGAGGCACAGCGTTCTCTACCCGGCCCTCCATACAGTTTTGAACCCCAATGTGGCCCCCGGGCCAAAACGTTTGCCCACCCCTGGCTTAGCAAATACCAAATAGGAACAACAAAAGATCAGCAGCAGAATAATGCAACAAACACAACACTTCTGCTCCTGATCACAGGGGGCATGACTTCTGCCAACAGTTACACTGTTAAAAGCCTTGTGTCGACAGAGTTGACGTACACTGGTATAGCTTCTTTCAGTTCCTGAACTGGAATACACTATTTTTATTTAAATACTTTTCTACTTGTATAAGTGCATCCACTCTAGGGAATGTTGTACTGCTTTGACTAAATCAGTATAATTACAGCAATGCAAGTCTCTAGTTTAGACAAGCTCTTACTATCAATCTACCCAATATTTTAGGTAGATTTACTTTTTAAAGAAAATCCATTCCTTATTTTCACCATTGTATTTGTGGCAGTTTTTACAGATACTGGATTTAATTTATTTCAGTTTTATATATAACAAACACCTACCTCAGGATCCAGGTATTCTGGGAGGATATTTAAGAAATAAACTCAATTAACACATAAAGAGAAGCAGTAAATCAAACACCTTTCTCCATACAAAGTAAGTCAGTCTAAAAAACCAAAACTTTCCTAGCTCACAAAATAAATATCCTCCTGAGTCTTACTCCAAACCTTCGTCCTCCCGCATCCGGCTACCCAAACAGTTAGTCAACTGTCTTGCTCTAGCTGGAAACAAAGAACATATCACAGGACAAACGATTGGGAAAGCAGATATTCTCAGTATATTAGAGACAAAGTCACAGCTACGCTTTGTCTGCAGTAAAATGGACTGGAAAAGTTTTTTGACTGAGTCACTGTTTTACACAGCCTTAACAATTGTCACAAGATGGATGGACAACTTTCTGCATGCTAGATTGTTTTAAATGAGCTGCACTGGGTGTCATAAAGCCTTAGTTAACAGGGGAACTGGCCTGAAGGCCTCACTAAGAAATGTAACCTTCAAAGATGGCAGCTGAAATAGGCTGAATGTACATTAAACCAACTCAAATGACGATAATTCAGAAAACTCTCAGTGCTGATCTCCCTTTGGTGCAGAAAGAATCACTATTTCCAGCCCCTGGGCATATTCTTCAACATGGACTTGTTGCACTCATCCTTCTTTGAGCCGGTCATTGTGTGTCAGTCAAAATGTTTAATAAAGTAAGGCTTAGGGAATGGGCTGTGAACTGGAAATATTCTGATACTGAAGACCAGAGGAAGTATGTAACATAAGACGACATTCCACAACATGCATGAATCATAGATATCAGAGCTGGAAGGGACCTCAGAAGGTCATCTAGTTCAAGATCCACTGTATAGTTCTCATGCCCAGTGCCAACAGTTTAGAGAAGGAGGGTTCTCATGAAATCCTAGTAAGATATTTTCTAGCATGGTTATAAGAGACAATGCAGAAATCACTTGCACAGCAATACACTGTGATGTTTAGCAGTGCTAACAACTATAAAAAGCCAAACAAACAATCTGCGAAAGTCATCATTTTGCAGCATACTGGATTTGACAGCTACATGAACCCTATGACATGCAGATGAGACACATATATACAACCTTGAAAAGTGTCAAAGGTACAAAATGAGGAACACAAGAAAAGCTAAAAATGCCTTTTTTGTCCTTTGTAATTTAATTCATTTACATAACAACCATTTTCAGCAGTTACAAAATGAAATTGCAACTACTTGGACAAATTCATCCTTGGCATAATTCCACTTCAGTTAATGGAATTGCACTGAGAATGGATTTGGATCACTATGGCGAAAAATATTTGTTTACTAGGGCAAGAGGCAGAGGATATATTTCTTTACCACTGAAATATTGATAAGGATTGTAGGCAGTCCCTTCTCTAAGCTAAAACTGTTTATTTTGTCAAGCTAACCAGGGCTCATTGGCCCCAGTCCTGCAAGGTGCTGAGCACTCTCAAATCCCATTGTTGTCAGGGTGCTCAGTAGCAGCTAAAGGAAAAGAAACAATATTTGTACCTCCATTCAGTTCAGAAGCAAATAGCCATTTACACACTGGCCCCACGTGGGAGCACTGCATCTCCTCACTGCCCTAGATGGAAACTTGGGAAGAAATTTTGCCTCAGGAGTAACTGCCTTGTGCAGTAACTGAGGTTCTTCAAGATGGTTGTCCCTTTAGGTGTCTTGGCGCCCTGCACTTGTAATCAGAGATTTGTAAAAGCAGTGCCCCAGTTGGCTGTGCATGTGCAGCAGCTGTCTCACGCTGTTCCGAGTGGACACTTAGCATGTGCAGCCAACCATCCCTTGGTTCCTTCGCTGTCCCAGAGAATCAGTATGAAACTCCAAGTAGAGAAGAGGAGGGTAGTGG
The DNA here is from genome assembly GCA_007922305.1 of Dermatemys mawii. NCBI lineage: Eukaryota > Metazoa > Chordata > Testudines > Dermatemydidae > Dermatemys > Dermatemys mawii. The sequence continues at coordinate 2,024,836 of ML677331.1, read as the reverse complement.
AACACTGACTTCAAAATGATTGATGGGATGTTAACAGTTGAGACGTAGCGGGTCGATCCTGGTTCTGCCTGTGCCTTGCTTGTGGTGTTGACTGTATTGTTTCTGGGATTGTGAATAGAGAATGGGATGGAATCTTTGGGTATAAAATCTGCCTTGTTTTTCCTTGTTTGGGGGGACGTAAATACTGAAGGTCTTCAAGGTGGTCCTTGAGTCCTTTAAGGTAGGTACGGATGCATCTGTGTTTTCCACAAATAGTTTTTGTCCCTCAAAGGGCAGATTCCCAATTGTGGCTTGTACTTCCCTATAAGACCCAGAAAGGTGGAGCCATGAAGCTCGATGCATGACCACAGGTGTAGTAATGGAACAAGCTGCCATGTCAGTGGAATCAAGGAAGGCCGGCAATGCTGTTTTGGCAATTAAGGAGCCCTATGCAATCTTAGCTTTGTATTGCTCCTTTGACTCCTCCGGCATTTGTTTAATAAAAGATGTCATTTTATTAAACAAGTTGTAGGTGTATTTTGCCAACGGAGCACAGTAGTTTAGTATGCAAAGACACCATAATAGAGGCCCAACTGAAATGTATACCCCAAATTAAGAAACAAAGTCAAAGAACTATAAAAGAGCCACCGTGACTTTAAAAGCATGTAAAAGAAACAGTGAGAGATAAAAAGGCATCTTTTAATAAGTGGAAGTTAAATCCTACTGAGGTAACTAGAGAGGAGCATAAACACTGCCAAATTAAGTGTAAAAATGTAATAAGAAAAGCCAAAATGGAGTTTGAAGAACAGCTAGCCAGAAACTCGAAAGGTAATAATAAAATGTTTTTTAAATACGTCAGAAGCAGGAAGCCTGCTAAACAACCAGTGGGGCCCCTGGATGATAGAGATACAAAAGGAGCACTTAAAGATGATAAAGTCATTGCGGAGAAACTAAATGAATTCTTTGCTTCGGTCTTCACGGCTGAGGACGTTAGGGAGATTCCCAAACCTGAGCGGTCTTTTGTAGGTGACAAATCTGAGGAATTGTCACAGATTGAAGTGTCACAAGAGGAGCTTTTGGAACTAATTGATAAACTTAACTGTAACAAGTCACCGGGACCAGACGGCATTCACCCAAGAGTTCTGAAAGAACTCAAATGTGAAATTGCGGAACTATTAACTAGGGTTTGTAACCTGTCCTTTAAATCGGCTTCTGTACCCAATGACTGGAAGATAGCTAATGTAACGCCAAAATTTAAAAAGGGCTCTAGAGGTGATCCCGGCAACTACAGATCGGTAAGTCTAAAGTCCGTACCGGGCAAAATGAGTTGAAACAATAGTAAAGAATAAAATTGTCAGGCACATAGAAGAACATAAATTGTTGGGCAAAAGTCAGCATGGTTTCTGTAAAGGAAAATCATGTCTTACTAATCTATTAGAGTTCTTTGAAGGAGTCGACAAACATATGGACAAGGGGGATCCAGTGGATGTAGTGTACTTAGATTTCCAGAAAGCCTCTGACAAGGTCCCTCACCAAAGGCTCTTATGTAAATTAAGTTGCCATGGGATAAGAGGGAAGATCCTTTCATGGATTGAGAACTGGTTAAAAGACAGGGAACGAAGGGTAGGAATAAATGGTAAATTTTCAGAATGGAGAGGAGTAACTAGTGGTGTTCTCCAAGGGTCAGTCCTAGGACCAATCCTATTCAACTTATTCATCAATAATTTGGAGGAAGGTGTAAACAGTGAGGTAGCAAAGTTTGCAGATGATACTAAACTGCTCAAAATAGTTAAGATCCAAGCAGACTGTGAAGAACTTCAAAAAGATCTCACAAAACTAAATGATTGGGCAACAAAATGGCAAATGAAATTTAATGTGGATAAATGTAAAGTAATGCACTTTGGAAAAAATAACCCCAACTATACGTACAATATGATGGGGGCTACTTTAGCTACAACTAATCAGGAATAAGATCTTGGAGTCATCGTGGATAGTTCTCTGAAGACGTCCATGCAGTGTGCAGTGGCAGTCAAAAAAGCAAACAGGATGTTGGGAATCATTAAAGAAGGGATAGAGAATAAGAGGGAGAGTATCTTATTGCCCTTATACAAATCCATGGTACGCCCACATCTTGAATACGGTGTACAAATGTGGTCTCCTCATCTCAAAAAGGATATACTGGCATTAGAAAAGGTTCAGAGAAGGGCAGCTAAAGTGATTAGGGGATTGGAACGGGTCCCATATGAGGAGAGATTAAAGAGGCTAGGAATTTTTAGCTTGGAAAAGGAGACTAAGGGGGGATATGATAGAGGTATATAAAATTATGAGTGGCGTGGAGAAAGTGAATAAGGAAAAGTTATTTACTTGTTCCCATAATAGAAGAACTAGGGGCCACCCATTGAAATTAGTGGGCAGCAGGTTTAAAACAAATAAAAGGAAGTTCTTCTTCACACAGCCAACCTGTGGAACTCCTTGCCTGAGGAGGCTGTGAAGGCTCGGACTATAACAGGGTTTAAAAGAGAACTGGATAAATTCATGGAGGTTAAGTCCATTAATGGCTATTAGCCAGGCTGGGTAAGAAATGGTGTCCCTAGCCTCTGTTTGTCAGAGGAGTGTGATGGATGGCAGGAGAGAGATCACTTGATCTTTACCTGTTAGGTTCACTCACTCCGGGGCAGCTGACATTGGCCACTGTTGGTAGACAGGATACTGGGCTAGATGGACCTTTGGTCTGACCCAGTACGGCCTCTCTTACGTTCTTGTGAAATTGCAGTGAGTCTGAGGAATAGGCTTTGTGTCTAGAGATATCAAGCCTTTTCCAGTCTTTGTCAGAAGGGGTGGTTTTTGACTGGTGATGTTTTTCCCTTTGGTTTACTGCCTCTATGACCAGTAAATCTGGAAATGGATGAGTAAATAAGAACTCAGCCTCTTTCACTAGCACATATTTTCTGTCCGAGTGTTTACAGGAGGGCTGGATAATGGCTGTGTCTGCCATATTATCTTTGCAGGATCCATAATAGCAGTGTTAACGGGCAGAGCTATCTTTGCTGATGGGGATGCCTGCAAGATATCAATAAGTTTGTGCTGGGTCTCTGGCAGCTCTGCTAAAGAGATGTCCAGGGATTCTGCAACTCTTGAATAAGTCCTGCAAGGACTTGAAATCTTCTCCTGTGGTGGGAGGTAGGGGCATAATTGTTTCATCCGGTGTCCAGGATGAAATTTGGGTGGGTAGCAGTGTGTCGCCTTTAGGAGTCTCTTCCAGCTCCTCTTTCTTCGATGTGGTCGGTTCATAGGTGAAGGAGACTGGGTGACCCTTGATGCTGGTGGGTTGGGAGGTATAAGATTTTGGGCTCTGTAGATTGCCCACAGGTCCCAGTATGGCCAGTTGGATGGTATAACAAAAGGTGGTGGCATCCACGGTTGTGCCTGCCAGTTATGCTCTTGCATAGTTGGTTGTTGATGAGAGGGTCCTGATTTCGGGGAGGAACAAGAAGGGGTATAAAGACCTGAATCATCCTCTTCATCCTCATCACTAGAAAGTGGAGATCCACTAGGAGTGCCTATTCAGCTTGGTCCTGATCTGACTGACATACCATCAGTGCCCAAGATGGGTGTTCCCAGCGTGGAGGACATTGCCAGGTCTGCTTGTCTGGTGAAGGGTTGCGGTTCCAGGAAGCTCAGTGCCATGGATGGCAGCACAGTATACTCTGCTGGTGCCGAGGTCTCGTGAGGTTGTGTACGTGCACAAGGTGGCACCATTACACTAGCCAGTGCCGAGGCATTCTTCAGCACTGTCAGTGCTGAACTAGAGGGCTATGCTTTAGCTCATGCACCTAAGTGAGAGCCTGGCCATGTCAGTGCCTTGGCTCCTCGGGGCATCTTGGTACCGGACGTTCCTGGTGCCTCTTGATCCAAGGTTCTCAGTGCCATCGGTAAAATAAGGACGAGAAAACAAAAGGAAACCGGCAAAAGGGATCAACAGACGTGGGAATATAAGCAATTTTATGAGATAAATGGGTGCTGCTATCATTCCAACTCAAGTCAAAGGCAGCAGAGAAGGAACCAAGGAACGGTTGGCTGCACACGCTAAGTGGCCACTTGGAGTGGCACAAGACGGCTGCCACATGTGCGCAGCCAAACAGGGCACTGCCACTACAAATCTCTGATTATAAGCGCAGGGCGTCAGGACACTTCAAGTGGAGCAGCCACAGGGACACTCCTCAAAGAGCAACAACTTGATTCCTATCAAACTGAGTACTATGTAAGATATACACATTAGAGAGGCAAGTCACATTTGGATAACCAGCACTATTTTTTCCATTAGTGCTGTATCCTTTCCTGGTAACCATTCTTAACTCACTGAAGTCATTGGCAAAATTCCCATTTATGGTAAAGGATCAGGCCTTCCATCCTAATACTAACAAATGTTTCAAACCATTGAGCGACATAATTATATGGATATAAATTGGTAGCACAGAGCTGGCCTAGCAGAGAGAACTAGAGCATGGTGAACTAGAAAACTGGTAAAAGTGCTCGACTGAGCTCTATGTTCATCTAATTTTTGATCTGATGTTGACTTTGTACAGAAAAAGTAAAAGTATGGTAGTAGAGTTTGAAAGACTTGTGAAAAAAGGGCACCATCCCCCAAGGATTGCCCATGCCTTATTAGGTAGTATTAGGTAAGCCATGTGCAGAAGAGAGAGAAAATCACTGACTAAGCTGAAGGTGTAACTGAATTGCCTATAGCAAGCTCTGAAAGCATGCTACTTTGGGTCATCTAATCTAACCCTTCATACTTTTTAGACATATAGAGGGATAAGGTTCTGGTCTGTAATAGCACTGGAAATCTGGATCAACTCTGCTGAAGTGAATACACTTACACTAGATATAATGAAGTGTAATAGCTGACTGGCCTGTACTCCTTGTGTACCACCCACGAAAGCCTTATGTAACCTATTATGGGATATCTGCAGTGATGGCGCCTCAGCCACCTCCTCAGTTGTTTATTCTACTGTTTAATTGCTTTTCCCATTGAGAATGTTTTCCTGATATTTAGTGCAAACTTCTTCCTCCTTTACCTTCTGGCCACTGCTTCTTGTCCTAGAATCAGCTAAAGCATTTGCAAAAGCACATAGGCAACAAACATTCAAGACTGGTCTTATTTCATTATTCTTCTGTTTGTTCTCTGCACAATAGATGGCATTACTTAGTTGGTACAATTAGGAAAGAAGGGCCATAGGCAACCACTGTTCTGGCTGTCCATAAAATATCATCAGCTGTTCTGAGGGGGAAAAAAAGTATGAATAATTATATCTAGCAGTACACTGCATATTTGAAAATTACTCAAGAGAAATCACCCCCACCTCTAAAACTTTTTTTTTTTTACCAGCTAATAGCTAGCTGCGGTATTACCACAAAACCTGGGGCCTGCTCCCATTCCCATTGATATCAATGGCAAAATTCCTACCGACTGCAGTGGATGCTGGATCATGGCCCTAGATTTACGGAAGTTTCTGCAAGGGCCCCTTTGAAGTTATATTTCAAAACATACATGGCCGAGCATATGAAATCTGGGTCAAATTCACTGGAACATACTTTCCGTCACCAGAGTTAACGATTAATCCAGTTAACTACCTGGTTTGTGATTTTTTTGCATTGCCAGAATGGCACCATAGCAGCCAGAACATATCATTAATCTGGACCCAAGAAAGGTGGAGGCAATTCTAGAAATGGAAAGACCCTAAAATAAAGACATCACATAGATATGTTAACATGCCCACAAACCTAAATAAATTAATTGCAATTTGTCACAGTTAAGTATTTCACAAAAAATGCTGTTTGATGGTAGTACAGAAGGACACAGATGATTGGAAAGCTCTTGGGAATTAAAGAAACAGAAGCATCATTACGGAAATATTTGGAAAATAAGAGGGCCTAAGATCTCGGTAAATGCAAGTTCCCTTGAGGTAAGAGCTGTAATAAAAGATGAATGATCAGTGGCATGTGTTTCCAAAGCACTGAGACAACAGAAATGTCATGATTGAAAAAGAAACGCTAGCAATTGTTTTGTTTGCAACTTCATGAAAATTTTAATGGACAGAAATTAGATGACCTAGAAAGACTATAAACCACCAGAAGCCATACTACACAAAATACAAGTGTGGATTTCAGAAAGTGATTCACCCAGGAGTATTCACCTAAGAGTTCTGAAGGAACTCAAAGGTGAACTTGCAGAACTTCTAACTGTAGTCTGTAACCTATCATTTAAATCAGCTTCTGTACCAGATGACTGGAGGATAGCTAATGTGACACCAATTTTTAAAAAGGTTTCCAGAGGTGATCTCGGCAATGACAGGCCTGTAAACTTGACTTCAATACTGGGCAAACTGGTTGAAACTATAATAAAGAACAATATTGTCAGACATATAGATGAACATAATTTGTTGAGGAAGAGTCAACATGGTTTTAGAAAAGGGAAATCATGCCTCACAAATCTACTACAATTCTTTGAGGGGGTCAACAAGCATCTGGACCAAATGGATCCAGTGGATATAGTGTACTTAGATTTTCAGAAACCTTTTGACAAGGTCCCTCCCCAAAGGCTCTTACGCAAAGTAAGCTGCTAAGGGATAAGAGGGAAGGCGCGCTCATGGATTGATAACTAATTAAAAGATAGGAGACAAGGGGTAGGAATAAATGATCAGTTTTCAGAATGGAGAAAGGTAAATAGTGGTGTCCCAGAAGGGTCTGTTCTAGGACCAATCCTATTAAAGATATTTATAAATTATCTAAAAAAGGGGTAAACAGTGAGGTGGCAAAATGTGCAGATGACACAAAATTACTAAAGCGACTAAGAGTCCTGTGCCACATTATATACTAACAGATGTATTGGAGCATAAACTTTGGTGGGTGAATGCCCACTTGGTCAGATGCACCTGACAGTGGGCATTCACCCACCAAAGCTTATGCTCCAATACGTCTGTTAGTCTATAAGGTGCCACAGGACTCTGTCGCTTTTGCAGATCCAGACTAACACGGCTACCCTTCTGAAAATTACTAAAGATAGTTAAAACCCAGGCAGACTGCGAAGAGTTACAAAAGGATCTCTCAAAACTAGGTGTCTAGGCAACAAAATGATGGACGGCAGGAGAGAGATCACTTGATCATTACCTGTTAGGTTCACTCACTCCGGGGCACCTGGCATTGGCCACTATCGGTAGACAGGATACTGGGCTAGATGGACCTTTGGTCTGACCAAGTACGGCCTTTCTTATGTTCTTAAAATGGCAGATGAAATGTAACGTTGATAAATGCAAAGTAAAGCACATTGGAAATCATAATCCCAACTACACAAATAAAATGATGGGGGTCTAAATTATCTGTTATCACTCAAGAAAGATCTTGGAGTCGTGAATAGTTCTTTGAAAACATCCACTCATTGTGCAGTGGCAGTCAAAAAAGTGAACAGAATGCTGGGACTAATCAAGAAAGAGAGAGATAATAGGACAGAAACTATCATGTTGCCTCTGAATTCATGTTTGCAAAATGCTTTGAGACTGATGCCTACTACCTTTTAAAGGGCCAGGAAGAAGAAAACTGATCTCACCTAGGGAACGTAAAGATGTTTCATCCAGTGTGTATACAGGTAGGAGGTAATGACTCTTTCTGAAAGCAACACCGAAATTCAATATGATGGAAAATAAAACTAAGTTGACCTTTACTGGATTCAGTTATGGACGATATAAAAGATCCAGGGCCTATTTTTCTCTCGGTTGCATTTGTTTAACTCTGGAGCAACTTTATTGACATCACTGGAATTATTCCAGATATACAATGGGGTTGATAAGAGCAGGATTTGGCTCAAAGTATATCTAATTGCCCTTGTCTAACAAAAGTATACAATGAGGCTACCCGCAGCAGATATTATGAAGACAATAGTTTTAAAAACATGAAAAATGGAAGAGTAAATAGCATCTTTGCTCTGTTAGTGTAAGCTAAGTTTTCCCTCTGAACCACTCAGGAATACAGTTCTTATCCCTTTGTTGCTATGTACCGCATTTAACTGCAGTATTAAATAGTCCCTGTACCATCTGTTCAAAATACAGGCAATCAACCTGTTCATATATGGAATCTTCACTCAAGTGTGTAACTAAAACTCCATCCTGATTCTGTATGCAGAATCAAAGCATCCAAATCTCACTAAATACTGAAGAAGAAAAAAAAAAGAGATAACAGATGTGCATGAGTCAAATAGGTGAGAGAGTTGTATTGGTTACTGAGCTGTATCATTTGCATCCCCTAACTCAAGGCTTTTTCCTTCCAAAACGCAGAACCTCAATATAACCTCTGTTATGTCTACTCAGATGTGATTCAAACTACTCAGTGATGTTTTGGGGCATGTAAGTCTATATAAAACTAGCCTTTTTCATTTGACAAATGAGAGAGCGGTATTTCTTGCCTTCCTTTCTGTCTGTCCATCACAGCTGACTAGTAACCATACTTTAAAACAATGTCACTGAGAACCAGTGAGTACTGTCAGTTCTGTCAGTGCATATTTGACTACAAGGTTTCTCTTAAATGACTGATCTATTTGCAAACTATACTTTATTGCCAACAATGCACCTCAGAAGCTCTGTGCTTGATATAAATATACTCAACATATTTTCTTTACACTAATGTTAAGCATATTCTTAACTGGAGGAGTAAGATGCCTGCTTTGGATGTCTCTCTCTCTCAAAAACAAAAAACACACCACACCATGATTAACGTTCCACATCTCAAAGCTGCAGGTGTTCTCCTGAACAGCTCTGAGGTTTCAGAATGAAATAAAACCTTTACATTCTTCAGTGCTGGTAGTGTCCGAGAGTTAGAGAGAAATGTTAAGTATACCCAAGTCAACCAGAACTTTGACTTTGAATACTCTGAATGCGTGGTTTTGGTTTTGGTTCTGAACAATCACATGGGATAAGTGAACTGTGAGATTAGATCCCAGTTCATCATATCATTTAAGCACCTGTTCCAACAAGTTAAGCTTGTGCTTACTCTCACTGAAGTCAAGCATATGCTTAGCTGTACTGGAACCTTGATAAGGAAAGAGAAAGCAAGTCAGAGTCAGCTCAGAGCATCACTCTCCCTGTCTCTCCACCAGGAGAGGATGCATCATATACACAACATGAGAGGCCGCAGGTCAGCACCGCTGCTCATAGTTACCGGATACCATTCATGCTAAATAACATCAAACACAGAAGTCATTTTCACTCAGACAGTATTATTATTCCTTCAGGGAACAGTGAGAGTCTAAACATCTTATATGCACCATGCATCTTGGTCTGCTTAAAAGAAAAAAGGAATTTCACCTGATCAAAATGTTTTACTACATCTAATAGGAATTTTGAGATGTGAATATATCATTAATTGCTACGGAATGTATCACCCAATATGCTTTGAATTTGGAGAAGAATTCTAATTTTTTAATTGTCTTTTCCAAAGATCTAAAGTTATTAGTCTGAGATTGAACACATTGTGCTATCAAAATGTGTGACTCGCCAATGTTGTTCATGCATACTGCTGAAACACAGGAATAATATTTATGTAAAGGATAAATAAAAAGAGCAGGCAAGTATCTTAACAGATTAAATATTCAACATTCACCTAAATCCCTGGTTTAATTTCAGTCTAAGATCCTCTGTGAATTAGCCCACTAGCTTCATTTGCATCTTTTCTGTACCTTCAGCAAAAAGGAGAATGTTGCCACCCACTGAGGGAACTCATGCGTTCCTTATTGTATAACCAAAATATAGCAATACCTAAACATCTGAATCCAAGACTAAATAATATCAGTAAGTTTACTGATGCTGTAATTTTTTTTATTGATATAGGTCACACCTGTTGCAAGCCTCCAGGTGCTTTAACAAATTAATACATGAGAGATTTAACTTCATTCATCATCAAAACTCAGTCATCTATGTGGTGAAAATTGGTACCTTGTTTAATGATCCCAGCAGAACACCACAAATGGCTAAAGAGTAGGGGAATTTAGACAACCAAAATGTGGCCATCCATATTCAAGCTCATAACTTCCGGCCAAGTTAAATAATATCTTTTAGAAGGACCTTCAATCTTGATTTAAAGACTTCACATCTCTAAGAATCCACCACTTCTCTAAGAAAGTTGTTCTAATGGTTAATTAGTGCCTTATTTTCTAGTCTGTCTAGCTTCAGCTGTTATTTACAAAACAAATACATGTTTCTTTAGCTATTCCACTGTCTGCTCATTACTAAACTGCAGAGGCAACCACTACTCACTTGTACTGCTTGAAAAATAATGCCAGCATCAGCCGAAGAGGTCAGTTCTGACTCAGAGGAGTCTTTCAAATTTTCTGAACATTACACTGGTGAGAAGACTACGAATGAAGTCCTTGCAATAAAAAAATCCCACCTTTTCTGGAGATAGGAAAACACATTCCCTGTCACTAGTGCTGTCATTCAGAGCCTTGAAAAACACGTTAATAGACAAATGATAAAAAGAAAAAAATCAAGGTGCAAACAGGTCATTTGAGACCTAAGCAGCTATTGTGGACAGCTAGCTGTTAGTGAGTTTACCATTGCAAAAACTGGAGTAAAAATCACCAACTGATTGAAATGGAGTGTCCCCTTAAGACAGCAGTCCCTGACTGTTTAGTGTTAGAGTCCCTCTGGTGATCGACTGGTGGCTGGGTGCCCTTCCCCACCGAGTTCATGTCCATTCCCTCACCTAGTTGTTACCTTCTCCTCTACTTTCAATTCATGTATTAATGCCTCTGTTCATTCATTCACTCTCTCATGTGTATCTGACTTTTTCATTTTTTGAGGGAGGGGGATGCCATTTCTGTTCTCTGTATCTTCTTTTATTCTTTCTATTCATTTATTCCCTTTTATGCTCTTCTGTCTCTTTTCCCCTTCCTCCTCAGGCCTCTCCCTTCTTTTTTTTCCTTCTCACCCATCTCTTTAAACTTGTCATCTTCTCTACTCTCTCTTTCCCTGTAACTCCTCCTTACCAATCTTTATTCCTACCTCACCTCTTGCTCTGCCTCTATACCCTCCTGATTTCTTCCCCGGGGGTTTGCCTCTGTCTATCCCATGCATTTGCCTTAAGCCCCCTCTCTACCCTGGCTTTTCTTTAACCATGATCTCATGAGTTGACCAGTTGCAGGAGATGCCTTCATATTTGGCCTGATGGGGTTAATCCTCTCCCCCCACCCCCCCCCCCCCCCCCCCCCCACCGCAAAGCCTGCAGCATATTGTCAGGTTTCCCAGCTGGACCTGGCAGTAAACCTCTCTTTTAATTCTACTGCTTGCAGTGGTTAAAATAGATCAAGGCAAGAAAGAAAGGGCACCAGTTTAGGTTGTCAAAGGAAAAGTAGAAATGGCAAAAGATCAAAAATTGCATAGGAGCAGCATCAGGGAACAAGAGTTTGGGTATACTGATGCTGCTTCCCCTACTAGTGAAGGGGAAGGCTTGAAGCCCAAGAAACTTTAGTGCTGAACTTCAATTCCTCCTGCTGCTCCATTTCCTTGTCTTCAGAGTCCTCATTTCACCAACAGTTGGAGGACTGGGGGCTTTGGGGAAGCTATGCTCTCAATTTAAGGAGGGGGAATAAAAGGAGCACTGCTTTTAGCTGCACTTTCACCCTTCTTTATGTAACCTGGCTGCCTGTGGTGTCTTTACATCAGCAGCCTGCACAGGGTTTGCTGAGCACAGAAGGCATAAACATTTCTAGGGCTCATCCTCACGAAAGGAGTTTAGAAGCTGGAGTGAGGTGGGAAGCAGGTGATACCTGGTTCCCCATTGGGTGAGTCAGATGAGAGGCCCCACTGGCAGGGAATTTGAGCATTAAGGCCACTTCACCACTGTAACCAAAGAATCCCAGCATGGCTTAAAGTAGTAAGTCAGCAGGAACGTGAGAGTGGTTACATGGTGTAAAAGCGAGACAGATAAAACAGCAATGGATCTGCTCCAGTGCACACAGCTGAAATTAACTCATGTGCGTCAGTAAACTAAGAGTGATCAAGTTGTCCACTGGCTCACCCCATGCCTATAGACTGTACACTAAATCAGATACACAGCCTGAAGGGGACCCAAGACTGCACTGCTCACATTAACTTCGTTATTACGCTAATTAGGCCATGATATCTATGTCCTCATTTCCCCAAGCTCAGTAGTGAAAAAACATGCTTTTAAAAATTTAATCCACTGTAGCACCCACTGGCCATGAAATGAGAACTGGCTCGGAGTGCAGATAAACCATGTGTTCTCTGGACAGCAAGATTTTTCTGCAGTTCCCTTCTGAGCCGATCAGCAAGGATGCAAATGCCCAAGTCCCTGAACACAGAATATCCAAATTAACAGACTTCCTTCCTAGTAGGGAAACTTCATTAAACTCCCTCCATACGCTGCAGATTAAGAGTAATTGATCACATGCTGAGCTGGATGGAGCCAACGAAATAGCTGTTTTGAAGATGCAATGAATAGTTTAAAAGGCAGTGTGACAAAGCTCTGTCCTTGTCTCCATGGATCCTGCGTTTTCTGGCAGATTTCACTAGCCTCAGAGGCTCACCGTGACCCTCCACGTAGCCCTTCTCTCAAGAGAGACAAGGGTCACAGTCTATTGAGCCGTTTTCATCATAAACCAGCGAGGGAGGTGAGAAAGATCTATCCTTCCTTGCACAGTCTCGGTTGTCTCCCAATCTCAGTGACTAATTAGGGGAGGCAAAAAGTGGGGATCCCGGGCCCGCCCTCTACTCCGGGCTCCAGCCCAGGGACCCTAACAGTATCAGCTATGGTAGCTGACATTTCAGCAACAGAACGCTTACAATTCCCTGGGCTACTTCCCCACAGCAGTTGCTGCTTCCTCAAACTTCACTTCACCCTTACCTCAGGGCCTCCTTCCTTGAGTATGATACGTTGTCCACCGCTCAGTCTCACCAACAGCACAACTTCCTCCCACAGCTCCTGACATCCACACCCTACCTGACTAACTGGGAGGTTTTTTAACTGGTTTCAGCCAGCCCCTGATTGGCTTCAGGTATCTCCATCAGGCTAGCTATTTCTACTGCTTACTAGAAGGTTCTTAATTGGCCCCAGGTGTCTTGATTAACCTGGAACAACTGCCATTTGGTTCCAAAGATACCAGGGATCTGTATAGCCTGGGACTAACATATCTGGTCCTTATCACTTTCCTATAGCCATCTGGCCTTGCCCCATCACAGCAGCTTAAATAGGCTGAGATATTTCTCTCTTTTTTTAAACATAGCAAGAATGGGAACATTTAGAATAACCTCTAGGGACTCAATGGAAGGCAGCTCAGAAATCAAGGCAGATATTTTGCTGACTTGAACTTGAAGAGGAATTAAACCATAGTGTATATGCCCGACAAACTGGCTAACTGTCCTATTTTGGCAAGAAATACTCTGAGTTTTTAAAATCAAATCCTGGCTGATTTCCACCCTGGTCTGAGCTGATTTGTTCCCCCTCTCTGCCCCCACCACCAAAGAAAAGTTGGTCTCTCACCATTAACAACTGCTGCAGGGAGCAGACAGAAGACTTCTAGCTGCCTCAGTTTCTGCTTTCCCTGCCTACACTCACTCCACCTTTAGCTGGGCATGTATAAGAGAGCAGGCAGAGAACAGTGCAGAGGGAATAACCAGGGGGAAAGGCAGCTGCTGCCCTGTCCCTTAATGCTGTGTGATCAGTAGTTCATAAGTTCTCATCTTGGGGTTGTGGAGGAAAAGGAGCAATGGACAGATGGGGAAAGCAAGAGAGGAATTGGGGACACGGTGAAAAAGGGAATGGGTAATGGGAATGAGGGGGCTAAGAGGACACAGTGATAAGTGCAAGCCAAGCTCAGGGAGATGGTCCAGAGCATCAAATCACAGCAAAGATCTTTCCAAGCAGAACAGGGGAACCCAGAGGACATTAACTATAGAAAGCTGGAAGCAGGGAGAGAACAGTCTCTAGAGGACAGGGAAAAACAGAGCTGCCAGGAAACATTTTGGGGGTAGGAAGAAAAAATAAAAACATCTTTCCTTTAAATGGAGAGAGAACCAAACATGCCCCCTCAGTCACAGCAGAGGAGAAAGGTTCAGCAGAAGAGGAAAGAAAGGAGCCACTTTGTTATCCTTTGCTTTTATGATCTCTTCAACTAATTTTAGACCCTGCACAACCACTGGAAATAACTACACCCAGTCAACAGATAGTTGAGTGAAAGGTAAAATTTTTATTTTTAGAACTCCCTTTTCCTTTCCAAAAGCTGTGTTCCTTTATAGCATAAACCATTTCATTTCATACCAACAGAAACATTTTCTGTCTGTAGGACAATAACCACCTACTCTACACAGCAAGTGTTGTACAGAAAGTTTCAGTTAATTGTAGATAAGATAACACAAAGCAAAGAAATCGCCTATTTAACCTACTTGGAATAATTTCTGATGACAGACACCTCAAACAAACAAATGTATAAAGGTTGTGTTAATTAAACAACACCTGCCACAAATTACAGCTCTTTATAAAGAAGATTTCCCCTGGAGAGAACTACTAAGGAATTTACCTCAAATACTCCTAATCTGCAGAACTAGAAAAAGAGCAGTCATCTTCCCACTTCATTCCTATTTTTCTGCAAAATTACTGGATAATTTTTCTAGGCATAAATTAATAAAATACAGATTTGACAGCTATTTCTATCATCTTGAACAAGAAGAAGAAAACAGCTTCTCTTTTTAGCCAGAATATTATTGACTCACACAGAGCCCCAATCTGCAACCCTTATTTGCAATTAATAGTGCTTACTCATACAAGTAGTTAAGTCACCCACTTTCACATTCACCAGAAGACCTGACTGACCATAGACATGGGAACACAATGCAGCAAGCGTGGCCCCTTGCTTCTTTTCCTTCACACTCTATGAAGGATTATGCTTGATGGAGAGAGAATCCCTCACAGAGCTTCCAGTAGCACAGCATCACTATACAATGCCCCTGAGAGCCTATGCCAGTCAGTCAGTCACAATCTGTCCCATACTGGTCAATGAAAACTAACTTGCAGGGCTAGCCTAACAGTGTATATGCAATCACATGGGAATCCAAATTAAAGCCTCAAGCCCTCTCTCCAAGGCCTTGGCTACAATTGCAAGTCAGAGCATATTAAATCAGTCCCGGGACCCCTAACTCCTGAGGTGTCCACACTGGCAAGGCACTTAGAGTGCCTGGACTCTGCAGCTGGAGCGCTCCTGGCAATCTACCTCCAGGAGAAGCACAGAGCTTGCTGCGCCCTGGCTGAAATGCCAGGGTGTCAGTGTGGACAACGTGTTGCATTACTGCGCTGTGACTGGTCTCCAGAAATGTCCCATAATCCTTTGAAGTCAAGTGGCCACTCTTGCCATTGTTTTGAACTCAGCTGCAGGCATGGGGATATTTCCTTTCAACACTCTGTTTCTGACAGCCGGCATGCTTATCTGCTCCAGGACAAAGCAAACCATTACTATGGAATGCTGCTGCTGGTGCGGCAGGCGTGGGTACATGTGTGTTTGAGGGGCGGGGGCTGTCAGGGGTTTCCCCCTTCCCTCTGCCGCTGTCTGAATTTACAAGACAGCATGCAGACACCCTCTCTTCCCCCAAAACTGTCTTCCCCCCCGCACATACACACAACACACTCCCTGTCACACTCCATCACCCCTCTCATCTGAAAAGCGCACTGCAGCCACTTGCACACAGACAGCTACCACAATGCACTGCTCTCGGTGGCATTGAAAGAGCTGCTAATGTAGCCACGCCACTGTGCTTGCAGCTGACAGTGAGCCGTCTTAAGCTGTCTACATGCTAGAGAAGAAGAATTTTTTTTAAATGACATATTAGTGTCCTTTGGCATTATAATCTTCCCATTGCCATATGGCAATAAAAATAATGTTATTCATTACACTTACAATATGTTCTCCAAGTACGTTAAACAAGCTTCAAGAAAGACTCACAATACCTGATTGTGAGCTACAGAAAAATCACCCCCATTTTACGGAGGCAAGGGGGGAGTATGGTGCAGACACTCTAAGGGGCAGATTGTGAATTGTTTACTCTCAATGAATAGTAATTTGCCATGTTGGTAGCCCCACTGATATCAAATGGGACTATTGGTACAGTAACATATTCATTATGAGCAAAAGATTCACAGTCTGAACCTAAGTGATTGGCCCAAATCTGATCCAGGATTAGAACCCGGTAATTCTGACTTGAATGTTCTTGCCTATCCTAACACAAGACTGTTTTTTTCAATGCTTGGATTAAAAGGTTTCCTGGGCTTTCATAGAAATGAAAATCCATCTGTGTGTCTTCTTAGACAACTGCTTTTAAAATGTCATGAACAACATGGAATTAGATTGATTGAAATCAAGGAGGAGCCCCTCAATGGTTCCCCCCCACACACAAAACACCTGCTAAATTGCTTGCATGAACAGAAAAATAAACTCAAAACAAATCAAAATATAACAACACGCAGTAACACAAGTGGGTAATAAATCTATAACTCTAATGCACTCTAAATAAACTTCACTTCTGTTTGCATTTTTCCGACACCTTACAGTAACACCTGTTTATGTAGGATTATTGCCCATGTAGGCTGCTAGAATTAAAAATGAAGAGCTGGAAAAATGAGGAAAACAAAACAGTGAGTTATGAGGAGGAATTTTGGGGGTCTGATTCTCCTCTCAGTTACACCGCTATATAACTGGAGTAAGTCTAATGATGTCAATAGAGTTATACTGATGTAAAACAGCGGTGGTAGGAGAATCAGGCCTTAATCATCACTGTTTTAAATTTTGCTCACATACTATGACATTACATAGCTTTGGATGGTGATATTTAACCTTGAATAGCCTAGAGTAGGGTACAGTGTGGAGTAGTACTCCCCGAAGAAGCGTTGGGGAGGAACCGTGTATCAAGAAGTGCAATCCCTTCCTGCAGCTCCCCAGCACACAGGGTCACACGCAAGCTGCCTCATTCCTTAAAATTGCTTCCACTGACAGCCTGCTCCACAGGCTGCAGTAGAGTTGAGGCAAGGTAAGGCTCTCACCTCCTCCCCATCCTCTTGGGATTATAATGATCCTTGCAGGGAGAATAGTAGTGAAAGGCTTCTTGCACTCTTGCTCTGCACTTTTGCACAATGACCAATGCTACCGAATTATGCACCACTTATAACAGATGGAAGGAATTACATATTACATTTTTCATGATCTTCTATTACGGTCCCTGGGGAAGGAAGAGGAGGGGAAAAAGGCAAGGAGGGCCACAAAAAATTCAAGTTTCACCTTTTCCTGGGGTCTAGATTCACTGAGCAGGGGTGGATAAACCTCAAGCCCCATCACGCTCAAACCGACAAAATCCAACACAACAAGAAAGCAGTGTCTATTGCCAAAAGAGAACCCTTATTTTTTCTTGAATTTAGGCCAGAGGTCAGCTACCTATGGCACGTGTGCCAAAGGCAGCACATAAGCTGATTTTCAGTAGCACTCTGCTGCCAGCTGGGGTCCCATCCGCCAGCTTACTCAGCCTGCCTGCCTGCCTGGGGCCATAAGAAAACAGCAAGGAAAAGCAAGGGAAAGGATCACACTAAACTGAGAAGATTTGCATTTTAATTTAATTTTAAATGAAGCTTCTTAAACATTTTTAAAACCTTATTTACTTTACATATATCAACAGTTTAGTTATATTATATAGACATAGAGAGAGACTTTCTAAAAATGTTAATGTATTACTGGCACGCGAAACCTTAAATTAGAGTGAATAAATGAAGACTTGGCACACCACTTCTGAAAGGTTGCCGACCCCTGATTTAGGCTATTCATCTCATCACCTCTCTCTGCCAAAGTCCCTTGCGCTCTGATGCTTAAAAATATTGAGCTCCGTTCTCAAATATGGCTGTCTATTTTGATGGCAACAAAAATTCTCATGCAACCCACTGCTGAGCAAGAGGGAATTTTCACAAACAAAGGGGGATTTGTACATGTAAATACTCAATGTGCATCCACGAGTGCAGCTCTTCTATGCAGAATGGATGCAAGCACATTTTTATGGGTTCTGATTACCCATAAACAATGCAATGCAAAGAAAGCCCTTCAAAACCATCCTCAAGATACATATAGGAAAGGGCATCAAAACAGAACTCAGTAGAATATAGAAGAGTGGGTCCAGCAGGGAGAAAACATCTTCCTACTTTATGGCAGTTCCTACCTTAGACAGAACTGAACCATTGGCAATTGAACCAATGGAACTGCATCAGTGTTAGAACCAGTCGTTCTTGAATAAATACTAAGTCTGCCCAACATCCATGCACCGGTGCTGTAGTCGACCCTTGTAGATGCACTGTCTCTGGGTACCTAGTCCACAGTTCAACACAGCTCCTGAAGCAGATTCTGATTAGCCATTCTGGTGAGCTCAGGATGATTGTGAAAGCAGCCAAATTCCCTAGAAAATTCCCATAAACCCTTGGGAACTGCCCCAATTTCCAAATCATCTTCTCAAAATGGAGGCCAGGTTGAATGGTCATCTTGATCCACAACAGAAGTTTCTGCTGGAACTTTAGGAACATAGTCACAGTTGATGAAAGGTGGCTGTGGAGAGATGGCAGAGAGTCTGTTCCAGCAGTACGTGCAGAGAGCCAGGAAAATGGGGACGCAGCTGCTGATTCCTGATGCTGTCAGAAGTAAGCATTAAAAAGTGTTGCTGCTTGTACAGATGGTGATGGATTTAATGTATGAAGTTCTTTTAATAATCACGGCAGTATGTTGTCTGAATTAAGGTGAGGGAGGTTTTTGGAAAAGAGAATGGCGGAGGTACCAATGCAATATTAAATGCTAGAAACGGTTGCCATGGGGAAGTCCTTTTTGGTTTACAGTTGGTGATTTACTGCTCTTCTCTTTTCAGCATGATTTATAACATTTTGTATGAGACAAGATGAGTGCATTTATAGATGAATAAATGTGGTTATATTGGTATTAAAATACAACATACTGGATCTACTCTTCACAGAGAGATAATTTGTCAAAATAAACCATTAAGCTCACAAAGATACAAGCCAGCTGCAATATATAACCCAATTACCAGAGTAAAGCGGAAGGGCAACAGAGTTTGTGGAGTACAGGAACAGAATCTTATGTAGCAGGATTTTCAATTTCAATTTCTTATGCACAAATAGGGGTAGGCCTAGAATGTACAGGATGACACTGGAAAAATGGAGAAGTCTGACAGATAGTACTGTCATTGCATTATAAATGTGCTGATGGTACAAAAATATATTTAAGGAACTACTGCTGGGACAGCTGTGCCATCTCTTTTTGGTAAGTTGTCTTTAAATGGTTCCCTCTGAACTTGCTGGTCTGAAGCCTCATTTCCGGGTTATGCTGGGAATCTACTCTTACAAATCCTTTGTCATCCTCCTTAAACAAAAAAAGCTCTTAATTTTGTCCTCTCCAAATTTAAATATGTAGTTTCTCCTTCCCTTGTTTTCATGCTAGTCAGTCGCTTAGCCACTTGTAATTCTATACATCTGCCCCCTTGCTTGAGCTGAGAGCTCTCTGTTCAAGAGCTGATCACTGGTATGAAAAGTGAGAAACAGTACAGTTAATAACCAGAGTTATGGCGCATCCAAACCCTGGAATACCCAGGATATGATAAAAGTAACTATTACTGTTCAGTTTTGAATCCCAAGGAATTCTGTACTGGGGCTAGGAGTGGAAATGATAAAGTTACATTCTGATTTGGGGGAAAGGGAAGAACAACATGGGTTATAAGGTAGCAACAGAGTTGGATTCATTTCAAATGCAGCAACAAACGTTCCTTGTTGTAGGCTAACAGAAGCCTTGATAACATCTCTGTGCAAAGGATCCCAACTACCAAAAATACATTTGTGTTTGTATGGACATGGTATCTCTGTTAGATTTCACTGCATGCATTTGTGGCTGGCAGAAGGTGTGATAGGCAATGTATTGATACCACCCCACACACCCCATCTCCTGGTCTCAGGTAGTTGGACAGCAGTTTGCCATCAGTTTATGCCTACACCTGTATTTCATGCATTATATAGAAAAGCAGAATGAAAAATGATTACAGATAGGAGCAGAGTGCTGAATGGGGTCCTGGTTCAGCATATGGGCTGACTGATGCAATAAAATATAAATGGTTGGCTTACGGTGCCCACCATGTAGTGCACTACAGTAAAAATCTCCTGTGATTACATTTGCTGTGTGTTTCCCTTTAAAGAACTCCTCTTGTACTCATCCACCATTTTGTATCTGGCCACGTGGCAGAGATCAGCCAACCACAGCGCATTGTACACCAGGCACTTCTGCCATTACCAGTGAGAGCAGCCCATGCAAACACCTATGGACGGAGTTTCTCATGGGGGATACCAAACTTGGCAGAGATCACCGTCACCGCCATATTGAAGCCCTTAATCTATTTCCCAGGAGAGCTTGCCAGACCAAGTGATCTCCTCCTGAGCGAGGCCCTTGGATTTCTACCCACAGACCAGAGTATTCAGCTATGAATGAATCTTCTCATTGCTCCAGATGGTCACCAGCGACTGCACATGTGCCTTCAGCCAGCTGAGAGCATTCTCATAGGAAGCCTCCTTCTGAGACATGCTCACTATAAAAGGAGTTGATTGTAAGACAGTGATGTAGAAGCAATCGATGCTGGTGTAATACTACAGAAGTGAACGTTATGGGACGTGCAAGTCCATCTGCACAATTAAGTGTCTTATAGCAAGTCTGATCCTTGAGCAGTAGAGCACAGGCTTCTTAAGCATTGGATTGCATTATGGGCAGTAGCAAGATGATTATTTTCACCGCTGGGTCTATTGGTGCTTGTCATATATACTAACAATGAAGCTACTATGGTGCTTGCTATAGTGGATGTGCTGGTGATCTAAATGCCCATACATTATGGGCACAACATTGTGGAATTGTTGTTCTGACAGGCATGCTAGAATGCAGATCCGATTCTGTCTGTGAATGATTTCTATCTCTGCAGGACTGAAATTTTTTTTTTCCTGGATATAAGCTTCTCGCTTAAGCCCCACTTCAGCAATGCGCCTAAACATGTGCCTAACTTTAAGTATCCAAGTAGTCCCATTAAGGAACTACTCAGGTGTTTAATATTACACTTTTAGGGACTACTCAGGTTCTTAAAATTAAGTATGTGTGTAAGTACCTTGCAGAATTGGCTTCTTCCCTTTCCTTTCAGGGGTGTAATATTGTAGTCAATTATACTCCTGATAGAAACAAGGAAACTGAAATAGTAAGTATGCAGCTGAATATTTTGTTTTCTGAATGAGTGTGAAATACTGGCAATACATCAAAGCATATTTAAAAAAATTAAAAGCATTCTTCAGAAATTAGGCAAAAACACAGCTGACTAATGATTTTTTTAATTACTTGAATCTAAAATCTGCTTTACGTCAATACTAACCTAATTTTCCTTCATTTTTAGGTCGTCAAACTTGTCCTTCTAGAAATAGAGATAAGAACAATAGTGTGCTATTAACAAGACAATGCAGCAGAAATAATTATATTTCCTATCGGAATCATTATCCTTAATCACTGGTTGTTAATTCCTAGAAATAATTATACAGAGCATTATTTCAATTTTCCTTCTTCTTTGTCTTGCATACAAAATACCAACCAATGCCACCATTGATTCTTTAATCGTATCTGGGTCAAACATTAATATGATTGAACTGGAATCTTGTTTACTAGTTAAATTGGAGCCAATATTGCTCAGAGATGCTGAATACCTACCTGCAATTCATATATGCAGGACGGCTAAGCACCAATAACTCCACCAAAGTACTTGCAGCTAAGCTGGTGGTATTTGACACTTCTCAAGAACAGACTCCACACAAAAGCAACCAAAAAAAATCCCAAACAAAACAAAACTGGCTTCCTTTTTATACTACTGAATTTACAAAAAAAAAAAATTTGATGTAATCAGTTGAGAAAAAAAACTCACAAGCCTGTGGATCACAGCAGGATTTTCCCATGAACTCCATCAACAGCTGAAGTCTCCCCCTCAAAAGCCTATCAGCAAGTCAATTAGAGAGAGACAGTGGACAAAGTATTATCTTTTATCGGGCAAACTTCTGTTGGCGAGAGACATACGTTTTCAAGCTACACAGAGCATAGCTCTAAAGCTTGTCTCACTCACCAACAGAAGGTGGTCCAATAAAAGATATCTCACCCACCTTTTCTAATATCTTGGGAACACCACGGCTACCATATATCAGCAAGTAACTGTCACTTTACAACAGTTCAATGTAAAAGGTACATACATCCGCATGCATGCAGATTTTGTGATTAGCAGTCATAAGATCCGTCAAAAACATAGTAGTTGATCTCTGATAATTGCCAGTACCATCAATACCATCTGCAGTAAGTGAGAATACAATATGATTTGTTAACTCCCCTCCTCTTGCTGACCATGGCATTGCAGAGTTTACTATTATAATGATCAATTTACTCATCAAAATCAATGGGAGTTTTGCTATTGGCCTCAGTGGAAACAGTATCAGGTCCTTAGTGGTTAACAGGAAATCAGCTGACTTCCAGTACTACATGAATAGATTTGATTACTCACTCTTGCTTTGTAATTTCTGTCTCCAGCTACCCCCACCCCCATCCATCAAGCTATCTCTCTGGCCAGACTTATCCAGACCTGTGAAACAGTTTGGAAGGATAACACATTTTAGTACTACTCATTCCATGATGTGACTGGGCTTAATCCTTTACTGCCCAATTATAGGTACTGGATGCTGATCTTGGTTACACAGCATATATCTGAAGATTTCAGCGGAGTTACTCCTGATATACCCTGGTGTAAATGAGATCAGAATCTTATCCACTAACAGTAAATGTAAGATGGAGCTGAACTGTCAGGGACTGGAATCAAAGTAGGCCACTGTCTTGAAACATGTCACAGGGAGTTGAACTCACCCCCATCTATGCTAGATTGCCACCCCCTAGGCAACAGATCTGCAGGCAGTAAAAACTCAGTTTGGGTGGGGGCCTGTAGAGAGCACGAAGGCTCTTGAAGATGACCTAGGGTCAGAGAAAACGATCTGGGAAGGGAAGGCACACCACACCAGTGAGGTGCAATGCCTGGCTTCCATCTTTGTTGTTCCTGCAGCTCTCCTTTCCTGGACCTGGAGTTCTCAATGAAGAACTGAGACATCAAGTGGCCAACTATCATCACTGCAAGTAAACGTCATTGCAATTATCTACACAGGATTTCTCTGCTTCTTCCACACAGTGAACCCTGATACACCAGAAAAGAGAGGTTTCGGGACAAGAAGAATAGAATGGTGATTGTAACACTGTGTACCTGTCTGAAATTCCTCTCCAGCTGAGAATGCATGATTTATGGAACAGGTGGTATGTCACATTAGCTAGAGCTGGGCCTGAACCAAAATCCTGACCCCAATGCTCCATGTTAGAGATGCTCAGCTCAGGCCCAGAGCATTTAACACCAACACATGATAAACTGTACACATTTCACTGGCTGCGTAATCACTTTGAGCTAAGGTATCTTAATCATTATTTCCTAATTTCCTCTCACCACCTTTTACTTCTGAGGTCCTTTTTTAAAATCTGCACATGGTGATCCACAGACAGCAATTTTTGCTCTGTTTTGATTTCTTACGTACATTTTTGATGAACCTAACATTTTCTTGTACTGACAACTCAGAAGATATTTAGAAAGAGAGAGCCATTAATTCAATGCATATGAGACCCAACCCAACGCTTTTGGAAGTCAGTAGGAGTCTTTCCACTGAAGTCCATGGGCACTGGTTCAGAGCCACTCCAAATGTAGCTTATCATACTGCAGCACCACGAGAGTGAATGGGATACAATTTTTCACTTTATAAAAGCACAGCAGATATCTAAATAATTTTAATTCAGATTTTTACCGATCACATCAGATTTGAACACACCTCTAGTGACTTTCAATTCAACCCTAATCATTTCACTTCTACCGTCCCATTTTCCTCCTTTTTATATTTTCTTCAAGATTTTACTGAACTTCAGGATTCAAATGGAAAGGGGCGTTTTTTTTAAAAATAAATGCACAATGTGAGTGAAAGTATCTTCCTCTAATAGAGTGGTGACATTCACTTTGTGAAATAAAACCTGAGTAATTAGACTTTTATGAGTCAAGTGAGGAAGGGTTAGGAAAGGCAACTCCTTACCTAAATCTATGACCAGGAAACAAAACTGCAGAGCCTAGTCATGAGAAAGGTCTGGTATAGCAGCTGTTCCCCCTCTGTACAACATAATTATCAAAGGAAAGTACTTCTGTGCCCCCTTTACTGTGGTTTCTGGGCATCTCACAACACACCTGTGAGGTAGGGCAATGCTACTATTCCCATTTTACAGAAAAGAATTGAGGCACAGAGAGGCAAAGGCCAGATCCTCAAAGGGACTTAGGCTCCTGGAATCCAGAGCCCTGAGTTAGCCTCCCAGATTCCCTATACAATGCACAAGGAAAGTTAGATGCCCAAGAATCAGTACCACAAAAACCAGCACACCGAGCGAGGAGCTGTCTAAACCAGCCAGTAGAAAATGCCAAGAAGTCATCCCACTCTCAACGGGAATTAGGCACTGAGCTTCCTCATCTATCTTCACTTGGGATTCACGGCCCTAAAGGAAGTGGCGACACTGGCACCTTTTAACGTTTAGTCCACTGGTTATAGCACTCACCCAAGATGCGAGAGACCACTGGTTCCAGCTCCCTTACTCCAATGAGCATTTAGTTATTTATACACAATAAAATAGGTTCAAAAGGACAGATTAAGAGAGACCTGCCCTAAGATACCCCACAGTCCAGTAGTTAGGGTATTCTCCTAGGAAGCAGAAGAACCAAGTTCAAATCCCTGTCACATCAGACAGAGAGGGAAACTGAACACAGAATGTGAGAGACCCTGGATAGTGCTCCAAGCACTGGATTAGCACACCGTTATAAGGGCAGTAGTGGTAGTACCCACTGTTTTGGAATGTAAGGGGTTTAGATGTGCTCTGGAGAATGCCTACCAGATCCAGCCCAGCAGGTGATATAGGTCAGAGAATGACAAGTTTGACAATCCCTCTGGGGTTTGGCATAAAATAGGCACCTGGGTGCCTACATGGAGGCAGCTGTGTGAAAGCTCACTGGCAGATTTTTAGTTGCCCGTGGGCTTTAATGGTGGAAATTTAGGCATCTAGGGACTTTAGGCACCTAAAAGTTAGGCAGGAATTGAGCCAGGGTTTTGACGACCTCAGTGGCTTATTAGATGTGCACTGAGGTAAGAATAATCCAGTCAGCTCTTTAGGATGTATGTGTCCTAGTTTATCATTAGGTCCACTTATCGACTGCAAGGTAACACTGCCAAAGAAATGATTGCAGCTAGTTATGAAGTACATTGATCAATCGGTTTTAATGTAAAAAAATTAATGTACTGCATATATAGTCACTACTTTTCTACACATGATTTATTATGTCGTCAGTGGTCCTGAACTGTAGCAATTGCATCAAAGTAAGAACCAACTGTTTGGATCAGGAAATACAGAAGCCACTCATTTGGCGCACACACACAGAGTTCACTAATGAAGTCAGTTGGCTGAAAGACAGCAGACAACATGTCCTTCCTTGTTGCTGTAGCAACAGAACCATGAAGTATGAGTTAAAGTACAAAAAGTTTGGGTTTCTTCTCACCTTCATTTTTTTAGCAAATCTTTGTCCTCACAAAACCTAAGATGACAAGCAAAGAAAATTAAATTTAGGACTAAATGACACCAGCAACCTCGTGTGTCAGAGCAATGAGCTGGACTCCAGCTGAATTCAAAATCATGGAAAGCCGAGTTCCTGTTTGTGAAAGGTGAGATGTAGAAGTATTCTTACAGATTCCAAATGCATAACATAACATAAGCTGTTCTTGCAGCTCTTTCTCAAGCAAGTAATCCCATTGACTTCCACTGGGCTACCTGCCTGGATACGAATCACAGGATCAGGCCCTACATAGGCAAGGCTCAACATTTTAAACTGCATTACATTCCCAAACAAATATTCCCAAACAACTTTCCCCATTATTTACCAATTTCACCCGAGAGAGCTCTGATAGCCTCCAGCCCAGGACTCCACACCTGAAACTTCTGACAGACACCCCCCAACCCAAGGCACGGAAAGATGGACTTTCAAAGGTGCTCAGCACTGGCTTAACTCTGCTCCACTGAATTCACTGGGAGCAGCTAAAGCTACATTCCCACACACTCAAAGGCTGATTTTCAGAGACACTGGGCACTCAGAGCTTCAAATGATATCAGCTGGAGATACAGATGCTCAGCACCTCTGAAAAATACAACTATTAATTCTCCTGATTCAGCATTACCATGGAAATCATTAAAAAAAAAAACCCTTATCTATCTACTTTGTGGACACGTTTTAAGGATTAATGAGTAAAGTACTCTGAAGGTGCTATCAAAGTGCTAAAGCCAAATCCTGATCTGGAATACCTGCTCAACTACCACTGACTTAATGGGATTTGTGCACACATTCCCAAGGGAAGAATTGAGCCTTAAGTTTTGTTATGAAGAAGCTCTTAATTCAGGTTTCCTTGCTTATCTTGCAATGACTACAAAGAGAACACTGCTCATGATGAACAAACCTCAAAAGCTTCAGGTGTTCTGTTTAGATACGTACCCAAAGGTTTGGATGCTTACCCAAAATGTATAGGATAGAAATATCACGAAACAGGAAATTTCCAGTACTGCTGTCTTCACGTTTGGGCCTGAACCAGGAAGCTCAGAGGCTTGTGATCGCAAAGAAAATGTTTGGTTTGAGTTTTAAAACAAGAATCGGTTATTTAATGCAAATAATTTCTTTTATCCCTTATAGAATAGTCCTATATCATTTAATAGTAAATTAATAGCCCTTCTATTTCCATGGTTTTTTGGTTTTAACTATTCTACAGTGCTGAACAGTGTTTCTACCAATATTTTTCCCCAAGAAATGCTTATAATTTACTGTATATATTTTCAAAACCCACCTCTTGACCAGAGAGGGGGAAGGATTCCTATTTATTTGCCCCTGCTTTAAACCCCAACACTGCAGCCACAAAATTGGTACTACAGAGCCCTGAAAAGGATTCTCTTCAGAGTCCAGCAATACCACTGAGTGCCATTTTTTACAAACTTGTAATTTAAGTAAACAATAAGACTTTATAGGAGGGCTAGAGTTGCCAGATGCAATCAGAGTTAAATTTAGATACTTATGTGTCCGTCCCAAAGTAATCTTTATTTGCACCCTCCTGTATGAAAACACAGTATCAAGAATTGTAGGACATCTCTTTTATAACAGGATACATAAGACAGAACATCTAGATGGATAATTATAATCTTAGACTCATTTAAACATAGTTGGAAGACGATAGTTTACAAAGGAGAGGGCTAGACAAGCATGAGCTACATTTCTACAAGCAGTTATTGCAATTGTGATTACATGCGCCTGCAAAATAGTTAGATGCTTATAAGCCAGTTGTTCATATAATTGTATGATCTGCATGTGAAATTGTGTGTGCAAATGTAGGTATGTAATTACACCTGAAATTCTGTGCATGGATCTCGCTTTTAAAGAAAGCTCACAATGACCTGAACAGTCATTCTTGAACAAGTGCATAACACATCCAGTCCCTGTTGAGAGAACTGGGGTTTAAACCCATCTTTCCACCAAAGCATTATCATTAGATTCCCAGTTTGGCACTGAGCTAAATTCATTTGGTCAACATCTACAGGACCTAATGCCACATGGTTATAATGAATACCTTAGGATCCATCAATAACTTCTCAGTGCTTGAAAGGAAAAAGCTAAAATCACTTCTGATACATCACACTGTGTTAGATTATATCTCACGGAACCAGAATGGCCTATAGCCACAGAAAACCATAACACAGAAATAAACCATCTTAACTAAAAGTCTGTAACGAGAAATACAGTTCTCCCAGTATAACTAAAGCAAGGGTCTTCATAACCCTTAATCAGAGCTTCATCTGGGATTGACCTGGCTCAATTATTTCCCTGAAAGAGGAGAGCTTCCAGACTGCTTCCTTTTCTTATAAATATATCTGCTTTCATATCCTCTGGTCCGGATCTTCCCTTCCAGCAGGAAGGCTCAGCACCTTCTCTGGGTAGGGTAGGCCTTCTGCCTTGGTTACCTCTGAAGACAACTAACCCTTTCCTTTCCTAGTTGAGGGTGGGATCTATACACCCAACCTGTTTCCTATTTTAAAAAAAAATTATTGTTATAAACCATAGCCAGGATATCACTCAGCAAAACAAACAACTAGAAATGCTCTGTGTTATGAGCTACCCCAAAGAATTGGGTGTTTTAATTGCTCTCAAGTTGTAATGCAGAGCTCAGTGAGACACACATCATACAGTACCTTTCTTCACATTTCAAAGACATTACCTGTCCCCCGACCACTGTTGCACTGAGATTTTCAAGGCAATGAATGTTCAAAGGAATTATCCTTTTCACAGTAATAATTATTGAACTTTGAGTTTCTCCCCAGAGCCCTCTTATACTTCTATTAGGTGCAGATTTTAAAGCCACTATCAGTGACTAAATGTCAGCTTGCATGCTGAGATTAAACCCACCATGGTTCAAGCAGGCTAATCCTG
This sequence comes from Dermatemys mawii, assembly GCA_007922305.1. Classification (NCBI taxonomy): domain Eukaryota; kingdom Metazoa; phylum Chordata; order Testudines; family Dermatemydidae; genus Dermatemys; species Dermatemys mawii. The sequence continues at coordinate 1,996,133 of ML677331.1, read as the reverse complement.
GGACATGAAGTAAATTTCTGAGGAGGAAAATATCCCTTCCATGTTGGTACTCAACCAATGGACCAGCATGGTGTTAATGCTGGTACCATCTTTCAGATATAAATGTAAAGATAATATCTTGATCACATGTGATTAGAATATCAGTGGTATTTTTTTTAAGACACCCACTGTTCTATCCAAATTTTAATACAAGTGGTTACATTTTGCTTACATTCAGCTGAATATAATATTTTTCCATTTCTGATCTCTATGTAGAGCACCGTTAACACTACAGCCAGTTAGATTTCATTGTGAGATGAAGTAATCCCTGTATCATTTATAAAACACTGAGCCTTTAGAATGAAAGGTGTTGAGTTAAATATTAACTACAGTCTTAAGGAGTTCCTTGCTGCAGTTTGGAGTAAAAAAGTACATCCATCACAGAAACAAAACAAGCCTAAGCACAAGTTACGTGTAATCAACTGGTGCTTACATTGGACTGGACAGATTTCATCCTTACCAATCCTTCTCCAACACTTCAGTGCACACAGGAAACAAAGATCTGCTTTTCTTTACAATTTCCATTTTCAGTCTCATATGGGATCATCTTTCCCATCCCATAATCACTACTCCACCATCAGCTGGCATTCAGGAAAAACATCTCAGTGGTTTAACATGACAGTACTAAATACATGATAGGGAAAGGGTTGCTTATGCCTCAACTTCTGAAGAATCCTTTACTGGAGATCCTATTCTACACTAAATGGGTAATATTTGTCTTTGCCATGGTGGGACCTTATTTATTATTCTAATGAATGCAAATAAGATGCCTTAATCTTGGGCCTTTTCTATATGAGAAAGTTGCACTGTTATAGGTTAATTACACTGATAAAATTACAACATATAAGAGTGTCCAGGATGCTTCGTTTACACAGATTTAAAATACTTTGTCTGCAAGGCATTGTATCCAAACAGTGTAGTGCTGCATTGATATAAACACATTGCATTCTGGGTGGGCATGCTATAGGCAAAGCATTGCTAGCATTCTGGGTGCTCTGCAATGGATCATGGGGTACCTTCCAGCCCCTAGCAGCATTGTGAGATGATGAGATGTGGTAAGATGAGGAGAACTTGTGGATATCAGGGACAGATGCCATTTTCAGCTGTGGTGTGTTGGAGAGGTGGAGGGGAACGGAATGGAAAGGAACAGAAAGGATCATGGGTGGGTGTTACTCTGTTGTCCTGTGATGGGCAGTCAAATAGTGGATAATGGGTATAGAAGTGGTTTTGGAGAGCATACTGTTGAGAAGAGAGCAGAAAAGGTGATCAAGAAGAGAACTAAGGCAGGGAACAATACATCCACCCTCTCCTGTAGCTAGACATGCATTTGCCAAACATGGCAGTGCATAGCCAGCACATGGTAGAAAGTTTATAAAATCCCCCCAAATCAGTACTAATTGGATAGAATATAATATACAAAATGCCTCATCAGTTGAAGTTTGCTCTGCAGCATCCTCAGAAAAGCATTCCAGGGGCTTCTCCGGCTGGGTCTCAAGAGTACCAGAGAGGTTCTAGCTGTCAGGGGGACTCTGCTCATGGTCAGCACTGCCTGGGTTATTTCTGCTAATATTTCCACCTCATTTTAGCCCATGGTCAAACTATAACAAATTGGGACTCTGTGATGGCACGTGAGGCACAGAACTCTAGCCAGATAATCACATGAATCAGGCTCTGGTAGTGCATGTGAGCTCAATGCACTACCAGAACCTTCTCATTTTTCCTAGTAGTCTGTTAGTTTCTCTGCGGCTCTTTGGCTCTGCTCTGGAACACGTCTCTGCTTTCTCCTCCATTTCCTGTAATAGCTGCTTGTAAATCTGGTCATGACTGGAGAGATGGAGACTGAATATGTTTATATCTCCAAAGGCCAAGGAAGTCCAGGCTTCCTGATGGGATGACGCAGAAGTACAGACCATGGCTGTGGTGATGGACTCAAGATGAACATACTTACAACAGTGTCAGTTCACAGCGATGGTTTCTGACTTGTGCCAGCATCATTTAAACAGCGGGGGAGCATACGATGCTGCTGATTCTGGAGGAATAGAGTTATAACCAGGGTCCCAGTGGGGGCCGGCCGAGATCACTCTATTAGGGTGAACTGCAATGAATGGGACAGACAAACCCCAAAGCTGGGGGATAATTCAATACTTAGATTTACCAACCCAGCATACAACAGCTTCTTTATTACCTCACTGGTTGCCCAAAACCCAGCACAATTACGTTTAAGCAACCCAGCCTTAGGCCACCATCCAGGTACTCAAGTCAAATATGATGAAGGATAGGATACATTACCTCCCAGGTTATTGAATATTCCAGATTTTACCCCAAATACACCCATACAGCCAATTCTTATTAACTAAAATATATTTAAAGAAAAGAGTTATGTATATATGTTGGTTAAATGATCAACATACATACAGACATAAGTTCAATACTTGAGGTTCAGATTCACAGCAGACATGGTGAGCTTTGTAGTTGCAAAGAGTTCCCTTAGAAATTAATTCATAGGTTATAGTCCAATATTCACTATCACCTTCAGGGAGTACCAAGATAACTGGACCTCAGTCTTCCAACTGGAACTTCCCCTGATGAAGCTTAAGCAGATCTGAGATCAACAGGATCAGGACCCAGGGGTTTTTTATACAGTGTTCTAGCAGCCACTTGATCATACAGTCCTGGGTAAACAACAGGCTTTTGATGTAACTGTCTGTTGTCTAAACATCAGCAGTAAATAGTTACAGAAACTAACATAGGGCAATTTATCCATTAGGCAGTTATCACAAACTTCAAAGAGACATATAGACAATGACATTACTTCACCCACAGTTCATCTAAATGTTAATATTCTCTTTTGATCTCTGAATCAATAGTTATAGTGACAGACAGGAACTGTCTGTTTACATGGCTAACATTCATGAGTACACAATTAGTATTATTTCTAACTTCTAACAATATGCATTTCAAAGTTCTAGTCTATTTAGCATGTAATGGCCCTAATGACCATTCGTGTACCTTTCTAACATGTCTTTAAAAGTCGGCTTTTGGTTAGTTAGCCAGCAAGCTGTTTAATCCTTTCTGGCCATGTGTTAAACTTTGTATAAGATTTGTTCCAATTATAACACAGTGGTAGCAATAACAATTTGAATTTTTATCAGACAATATCACAGGAGTCCACACAGGTAACCAGTCAGGCAAATTCACATATGAGCCAGTGTATTGTGGGATAGGAATGGGAGAACTAACTGAAGCAAAGAAGTTATATCAATATGGGAATGTGTCCACAAAAAAACTTTTACCAACGTAACTCGTACTGAAATAAAGCAACATTGGTTCCAAAGCAGTTTAATTATTCTGGTTTAAAGCATGAAAAACACCATAAAACACTATTTTGTGTGTGAGCACAGGGGACTTTCTCCTAGAAAAATGCAAGTTATATAATTTTCCTACGAAGACAAAGCCTTGGCCGGTGTCTTCCCTTTGGCTTTAGACTGGTTCTCCTTCTATTTGACTTTGTCTTGTTTTACTGAGACTTTGATTTGCTTTTCACATCCTCTGCCACATGTTTTGCCTCAGGGCAATTCGTCATTCAGAATTTCTTGACCTCAGTGACCACTCAGAACATCTCCTACAGTAGCCTCCCTGTAGTTCTCATTACAGCCTTGAACTCAGACTATATCAGGCCTGGTTGTATGGAAAGAAAACATCTTCTAGGCTTCTGCAAGTTCTGCAGTGAGTCAGATTTATTTAAACCAGCAGTGTAACCTAAACCTTTGCTGGGAGATTCCAATTTGCATCCTATCAAACCATCCAATGAGCCAACATTGTTTTCATCTGTCACAAGTTTCACATGTCTTGAGGCTTTCTGATTTGACAAATTAACTGCTGACAAGTTGTCTTTTTAATCTGCATGCCAATGGGTGTGACAAGGTAAGGAACCGCATCCCTTTGTGAAAAAGGGAAGCAAAGGTACTCCAAATCTATAACTTCCTAGCAAACAAGAGGAAAGTGACACCTGGTGGATAGAGGGAAATCAGCAGGCCACATTTTAAACAAATAGCGAGGTGGGCACAGGCAAGGGGGTGTTTTCATTAAAACTCTAAATGCTCCATGCATAGGAACATGATCTGGAAACTTTAATTGCTACCAGAACCCACATCTCTGTAAGAACATGAAAAACTCAGAGTGAGTTGGGTAGTTTTCTTCCCCCTCTCCAGGACAAGAAAGAGTAATGACTCCTTTATAACAAGGCACTCTACAATTATCTATCAGAGAACATAAGCATGGGAATCTTGCTATGAGTTGAAACTGAAGGTAGGCAGATTTGTCCATCTAGATTGCACAGGATAGGCATGAACTGGTGAATCATTTTCAAAGATGTGATTACCCAGACCCCTGGCCAATATATCTGTGAACTCTTCTGTGTGGAAGATTTTAACTGTGCCTTGTAATCACCAACAGAATTTATTTCAAAAGCCTCAGCTTCTGCTTAAGGGGTTGTAGCCAAGTTGATTGACACACACGCATTTTCTGGGAATTCTTCCAAATCTAGACATATTGGTTATCAACAACAGTTTACAGAAAAATTTTGACATACATTATTTTCTGGGAGAAAGTCCCTGAAACATTTAAAATACCAAGGAAGATCTGCAAAGAAAGACATCAATCGCACTATGTCTCCTGTAGTGGGGCGGTGCCCCACTCCAGGTAAAAAGGGGTTAAAACAGCCCTGGGATGGGCTGTGGCTCAGGGCAAGTAGCTCCCAGGCTGATTGAGAAGGCAAGTTCAGCTGGGGGCCACGCCTCAAACAGACTAGCAGGCCCTTATGAGAAGGCTGAGAGGCAAGAGCCTGGCAGAGAGAGTCTCCTCTGTCTGTAGAGGTGGACAGGCCTGGCTGCTGGGAAGCTTGAGTAGGTACCTAGAGTGGTGCAGGGCTGGGGCAAGGCAGGAGGAGCTGGGGGAGCTCTGGCCTGGAAACCCCCAGGCTGCAGGGCCTAGGGGAAGGCCCAGTAAAGGGGTACTAGGGTTGCAGGGGGCAGCCCATGGCTATAGAGGCAGAAGCAGCAGGTCAAACCCTCCTTGCTAATGATGAATGGCAATGATACTGCAGTCTGCCCCACGGAACGGGGGCAAGTGGTGACTGGCAGTTGCCTAGACTGAGGCAAGGTGGGGATAGTGGGAGAGGGTTCCCCAGGGAGGTGGGGGGACCCAGAGCTAGACTGTGGGGGTATTGCAGGGGTGCAGTACCCCAGGGAAGAGGGCAGCGGGGTCCAAAGAGGGACACGGGGCCAGTGGCAAGCATGACTACAGCCTGCAGAGGGCACTCTGGATGCTGGAAGAACTAATCCCCGGACAGACCAGCAGGAGGCGCCGCAGGGGTGAGTCACTGCTTTGCTACATCTCCCAAGAAAAATCCAACAGTTAGCCACATGGCTAAGTAAAATACAAGGAAGATGAAATACAAAAAGAGACCATACATCGGACAACCCCAAAAGTGGTTAGGGGAGCACTAGATGAGAGCCAATGAGCTAGCTGTATCATAGAAGAAGCAAAGAAACAACATGATGTGAAGCTAAATCAACAGTGTATGGTATTAACTAGAAACATCCATCCTTCAGTTATACACTAAATAAAAAACATCTACATATAAAACACTCATGTCCCTGTCTACATATATAAAACATAGTCCAATAGTGATGGAACTCCATATATAAACACATTTGAACTACTAGGAAAATTACTATATCTGACCACTACACACCTACCACCAACCAGTGATTTTCCAAGTCTAAAAACACAGTATGAGTAAGCATCCCAGTAAAAACACAAACTGTTCATGGGAAAGAAACAAACAAAAAGACTCCTTTTCAGTGTTGTCAAGTTGCCAGATCTGCATGGAGGAGACAATCAACCATGTAAGACAGAATCTTATTTCAAAGCTTCCTATCTTGATAAAAATCTCATTTGAGACTCAGTAAACTGCACAGCTGCATTCTTGAATGTGTATTGAAATATGATGAATGATTTATGATAGTTCTACGTTTCTGTCTGACATTTATAAGGTCATTCAACAAGCTAATTTTATTAGGATGTAAAATAAATGTGCATTCACTGTATTTCCGTAGATGAGCTAAAACTCTTATTACCCCCTTAGGCTTTTCAGAAGGAGGAGAGATTAATTGGTCCATGTCTTGATGTATAAAAGTTGGAATGCTTAAATCTTGCCCTTGTATGGTCTCCTTAGGATGTAGCAATACCAGGATATTAAAACTAGAGGTATGTGTTCTAGTTTGCCTGTTTATAGCTAGTGGGATATAGTTCATAAAAGTTTCCACCTTATCAGGTTCACTTGGAATTTCATATTTGCAGCAAAACACCAAGTGAATCCCACGTAAATAAGCCACACTGCATTGGGAATACCTGGGACCTGCCACAGCAGCATAAGGGCAACTTAGCGGAGTTCCTCAGCCCACCACAACTCCCTGTGGACTTAGCACAGTGTCCCATCCCCCACTCTGGGGAACCCCATGGGGCAGGAAACCTCCATCTCCCAGCATCAGAGTGGGTGTGAAGAGACACAGCCAGGCTATATGCATCCAGCTCTCTCTCCTTGCACCCAGTACATAGCCCAGAAGCCAATCCCCTTATCTGACATAGCCACCTTCTCGTAGCAACGCTTGCTGCAGTTAGTTCTGTAGATCAAGTGATAAGTTGTGATGTTTAAGATTCAGGGTTCAAACCCTGCTGATGATGCATGAAGAGGAAGTTATTACAGTGGCAAAAATGGCATTTGTTTTCAATCGGTTTTCCTAATTAAAAAAAAACAACACTCTAGGAAATTTCATACAGAAAACTTGGAGCTGCCCCTGGTTAATCATCTGTGTTGAAAGAAAGTTACTTTGGTTGCAAAGCCAAAGTTAGGCAATGTCAAATTGCCAGGTGCCTGTGTTACTTTATGCATATCATGCATTATGATGAGTCTTTAATTACATGGTCACATACTTTTTTTCCACCCCACAAAACCAATGCCTCATTTAGCAAGCAAGAATGGACACAAAGGGTCTAAATTAAGGTGGCACAAGCTAAATTAATCTGGCATTTCTTAACATTTTTCTGACTTTGCAACCTAAATAACTTTCTTTTAACGTAAAGATTCTGAGGAGGGAGTAAAGAGAGAGAGAAAAAATGTGTGGGGTGCGGGCATGTGTATAAATTCACCTTGTACAAGTACTGCAGTGCAATCTCTATTCTAAATTGCTCTTTCACAGAAACAGATTTTTTAACACAAAACTGCACTCAAAACAGAAATAATATACAACTTTAGAGCTTACAAAGTCAAAGCACGAAGAGGCATAAGAATGTTTAGCATATCTGGCATGTAAATACCTTGCAACACTGGCTAGAACACTGCCATGCGAATGCACATTCTCACTTTCAGGTAATGCTGCAAATAAGAAGCAGGCATCATTACCTCTCTCGTAAGTGTAAACAATTTTTTTTCTCTCAGTGACTGGATGAACAAGCAGTAGGATTGGACTTGTATGAGGTGAACTGAAAAATACCATTTTTTTTTTTACAGTGCAAATATTTGTAATAAATATTAAGTGAGCACTGTACACATACTTAGTATTGTGTTGTAACTGAAATCAGTATATTTCAAAATATAGAAAAGCATCCAAAAATATTTATAATACATTTACATTGGTATTCTAGTATTATTTAACAGTGTGATTAAAACTGTGATTAATAATTATTTGGTTTTTTAATCTAGTCAATTTTTTTTTGCTTTAATCGCAGAGCCGGCTCCAGGCACCAGCGGTCCAAGCACGTGCCTGGGGCGGCAAACCACTGGGAGCGGCCTGACATTTGCCATCAGAGCGGCGGTCAGGCTGTCTTTGGCAGCATGGCTCCGGGAGGTCCACGGCTGCTGCGGATTTGGCAGCAGGGACGATGAGGCCTCAGGACCCATGGACCTCCTGCAGAAACACTGCCAAATCCGCGGTACACCGGACTACCTGCAGGTGTGCCGCAGAACTTCTGCGCTTGGGGCAGCAGAAACCTTGGAGCGGACCCTGGTTAATCATCTCCATTAACTGCAATTAACTGATAGCCCTAAAAGGTACTCATCTCAAGTAAGGCAAGTGCATGCATATGCACTTAATTGTGTGCACCTAACCAGAACATATTGGCCATGAGTTCTAGACATGGACATTCTGATTCTTTATCCTCTTCTCTAAGTGAAAATGTTGATATTTTGGCTGGTTATCTAATCAATATTTGTTTTCTTTATAAAAAAACCCAAGGGCTGTCAAGTGACAAAATATTAATTGTGATTAAAAAAATATTGTGATTAATCGCGCTGTTAGAATAGAATAGAATGCCATTTATTTATATATTTGAGGATGGTTTTTTACATTTTCAAATACTGATTTCAGTTACAACACAGAATACAAATGTACAGTGCTCAGGTTTTTTTTTACAAATATTTGCACTTTAAAAATAAGAATATTTTTCAATTTCCCCCATTGCACATATTGAAGTGCAATCTCTATCATGAAAGTTGAATATACAAATGTAGAATTACATTTTAAAAACTCTGCATTCAAAAATAAAACAATTGAAATCTTTAGAGCCTAAAAGTCCACTCAGTCCTACTTCTTGTTCAGCCAATAGCTCAGACAAAACTGTTTGTTTACACGTGCAGATAATGCTACCGATTCTTGTTTACAATGTCACGTGAAAGTGAGAACTGGAGTTCACATAGCATGTTGTAGCCAGCATTACAAGATATTTATACGCCAAAAGCCCTAAAGATTCATATGTCCCTTTGTGCTTCAACCACCATTCCAGAGAACATGTCCATGCTGATGGGTTTTCCCTCGATAATGACCCAAAGCAGCGCAGACCGATGCATGTTCATTTTCATCATCTAAGACATCAAAATCAGCAGAAGGTTGATTTTCTTTTTTAGTGGTTTGGGTTCTGTAGTTTCCACATTGTAGTGTTGCTCTTTTAACACTTCTGAAATGCATGCTCCACACCTCATCCCTCTCAGATTTTGGATGGCACTTCAGATTCTTAAACCTTGGGTCAAGTGCTGCAGCTTTAGATAGCTATCTTGATACCGTCTTTGTGTTTTGTCAAATCTGCAGCGAAAGTGTTCTTGAAACAAACAACATGTGCTGGGTCATCATCTGAGACTGCTATAAGATGAAATATATGGCAGAATGTGGGTAAAAAGGAACAGGAGTGTAGCAGAGTGGCAACTCACCCCTGCGGCGCCTCCCGCTGGTATGTCCAGGGAATTAGCTCCTCCAGCCTCTGGAGCACCCTCTGCAGTCCGTAGTCCTGCTTGCACTGGCCCTGTGTCCCTTCCTGGACCCCAGTGCCCTCTTCCCTAGAGTACTGCACCCGAGTACCCCCACACACTCTCACTCTGGGTCCCCCCACCTCCCTGGGGAACCCTCTCCCACTATCCCCACCTTGCCTCAGTCTAGGCAACTGCCAGTCACCACTTGCCCCCTTTCTCTGGGGCAGACTGTAGTATCATTGCTATTCATCATTAGCAAGGAGGGTTTGACCTGCTGCTTCTGCCTCTATAGCTCTGGGCTGCCCCCTGCAACCCCAGTACCCTTTATTGGGCCATCCCCTAGGCCCTGCAGCCTGGGGGTTTCTAGGCCAGAGCTTCCCCAGCTCCTCTTGCCTTGCCTCAGCCCTGCTTCACTCTCGGTACCCTGTCAAGCTCCCCAGCAGCCAGGCCTATCTACCTCCACAGGCAGAGGAGACTCTCTCTCTCTCTCAGGCCCCAAACTCTGGACCTTTTCATCAGGGCCAGCTGGGCCCTCATTGACCCAGCCGCAGCTGTGGCTGCTCTGCCTTTAGCTACCTTCTGTTGTAGCCCTCTGCTGGGCTGCCCTTCTCTAACTACAGCCCTTTGCAGGGCTGTTTTAACCCTTATTTGCAGGAGTGGGGCAGCTGCCCCACTACAAGGAGACAAAGAATTTTCCCCCAAGGAGTTCAGTCACAAATTTAATTAAAGTATTTTTTTTTTAATGAGCATGATCAGCATGGAAGTATGTCCTCTGGATTGGTGGCTGACGCATGCAGAGGCCTACAAATGTTTAGCATATCTGGCAAGTAAATACCTTGCAATACCGGCTACAAAAGTGCCATGCAAACACCTATTCTCACTTTCTGACATTGTAAATAAGAGCAAGCAGCATTACGTCTCATAAATGTAAGCAAACTTGTTTTCTTCACGACTGGCTGAACAAGAAGTAGAACTGAGTAGACTTGTAGGCTGTAAAGTTTTACATTGCTTTGGTTTTGAGTGCAGTTATGTAACAAAAAATAATCCACATTTGTAAATTGCACTTTCATGATAGAGATTCCACTACAGTACTTGTATGAGGTGAATTGAAAAATACTATTTCTTTTATCAGTTTAGAGTGCAAATATAGTTGTAATCAAAAATAATAAAGTGAGTACTGTATACTTTGTATTCTGTGTTGTAATTGAAATCAATATTTGAAAATGTAGAAAAACATCCAAAAATATTTAATAAATGTCACTTGGTATTCAATTGCTTAACAGTGTGATTAAAACTTCAACCAATATTTTAATCATGATTAATTTTTTTCTGTTAATCGCGTGTTAACTGATTAATTGACAGCCCTAAAAAACACCACCACTTCCCATCTTTACTCAACATTAAGCTGTGTTTTATTTTGCAAGTGTTGCACTGATGACTAATTGGACTATCTGCAAAGTATGGTCCAGTCTAAACATTAGTAAGGATGGCCAAATCACGCCCTTTGTGTTACCTAGATAAAAAGCAAAAATAAACCAGACCTGCTCAATCTGAGACTTAGTTTATGACTATGTCACTAACTTTGCTTTTTTGCTAAGGCAATGCACACGTTCTGTGTGTGATGGAACGTTGCTGACTTTCACTTATATGCCAAAGTGATTTGATAAAGTATGCAAATTGCTGATCAATGAGCATGGCATATTGACTTTTGCATTAGTAACTTTCATGCACATTACATAAATACTGTGGTGACATTTGTAGAATTATCAGCAAGCAATACCAAGGGAGAGCTTAGCTTTGAAATTGCTATTAGTTTGCAGATACAGCAAAATACTCACTCCTTGCCTCCCCGATCCCTTCCAAGATTTGGGCCTTTAACACTCCAGGTGGCTTTCATTTCCCTGTGTCACTATTTATGGTAGGTAGCTTTCTTTTTTCTTTTTTAATTCCTCATTGTAGGATTTAATGCTTTTTCTCCTAGGGAAGGATTCCTTTCCTGCTGTGGAATGTTTTTCACAGAGGGAGCTTTAATTATTTACTCTATATATTCTGCTGCAGTGCAGGTTAGAATATACATGGTCGACTACCTTAAGATATGTTTCCTGTGCATGTAAACAGAAAGGCAGAGGGTTGGGCTTCAATTCAAATTTATTTATTTGAAGGCACTTGTGATTTGTATCCCCTTAGTTTAATGCCAGAAAGGCAAATGCCTCCCTCAGTTAACATGCAGCTGCTTTTGACTGTCGTCTTTTACCTCTATACGTCCTTCTCATGGACACATGAAGCCAGAAGTACAGGAAAGTGTAACATGCCTGGGGTCCTCAGAGGAAATTAAGGCCTAATCTGCAAGGTGCTGAGCATCCCCAGCTCCCACTAGCTCTAGTGAGACTACAGGACATTCTGCATCTCAGAGGATTAGGTCACTAGAGAGCTGCCAGTAGAGAGACGGCAAAAGACCTGACTGTGGGTTTGAAAAAAAGCAAGCCTGAGCATAAAGGCTTTGTTCTGATGAAAATAAGTCTTCCTCCTGTGAAGCACTCAGCAACTTCAATAGCTAGGATGCTGGGGCCACTCAGCACCTCAGGATCTGGCCCAATGTGTTACTAAATCACAGCTGGGGTGAGGGAAGAAATCCTCAACCTCAGTATGTTCCTCAGGAGCTTCTCACCCAGGCAGTTCCTGAAGGGTTCATGCAAGAAGTAGCAGATGCAGCCTAATGTCCCCCCAGTATAAGAATGTGGATTTTTCTTTACTTACACACCCATAAGCCGTGTCCCCAGTGTATCCTCTTTCCTTATCTCCACATTACAATGCATAGAGCAACTCTGGAGACCTCCTCCATGGCACAAAGCAGACTGCATATTACATTTGGCTGTCCACCCTGCTTATGCAGCGAAACACCATAGAGCTAGTGTATCTGGCATTATATAGGCATACAGCCCATTTAGAATGTGACACTATAACCAGGGAGACAGGGAAGTAGGAGATATCAAATAAAACAAAGTATTCAAAATAAACTGAAGTACCAGGCTCAATCCCAGTCCCCTGGGGGCTCAAAAGCATCTGCTTTAGTATGATACTGTATATTATGGTACTTCAGCCACACATTATTACTTCTTTATAACTATTTTTAAAGTCACCACTATGCAGAGTAACAAAATAAGTAAAAACTCCTTGTAGGTGCATATACTTTGGCACTGTTCTCCAACCGTTACAAAAGGGCTCTAGGAGTTCCAACTGCTGTCCTAACTCTGCCACTGACTCCGTGTGTCACCGTGGAGCAAGTCACTTACTCTCTATGCTATTTACCCATCTGTAAAATGAGCATTACTACTACTTACCTATCTCCTTGGGTGCTCTATGGTTTATTAATGCTTGCAAAGTGCTTTGAGATGCTTGGATGAAAGGATTATTATTTTAATTCAAACCTAATGGCAAACGGTTAGAGGCATAGCAGGAAAATGAACTCTGAATTGTGAATTACCCATGTAACTCACTAGCAGGAAACAGAATTCTTATACATATCCTATTTTCACGAACTCTACAGGATGGTAACCTCCCACCCACTTTGAAGCGGCAAATCAAATATGGAGTCTGATCTTACAGACCTACTTCTCATGAGGAAGGATGGAGCCCTAATTTCCAAGTGATGATGTGAGTGTAATATCAAAGTTGATACATGATGATGATACTTGTGTGCTGCATTTTTAGCTCTATACTAAATTTAAGAAGTTTACGTCACTTTACCACATGCTCCAAGCCTCCAACATAGTTTATAACCCAAAATGAAGTTCACTACTGCTCTAGCAATGACATACACAAGCAGTGCAGCTTTATATTCCATTAAACATCATTTTTTTAAAATAAAAAAGGAACAGTGTACTTTAAAAGGGGCTTCTAGTACTTCTACAAAATAATCTGCTTCTGAGGAGGTTACAGACATCACAATGAAGGAATTAAGCAAAAACAGGCAAATATCCTAAGGTAACAAATGTGCCAGAGGACATATCTCAACAAATCCTGATATTTCCTAAATCTTCTGTAAATAGCTTACAGAACACAAGTTCTGCCACTCATATAATATGTATAAATGCAAATAAAACAGACTCATCTTCAAACAATGGAAAAAATCCCCTTGCCCCTTCCTTTCAAAGCTCCTTTGAAGACGCAAATCGCCATAAAATCTACTTAAATGAGGCCCTGGCTTATAAATCCTTCTAAAATAAGATAACTGAGGCCGAAACAATGTCTCTTTAAAAATCACACCTGCAGCATAGTGCCTGTTCCACTTGCTATCCCAAATTCCCTTCGTTTCAAGATGGCACTATTGTTCCCCCCGGGGCAGGGGAAGTTACACCAAAGGAAACACTTCACACTTAGAACAAAACAAAAACAAACAAAAGCCCAACACCACCTTCTCCTGATCCATAGGAACAGATACATAAATAGACGTTCCCTAGTATGAAACAACAACAACATCTGCAAACAGGATTCTAGTGCAGCCAAGGGAGAGATTCAGTCTGTACAAGTGACAAAGAGTCCTGTGGCACCTTAAAGACTAACTAAAATTTTTTTTAGAGCATAAGCTTTCGTGGGCTAATACCCACTTCGTCGGACGCATGCTCTAAAAAAGCTTATGCTCTAAAAAAATTTTAGTCTTTAAGGTGCCACAGGACTCTTTGTCACTTCTGCAATTCCAGACTAACACGGCTACCCCTCTGATTCCTTTCAGTCTGTACAGTAATTCAGTAGAACTAGAACCTGCACTAGATTTCAAAGGCTAAAAACCCTGGCTTAAAAAGTAACAAATGTCTGGATCCATTATGGGAAAAGAGAATTAGATGCAAAATTTTCTCATGTCTTCTGGGAATGGGATTCTCACCAACTATCACATTAACAGCGGCCTGGCCAAGAGGGGGAGAAGGTGCACAGTTTTTCTCAGATGGGGATTGGGCAAAGTCCAGGGGAACTTGCACACCCTCTGTAAGGTCCATTTATCCTGTGCTCAGCATTCAAAAGCACAGATGCCACCTCTTGCTTTTGAGGAGCCCATAAAGGGGTTGTGCAGTTCTGCAAAGCGACCCCGCGATCAGTGAGCCTGAAGTCTTTTTTTTTATTTTCCTGTAAGATACCATTTTACACTGCCACATTTCCAGTGAGGTGCCAATAGGCCACCTCTACGTACCATTGAAGTTGTAGCACTGACCGTTGTCCTGGGATGGAGAAAGCACATAGGCAGCCTCCCCATTCTCCTCCCTCTTCCGACCCTTTTGTATTCTAAGCAATAGCGTATCACAGCACAGTCCCTGAGCTTGGAGGAGTTCAGGGGCTGTCTTTTCTGTTAGTATCTGTGGGATGCATAAAGCCAATAAGCACAGGTAGGAATTAAGCCAATGACCTTGACCCTGACACACTGGCTAGGAATAGAATCAGAGGGGTAGCTGTGTTAGTCTGGAATTGCAGAAGTGACAAAGAGTCCTGTGGCACCTTAAAGACTAATTAATTAGTTAGTCTTTAAGGTGCCACAAGACTCTTTGTCACTTCTGGCTAGGAATAGACTCCTGGGAATGACCACAAGAATAAATGCAGCTGCTTTAGTGGTTCCAGAATGAATCCAGTGCCAGTGCAATTAAGGTTGCGTGGCATCAAGCCTGAGATGTACCAGTGAATGTAAGACATACGGGGCTCCAGTGACAGACTGTTCCTAGCAAACTCGCATTTACTCCAGTGGGAGCAGGATGGGCCCCAAATGTTTTTCTTCTTTTGTAGACAATAAAACTTTGCTGCAACCCATGGCCCATTCCCACTCCTACAGGATGCAACAGGAGTTTTAGCTTTGACTTCAATGGGAGCCAGAATGAGCCTGCAGACTTTTTTTTTTTTTTAAAGCTTTTCTTTGTCTTATGATCACCGGTGACTTTTCAGTGTAAGCTAATTCTGAAAGCCACTTCTTTTTGCAGAGAGCTCCTCCTCACTTTCCCTCTTTCTAATCATGTTCTCCTTACACTAAGTCTCTTCTGTTATGGATGATTTCCCCAGGAAGCAAAGATTTAGCTGATTTAGAATTAACTGAACGGGTTTGCTTCATTGTTTACTTTTTTACCTTCATTCTCCAGGCTTGAGTCAGTGATTGAATCTGTATATTAAATGGCAATTTTAAATACTGATAAATAATTTTAAATAATTCTGCCTGCTCAGCAGGTAGACTTTTCCAAGGTCTCATGCTTCACTGTTCCTCCTGCTAAACAACCTCAATAGCAAGGGCTTCACACTATATTAGCAAAAAAAAGAAAAAATCTTTTATGTGAGCACCCTTTAAAAGCACCAAGCCTCCTTAGCCCCATGCACTACTGCACAGATAATAGAAGGTTCCTATAACTCAGGTTGTATCAGACCTGGCAACAAGACATATCAAGACAAGTATTTGTTTCAAAAATATGGGATCAACTATATGGGGGTCCCTTGCAGAAACTGTTACTACCAGTGGCATGGTACTACCTACAGAATTAAAACAGCCTGGTCACAGCCCAGAACGAACAAACATCGTCCGTGTCACAGTCCCTCCTCTTTCCTCTTCACTTTCTCCTCTCCCCCTTTTTTAACATAAGCGGTTGCTCTTCTTCCTCCGTCCTCTAACCCTTCTTCTTCTCTTCTCCATCACCTTCCTTCTTTGCTCCCTTCATCTCTCTCCACTGCTGCCCTACGAAAATGTTCTCCTTTAAATCAAGTGGCGGGGGCATGTGCTACTCACTGCTTCCCGCTGCATCAACTATAAGAACAAAATACACCTGCCCATATTGATAAACTATAGGCCCAGCCATTTCCCTCTTACAGAAAATTCTGCAGGTGAGGAAGCCTCAGCTAGAAAGCCCTCAAGGTTCTCCTCACAGTTTCATAAATAAGACGGGGAGCAGGTTACGGCCTCATGGAGAAAGGAAAGCTGAGTTCTGGACACCTCCTGTATTCTAAAATCTACAGGAAACGCGGAGGGATAATCACATGGATGCAAGAATACTTTACACTAGTGGAAGGATATCCTCACATATTCATATTCATTGTACTACCATCTCCTGAGAAGGCCTGGGGCTACTAGCTATCTCTTTTGTCCCCAACAGCTCTCCTGAGGGGCCAACAAGCATGAAGGGAGAGTTAGTGCAGCTGCTAGTAACATTAACTTCCACTTTTCTAGAGTTATAAGGAGAGCATATCAGAAGGCAACTGCTGCAAGGCTTCTGCTTCTCCCTGAACCACCATCTCTTTCCAAGAGAGTTTCGACCAAGAGGAGTCAACATAAAGGTGCTTCTCTGGTGTTCCAAGGAAAAAGGAAGCAGACACCAGAGCTTCCCCATCCAAAATCACACCTGTTCTGACTCCACTTTTTATCCCTTCCATATCTTTACGATACATGCCTTGATTTCCATTCAATTACATTAATTAAAGACTGAGTGGAAAAAATTGTCAATCGATTGCTGAAAGAGAGAGACAGTCTTACAGAGGATACCTGGCATGCATGTTATTGAAAAAGGCCATTATTAGGTGACACTTTATCCAAGCAACGAGGCTCAGAGCAGTAAAAGAAATATACAGTAGATTCCCACAGAGAGATGGGTAACAACTTTATTTTTTTCTCCTTTTGAAATGCTTTAAAAATATAAAAGTGCAAAGAAGGCAATGTACAGCTATTTCTGTGTGCGCTCATTACACACCGCACAGCTCATGTCCCCCCAGCTTCAATAATCATCAATAGCGGGAATTGTAAAGATGGGGATTTAATAGGAGGAGGAGAAGTAGAAGTTTTAAAGTTACCTGGATTACTGATGGCAAGTTACATTAAATTGTACTACTTCATCAGTGGAGTTATTTGTGATGTATTCCTCCATGAAGAAAAACCATTTAAAATCAATCTGCTCACATACTTGTTTTATACTTACCTGTAATAAAAGAGTGGTGTGTAAAACACTTTGAGAGTTTCTATTAGAAAGTACTAGATAAATGCAAAGTATTATTACTGCTTTATTATAAAGATTTCAGTGGCACTTGTTCTGGGATATTTGATTTTTCTATTTTGTAATCTGTGTGCAAAT
Source organism: Dermatemys mawii (assembly GCA_007922305.1). NCBI lineage: Eukaryota > Metazoa > Chordata > Testudines > Dermatemydidae > Dermatemys > Dermatemys mawii. The sequence goes on along the minus strand of ML677331.1, from coordinate 1,978,706 downwards.
CTTCAGGTTTTTGCAGAATATTTATGCTATTTATATATGCTTGTGAAGTTCTGGCATACGCTCTTAGAGTTCAGTAGTATCTTAAGACTTTCTTTAAAAAATAATGGGACAGATGGTCAGCTGGAGCAGTCCACATATCTTAATTGAAGACAATCGAGCCACTCCAGTTTACGACAGCTCAGAATTTGGCCCAGGGTGAGCATTATACTCAACTTTTAACAACCTACAGTGATCCTAATAGTTCCAAAGCATTTAATGGAATAGTCATCTTACAGGGAGAATCATTTGTCATATTCGCAGTTATAGAATCACACTTGATTCATATGCATCCTAGAATCTGAGAAACTGATTCAGATGCTAATGTGTGCAATGGTTTAGACCAAAAAACCAATTCTCTTATTTCTGATTTTACTATTGTCCCTTAGTTACTAAAAGCTGGGAGCAGCAGATTAAGGGCTCAATGTTGTTTTGCCACTGATCTCAACAACAGCATAACGAGGCCCTTAAAATGAGGTGCTGTGAAAGCAGCCACAGTGAGGAGGTCATTGGCATGTACAGAACATAGAAGAACAGAATCAAGAGACAGACTTCTCCCTTCCAAAAGATATTTGAGGGGAAAAATAAAAAGTCAGTAAGCCCGCTATGCCTGCGTTTTCCCTTTTCTCTCTCTTTTTTGGGGGGGGAGAAGGACAAGAGGAGCAAGAGGAGATTACCAAAAAAAATTAGAGGGTAGCAGTGTCCTAGCATATTTCAAAAGAACAGTGGAAGAACTGCTATGTTTCTGACAACAGTCAAATTGTCAATCATTGGAGTACTTCAGGTTATTTATTAAGTGTTCTTTCCTCTGAGAGAGAGAGAGAGAGAGAGAGAGAGAGAGGCACATGAAGGACTTGGCAGGATGTGAACCACCGAACTGGGCACAAAGACTTTCAGTAACATCAGCAAGTTCTTTTGGTACACAAAATCTCTCAAAATATCATGGACAAGTACCCACTTGGAGGCTCTTATTCTCTCTTTGCAGCTTGGTTAGAGCTTTTCGAAAGTTTTCTTCACTTTCAAGGCATTCACACCAATCATGGTTGTAACATGGGGTTCAGGCCACGACTTTGGAACAGCCAGAAAACAGAAACTGCCACAGAGAACATTTCCCAGGTCAGACTGGGAAACAAATGTGCAGTTTGATCAGGAATGCACGAATTCTCCTGTAGGGTAATGCCTGAAGAACTTACTCAATGTTACCACATTTTTATTGTGATTGTCACAATACTGAGTGTTTTTTCCTTACAATTTCAGCTCCCGAAGTCTTCTGATTATATGAGAATCTTGGCTTTGTAAAAAACAAACAAACAAACAGTTCTGAGCCCTCACAGTTACAGACAAAAGCTAAGAAACATGAGCCAAGAGTATCCTAAAGGCCCAGCAACCCAAAGGCCCATAAATACAATTTTAAAAAAGAAATCTCATGTTTTTTAAGCCAATGTCATGGAGGGGGGCGTTAAGCCTTGACCCCATCATTTTTCATTTTTTATTTTTAATACTTGGGGTTGACAATACTGTTTTGCAATTGACTAGTGGCCTTTGCTAAGGATAATTTTGAAGGCCAGAAAGAGTATTTTACCTGGGTCACTGCAACAAGGGGGCATGTTGAAGGTAGTAACATTCAGGTAAAAGTATAGGAAAAGCAAGAAGAATCCCAGAAACTTCATAACTAAACATACCACAAAAGTGATATATATTGGCTTTGTCGGCACATTTATTGATTCTTGAGCATCTGCACAAGACATTAAAACACCAGTATTACATTGAAATTAAAGGCCAGATCCTCAGCTGGGGTGTAAACCACCAATATTCCACAGAACTCAGTGGAATATGTTAATTTACATCAGCTGAGCTTCTGACCTTACACTTTAGAAGCATGGTGTGCTCATTTGTTTGCACAGTATGGCAGGAGTGACATGAATTCATAGTCACTAAAGAAACTTTTGAAATCCATTCTATTCCCCAAGGGTAAGAAAGACCAAAGCCAAGTGAATACATCCATATCTACTTTGTTCCCAGGTTCACGAAAGGAAAATCAGTGCACTGCACTACAGGTTTATTAGATTAAGAATTCATAGCATTTAATTTTTTCTTCTCAATGGCCATATAGGTTATTGCCACTACAAAAGGCACAAAACCTTGTGGCCGTATTTGTATGGCATGGAAGCTGTCAGGATTGCCTCCCCACTCTGAACTCTAGGGTACAGATGTGGGGACCCGCATGAAAAAGAAATACCCCCCCCCCCAAGCTTATTTTACCAGCTTGGGTTAAAATGTTTTTCCCCAGAACACAACTTCTTCTGTATCTGGACCTGGTACACTGCCACCACCAAACTAGGTCTAGGGTAGTTTGGAACCCTTCTTTCCCTTTCCACTAACTGCCCAAACTTCTTCCTTCCCTGGGAAGCTTGAGAGAAAAAAAAAAAACCTCGCCTGCTCCTGCGAGATGTGCCCAATCCAAAACTAGGATCTTACACAATGAAAAACAAGCAGTCAGCTTCTTAAAAGAAAGATTTTAATAAAAGAAAAAAAGAAAGGAATAAATCCCTTATAACCGTCAATAGAACAGCATCTACCATAATCAAAAAAAGAATTCAGAAACCAAACCTCTCCCCCGAGGCAACTTTCTCCCACTGTTGATATCTCTGCTGAATCTTAATCTCAAGAAGCACCCAGCCAACACTCACCACTGAGAACCCTCTAAGTGATAAAAAGAAAGTAAACTTTCTGACTACAGTACTTGATAGAATCTTATAGTTACAGTGAAAGACATAGCTGTGTTCATCCCATAGCCGAGGTGAACAGAGAGAAACCCAGAGAGAAACTGAAACTTAAAATCCTTTGTCTCCTGAGGAATCTCTCATTAGTCAGTTGTCCACCTCTCAGGTTACCTTTAGCTTAACCCCTTACAGGTAAACACTAATTCTAGGCTACTTCACAGTTATGACAGAAGCTATTTCTCTTAATACAATTTGGTAGAGTATAATCAAGTTAATTTTAAATACAACTGTAAATCAAGCATTCATAATGCCATAAAAATAATAAAAATATCCATCCATGAACTGATGACTCAAATCTAACCTGAAATTAATGCAGATATTATAATTTGCAATTAAACTGTGGAGCTCTATTTCAGGAAAAGCTCAGAGAGGAATTTGTTTACCAGTTCCAGCAACAGAACTAAATGTGTGTGTAATTTTTCTTTTTTGTTGTTTGAGCTTTCTATGTTTGGAGAGTAAGTATATTTAGATTATCCCAAAATATAAAGCCAACCAGTGGATGTTAACTCTTTTCTGCAGTAAGTCTTGTGTAAACTATTCGGAAGGGATTGAAAATAAAGGCAGTCAGTAAAAGTGTTCTGTTTAACCTATGTTAGAACATTTTGCTTAGGATAGTAAATGAACTTGAAGGGTACAATCCTTCTACCAATGATTATATCTTTTCAGTGACTCTTGTTCAATTACATTTTCATTAACCTATTTGCATTTTTATTTATCTGAAGAGAGGGGGATAGTTGTAAATATGGCTAGTAAATCAACTGCAATGCAACTTGAGCACACGGGGATAGGGAAATTCAGAAATAAAGGATTATGGATTATTGTGTCTACTGGTTTTGATGGGCCAGCTTTCATGCTTGGTCAAGGGAATAAGAAGGTGCCTTACACAATCTTATTCCCTTCCAAGGGCTACTCATATTGTGAGTAATGGCACAGAGAAAAATCAATCCCCATGAGAGCATTAAAGTGGGCTGGGTGAGGGGAAGGGAGAGTGATTAGAGATTTGGTTCCACACACTGCCTCCTCTCTGCTCCAGTCAATGGGAGTAGCTGTGCCAAGTATATGGCTATTACTGATTACATTCCTCCTGGAGCAAGGGGGAACCAGGCTGCGATTCTCAGAGTCACATTCTGATTTGAGTTCTGCTCTTGCCACAATGCACTGCCTATCAGGATGCCACTAGCTTCCATTAAATTTTCATGCAGGCTACAATCTTGCAACCTAATCCATGCAGGTGGAATCTGATTGCAGGGCTAATGGCAGAGTTCGGATCATAGGCTGCCCTTGACCTTGACATTGCAATAAATGAAAATTCTGCACAAGAAGGAAGTAAAATCTGACCCTTCATTTCCAAGCCAGTGCGAAAGGCTGCAATATAGTTATTGAAAGAGAATATAGAAGTTTGGAAAACCGTCACCACAAGAAAAAAAAAATCTCAACAACAGTGTCTCAGAAAGCAAAGCTGCAGCTATTCAAATTTAGCTAGCTCTAGAATACATGTATTCCTCCTCAAACAAAGGTCTCCTATTTATTAACACAGCTGAGACTAATCTATTAATTTCTATAGGAGCACTGGGTAGCTTAAGGATGCATGATCGAACCATTAACTATTAATATTCATCCCTTCTCTTGCCCATCTGTATTGGCTAAATAAGATGAAGTCCAACCAACCACTTCAGTGTGATGCCCAAGTCCAGTATTAAAGACAGTCATTCCATCCAAAACATCGCTGTCAACACAAAACCATTTACACATTTGCTTGGTAAAAACAACAGTGCAAAGCCATGGGACTCGACAGCAACACAGGCGGCATTCTACTGGGGCCTATAGGTATTACCCTGTGTTTGAGATACAGTGGAGGAACATTATCTCAACAGGAACTCAGGAAGACTTTGTGCTTGAAGCCATAATGCTTCAGAAGGGTAATGGCTCAAAGACCTCCCAGACCCTCCCTCCTCCTCTGCAGAACCTATTGCTAACAGGAGCACTAGCCCTCTGGAGGAGTCCCAGTACTCCTTCTCAGTGAGGCTGCTGCTCCAGTAGTAAGACATTCTTGCACATCCCTCCCTCCCTCCCTGATACCCTCATGCAGGGACCAGGCACAGTCTGGCCCTCAATGTACCGGCTGAAATGACAAACAAGTCAACATGAAATTCCAGAGATGTGCTGATAGATACGTTCACCTCCTTTTTCAGGGGTAACTTTCTTAATGAAGATTTCAAAAAAAGACATCTCATAGAGATGGCTGGTTTGATGCTTTCCAGTGTAATAATCAACATGGCCTGAGTAATTACTCTCTGGTTGACTGCCAGTTCTGCATTGCCCATAAGTTGGAGATAGATTGTACAGGAGTGGAGAGAGATTTGGGCTTTGCTTCCCTCTTTGAAAACTGCTCTGGTCATTTCATTTCACATGAGTCTAAGCAGGTACTGCTGCCCTGGGTGCGGGAAGAGAATAAAATGAGGCCCAGCCAGAGCAACCTCTCCTCCCCAGATTCCCCCAAACCTAGAACTATTCAGGGATGACTGCCACATAGGGCACTAGGATGCTTTCCCTGAAAATTCAGGGAGGACCCAGCCAGACACAAGCTTGCAGAGCAGTTGCACAATCAGCCTAAGTGGGACTGACAGATTGATGTCCTCAGATTATTTTCTACAGTTATGACAGGACATTCTTTGTGCTGGTGGGCTGTTTGCTCCAAGCCTTCCAGTCCCCTCAGCTGACACTTTCCCCCTTCCCCACCACTATCTGGAATCTAGGTTCTTATACCATGTCCATAACTGTAGCATCAGAAAACCACAACCCACCATTCTGTCGTCTTTCCATCCCTTACTCTGGTATTACATACGATCTTCTGTTATTGATTGGGAATCTTCTTAAGTGTTTGTCTATTCTTTAGGCTCTGCAGTGCACCCTCAAATCAAAATTTATTGGTTGTTGAGGTTTCAGGGCAGACTCCTCATAATATTTAAATGGAATTTTGGTGGGTTATACGGTGAGGCTAAACAGTTCAGAAGTTTAGTGCTCAGTGATCTGAAATACAGCCCCCAGGTAATGTTACACCAGCACTTTTGCTAAAATGCATAAATACTGGCTGGTTAAGCATTTGCTCCCCATATTAGGTACATGATCCTGAGACATGTTGACACTCCTGCCAGATGGAAATAAGGATGCTTAGCACCTGGTAGGCTTTGGTCTTTAAAGACCACTGTGAGACTGGGCGAAGGGGGAAGGGAAATAGTCATTGAATCACATTGAGCTCATTGATCTAAAATGGGAGGCATGGGCATCCTGAACTACTGACAACAAGATACATCAGACCTTGGCGTACATCGCTGTCATACAATTTGACATAACCTAAGAACTGTCAGACACCAAACAAACCAGTGTGCAGTACTCAACACCAGCACACAACCCAATGTAACTTCACTTTCATTTTATGCTGTTTTTAACCCTGTGGCCAAAACAGAATAAGAGGAGACAGACATCTGCCAGTTGTGACCTGCAGAAATTTCAGATCAGATGGAATTACTATGGGCATATGAGGAGTTTAAGTATTGCTGCCATCTTTAGAAACAAATGGAAACTTGAGTCACTCTACTGTTCATCGGCTGGCTTCAAATGACTCATTTGCACATTTGACTTTGAGACAATATGGTAACTGATTTTATCTACCTATTTTGAGTCCTTCGGGGACCTTAAAAATGAGGGATAGTCTACCATTGTGTACTGTATATATTTTATACAGCTTGGATTGACTATAATGGATGTCATGTGACGCTGGAATTTACCAATATCCCCAAAAATGCCACAAGTTAGCTCACTAGAAAGCATATTCCTTCTTTGTCATTTACACACCTTTGGAATGTATTTTACACTTCTTCCACATGAAGAATGAGCATAGGATATTGCCAAATACCTACATTACCTAAAAGACCACAGCTTCCAAGTGGTGTTTACAGCTAGCATCTGTAAGAGACTGATTATTAAAATAAGGGCAAAAAGCGAGCTTAAAAAAATACAACTTGGCTTTTTTAAAAATTTTATTTGCTTTTGCTCTTATCAATTTGCCCTCCTGTTGTAACAGCATACTCTGCAGTGTCCATTATAATCAGCATTACAGGCATGTTCAACACGCAAATGGTAAGAAAAAAAGTGTCACAACCTGACAGTCACTGTTCTTCAGGCTGCTCTGGATTTCTGAAAGGACATCCTTACCATTTTTTCTGCTTCTGACGTAGGAGGACATTTTCATCATAGGCAATAAATCCATCCAGAAAGTTAATTTAATAGAACATGTGCATTGCTTGCTTATAGACAGATACATGCAACATAACAAACAGTGAGGTAAACATAAAGATATCCAAATCCCATTCAGAAAAAAGACCTGACAAAGATTTGACTAGGTACTCAACTTTTTCTAAAAAAAATTCATTTTTCAATGTCAATAGACAATCACCACCAGTATAATCACAATCCATACTATAGCCCTTTAGAAATATTGACCAATATTTATATATGCAACCTAAGTCATTACTTACTTAGATAAAAAAAGAGTTTGGATACTACATTTAAAATCTCAGGAACCAAATAATTTCCACAAACCACTCACACCACTTCTTCCTCTCTCTCTCACTCGGTCACTACCCTTTTGATTTAATTAGGTAGGAATAATTGAATAATTTGACAACTTGTCTAGAAAGTGTCTAGAAAACATTACCAACTAGAGATGCTTTTAAAGGGGCCCAGCTTTCAAAAAGAGTGGAGCACTCACCTTCTGAATATTAGGTGTCTTTTAGCCTGCCGCAAATTGCCAACTAAAAATCACTACGCACTTTTGGAAATCTTGGAATTTTTGGAAATGTTATCCCTCTCCTCAGTTTAAAAAATTGTAATGCTGAGAACCAGAGAGGTTATGTGACCTACTCAAAACCACAAGGGCCTGTAGCGACCAACAGTTCTAAGCTCAAACTACCAGACCAAACTTCTCCAATAATGGTAGCAATATTGGGGTAAGATCATATTTATCACAAATGAGGACACTATATTGGACTCTAACCCAGCCATCATTTTACGGTCCGCGTATCCTCCTGGAAATATTTAAAATCCACCTAATATTCTCAAGTGCTGGCATTTTTCAGTTGGACAACATATGTAAAAAATCACATATCGACAAACTACACAGTTGATGTTGAGATAATACATTATATATTGCATGTGTATTTATTTATACGTATTATTCACGTGCAGCACTGAAAACTCAAGTAATCTACACTAACTACACATTTATCTTTTGCTCCAGCTTTCCCCTTTAAAGCAGGCAATACAATATGTCCTAGAGTTTTGTGATAATTCTACCAATTTTTGATCTATCTATGCTGCTTTCGGGAGTTCTGTCATCAAAGGTGTGGAAAAACGATACGCATCCTTTTCTGGCAGGCAGGAGAAAACCAGTGGGTTCCCCATTTTGAGCTGGGGGCTGCTGCCAGACTTTTACACATACAAATGAAGTCCGTATTCTAGGTGCCTGTGCACAGAATTGATTGTATCCCTGTGAATGGAACATGCTTTTCTCTGTGGAATGCTACACGTTATCATTCATGTCAAAATTATTGATTGTATTTACAATATAGTGACCCACTGCCACTAAGTAAGCAGTGAAATATCATCTGAAAAATAATACATCTTTCATCTCAAACTGGGAAACCTAGTATGACATATCGTACACCAGCTCTTTGCCACTGTTGAAAAAGGTCAAGCAAATGCAGGCAGATTTTGGGTTTTCTTCTTTGCCGCCACTAGGGCATCTCACTACACCTCAATTCTGCAAACTTTGCTCACCTTATAGTTGTACTCTTGACTGTGATTACACAGAACTTGTGTAAACTCAGTAAGACAATGCATTACTGACAATGCATAATGTATTAATGTGGGTAGAAGTTGCAAAATCAGGGCCTAAACTTTAAAATCATGCTCTTTTACATGCATGTACCCAGACTGTTTTGTCAGCTCTCAGCTATGACTCCAGAATGCTAATTTCTGAGCTACTCCATATTTATATTGGTGGCTACATCTACACTGCAAGACCGATGCATAGCAACAATTCTCAGTGTCCAGGTCAACTGACTTTGGCACCTCACACTATTACACAGCTAAAAACAGCAGCGTAGACATTCAGGCTCAGGCTGGAGCCTGGGGGTTCTAAAACCCAGCCCCCGCACCACATTTCAGAGCCGGGGCTTCAGTCTGAGCCCCAACATGGACACAACTATTTTTAGTCCCATACACTCACAAGGCTTGTGCATCTGAGTCATTTGACCTGGGTCCTGAGAGTCGCTGCTGCAGGTCTTTTTTTTTTTCCCCTCTCTTCAGCATAGATATACCCAGGGAAACCAACATCAGAATATGGCTTACTGTGCTGAACATTTATAACTATACCAATGAAAAAGGAAGAGTCACCGATAGAATTAGGGTTTTATTCTGTTATGAAATATTGTGAGATACTGAGCTTAAGATTCATGAGGGATAAATATCCTTTCAGGATCTTTTTTTAAGAGTTTACATATTTAAAATTACTGTACCCAAGGTAATATGAAAGTCCTAGTTAGTTTACTTAACTAGATATTCCAAACCTAGGCCATCTCTCACTACTCTCACTTCATTTCTACCAGAGACTAACGGCATTGCAAAATTCTACACATCCCGGGCATGCAATTTATTTTTATGGCTGAATAAAATATTGTCAATTATTATATTACCTGTCTTTTACTGGATGATTGGTGGTAGGCAGCTTTTGTGCCTCAACTGATACCTATTTATGATTCTGAAAGTTTGTTCCATCTCATTACACGGCCAATTTATTGTATTAATAGAATAATCATGTATCTTTTCTACTTTTTCAGAAGTGACATCGGATTTCACAAACACAAATTCTAAATGCATAAAGCCTGCATTTTCATGTGCAAATGGCTATTTCTGCATATGGAGTCGAGTGCAATTACCTGATCTATGCACGTAAGTGGCAAACCGCAGTCACAAGTATGGTGCAAATGGGTAACTTGTACATCAAGGTCATGAAGTCTGAGATGCATTCACATAAGTCAAGCACATGCATGTTTACACGAATGGGACCCTATTGTGCATATGCACAATACTTTAAACTATTGTATTAAATATCTGAAGGCATATAGACTTCTTTTAATGTATCTATCAGCCCTCCAGAGCAGGAGCTTCTCTTCCCAAGTATTTGTAAAATGCTTAACATTTTACAAATAAGCAGAATTTGGATTCCTCAAAAAGCTGCTCCAGGACTACACTATCCACTTCGCAAAGTGTTTTAGCTCTTTCGGTTGGTGCCATGTATTTCTGATCTAGGCAGGGACTTGCAGCCCAAAACGCCTCGTTAGATTGTGTTGAGATCACATACTGTATATTACCACCCATAACTGAGATACAGGGAACGGAAGATTAAGGTTCAAATGAGTTTTCTTTAAGAACATAAGAAAGGCTGTACTGGGTCAGACCAAAGGTCCATCTAGCCCTGTATCCTGTCCACCGACAGTGGCCAATGTGATCTCTCTCCTGCCATCCATCACCCCCCTCTGACAAACAGAGACTAGGGACACCATTCCTTACCTATGCTGACTAACAGCCATTAATGGACTTAACCTCCATGAATTTATCCAGTTCTCTTTTAAACCCTACTATAGTTCTAGCCTTCTTAGAGAGAACTTTCCCAGCTAGCCCTTGCTCGGCCCTTTCACTGACAGCCTTGTAGGAGGGACCAGGCTGTCTCTTCTATTGCTGATTCTCTCTCTCTCTCAGACTCTTTCCCTGCTGGATTTTTCTCCGTTTTCCTTTTATTGTTCTTTTAAAATGGGGTTGTGCTCACTCTTCCTCTTATGATTGGCTGAACAGGAGCTCCAGACAAGCTCTTTCCAATATAGAAGAACTCTGAGAAGAGAGTGTCTGTACCTGCGTGCAGAACTAAGCGGCCATTTTGTGAAGGCTGTCAGAGTCACACACTGTGCTCTCCAGTGGAGGACCTGAATCTGTCCCTGCCCTTCTACAGCAGCTTGGCCACCACACATCTGGTGGGTGAGTTACCTACACCCAGGCTGGCAGCGGGAGCTGAGTGGGGCGGGCGGTGGGACCCCGGCTGGCAGGAGCCCGCGGGGAGAGCCCAAAGTGGCTTTATTTAAACTAGGGCTGTCAATTAATCACAGTTAACTCACACAATTAACTCAATTAAATCACAATTAAAAAGTTAATTGTAGTTAATCACACTATTAAAACAATAGAATACCAACTGAAATTTATTAAATATTTTTGGATGATTTTTTTCATTTTCAAATACATTGATTTCTATTACAATTCAGAATACAAAGTGTATAATGCTCACTTTATATTATTTTTTATTACAAATTGTAGCAAGGCGGAGACTCAACATCATGGCACCTCCTGCTGGTTGTCCTGGGAATTAGCTCAATTCCAGCCTCAAAGCATCCTCTTCTGACTGGTGTCTCGCTTATCTCAGACCCTGTGTCTCTCTTGGACCTGGTTCCCCTCTCCCTTGAGATTCTGCCTCCAGCAGTAGTCCCACATGCTGGGTCTCATCTCCCAAGGGAGCCCCCCAACCCTCTAAACCCACCTGGCCTCAGTGGCTACTTCCAATAATCATCTAGTCCCCTTTCTCTGTGGCAGACTGCAGTCTGTAATGGCCACTCATCATTGACAAGGAGTTAGGACCAGCTGCCTCTGCCTATTCCCAGGCTGCACCTCTGTAGCCCAGTACTTTCATAGGCCTTCACCAAGGCCTGCAGCCTGGGGGTTTACCATGCTGGAGCTCCCCAGCTCCTATTGCCCTTCCCCAACACTGCTCTACCTCAGGTACTTTGCTCTCAGGCAGCTAGCCCTTCCCACTCCATGGCTAGAGTGAGCCTTCTCTGACTCCTGGCCCCACAGCCCTTTTATCCAGGCCAGCTGTGGCCTGATTAAGCCAACCACACCTAGGGCACAACTACCTCACCAGCCTCCCTCAGCTGCTCTTAACACCTTTTATCTTGGAGTGGGGCAGTCGCCCCACTATATAAATATTGGCACTGCAAAAATGATAACCCAAAAAAAAAAATACTATTTTTTAGTTCACCTCATATACAAGTACAGAAGTGCAATCTCTTTATCCTGAAAGTGTAACTTACAAATGTAGATTTTTTTTTGGTTACATAACTGCACTCAAAAACAAGACAATTCCAGAGGACATGCGTCCACGCTGAGGACAGGTTCTGCTCGATAATGATCCAAAGCAGTGCAGACCAACGCACGTTCATTTTCATCATCTAAGTCAGATGCCACCAGCCGAAGATTGATTTTCTTTTTTGGTAGTTCAGGTTCTGTAGTTTCTGTATCAGAGTGTTGCTCTTTTAAGACTTCTGAAAACATGCTCTACATCTCATCCCTTTCAGATTTTGGAAGGCACTTCAGATTCTAAAACCTTGGGGCCAGTGCTGTAGCTATTTTTAGAAATCTCACATTGGTACCTTCTTTGCATTTTGTCAAATCTGCTGTGAAAGTGTTCTTAAAAAGAATATGTGCTGGGTCATCATCCAAGACTGCTATAACATGAAATATATGGCAGAATGCAGGTAAAATAGAGCAGGAGACATACAATTCTCCCCGCAAGGAGCTCAATCACAAATTTAATTAATGCATTTTTAATAAGCATCATCAGAATGGAAGCATGTCCTCTAGGGTGACCAGATGTCCCGATTTTATAGGGACAGTCCCGATTTTGGGGTCTTTTTCGTATATAGGCTCCTATTACCCCCACCCCCATTTTTCACACTTGCTGTCTGGTTACCCTACTGTCCTCTGTAATGGTGGGAGAAGCATGAAGGGGTATATAAATGTTTAGCATATCAGGTATGCAAATACCTTGCAACGCCAGCTACAAATGTGGCATGCGAACACTTGTTCTTACTTCCAGGTGACTTTGTAAACAAGAAGCAAGCTTTATCTCCTGCAAATTGTAACCAAACTTGTTTGTCTGAGCGATTGGCTGAACAAGAAGTAGGAATGAGTGGACTTGTAAGCCTCCAAGTTTTACATTGTTTTATTTTCAAATGCAGATATTTTTTGTAAATAATTCAACATTTGTAAGTTCAGCTTTCATGATAAAGAGATTGAACTACTGTACTTGTATTAGGTGAATTGAAAAATACTATTTCTTTTGTTTTTACAGTACAAATATTTTAATCAAAAATAAAGTGAGCACTGTACACTTCATATTTTAGGTTGTAACTGAAATAAATTTATTTGCAAATATAGAAAACATCCAAAAATATTTAAACATATTTTATTATTAACAGCCCAACTAATCGTGCAACTAATCATGATTATATTTTTAATCACTTGATAGCACTAATTTAAACATATTTAATTTAAACTCCATCTCAAAATACAATAAGAGAACTCCCAAACTTCTGATGATAATTTTTTGCAATTCTCCATAACAAGCCAGTAAAAAATCTCTTTTGGTTAGAGTGTGCATGCACTAATTTGCTGCAAACAGAAGTGACAGTCACTTCTGCAATTCCAGACTAACACAGCTACCTCTCTGATTGTTGCAAACAGTATCTTATCTGGGTACTACAACCTTTAGAGATGTGACATGCCTTCATTACAAAATCCAAAGCAGGCAGACTTTTTCTGGTTTTCAATATAAACTTGATCGTTAGCCAGATCCATCAAGAGTGTGGTAAGATTCACACATCTTCTGAGTGAATTTGGGCTTTTTTCTTAGCAAACTTGGAAGAAAACCACACGACTCTGTGGTTTCAACTTAAACAGCAGCTTCATCTGAATTTCTCCTTTATTTTTATGTTTATTTTAAGCTGAAAGCAAAACCCTTAGTTTGTGACCCATGTGGATATAAACCAAAGAAAGTTTAGTCCAAGAGAAAGCCTACAAACTCAACCAGCTGAACTTTGCACAGTTCTAACTGCCCATTCATAGTTTAAGAGCTCTTTTTTGGATTTGAGGAATTCATACTAGTATATAAGAGGTGTTACAATGTAAACTGGCTCCCTACTAAATGAAGATGAAGACTGGTGTGCTTATTAACATGGACACATGCTCATGATGAAGATCACAAACCTTGCCTGCAACCCACAAACTTGGAAACCAACCACTCATTCTTCCCCTCTCTCCACCCTTCCTGACCAGAAGTACAGCCCCACACTCCATTCAAGAACCGTACTCTGATTAAATATCCATGCATCCGCAATGTCAGTATTCAAGTTGCCACACTTCTGCCCTGAATTCTAATACTCCCCCCACAACCTCACCCAGCATATGGTTTTCCAATTTGAAAAACCCCTTTGGGTAAGCAGATTACAATGCTCTGCTAAAAATCACTGGGCACTTTTTTTTCTCTCTCACCCTTTCCCACCCAAGCAGAAACAAATTGCCTCAACTGCTTGCTATTTCAGGCCCAGACCATATTCCCTTGCAGCAGTTCTCACCAACAATATTGAGGCCATCCTGTCACATTGCTAATTTTATTATTGCTATATTAAACACATGTTAGCATAACACACTGGCTGGCATGTATCTATGTACCCCTCTATGCTTCATCTACAGGAGATAAGAGTCTGTTACAGCTCCTAGCTACAAAATCTGGCTTTTTAACTCAAGCTGAGAAGACTCAGGTTCTCCACTCAGGAAGAGAGCTTACATGATTCCCCAGGCGCAGAGTGGGACATGGAACACACACACAGACCATTGGCTTACACCAAATCACAGAAGATGTGAAGGTTCCACATCTTGCAGAGCCGGTATGGTCTTCATGGAAAAGCACAGGAGATGTAATGACACACGGATCAGACAACTCATCGTGGAGACATTGCAGGCTGTATTTGTAGCTGTTGTCAAAGCTGCTAGGATGCAGTTCGCAAACCTTTCTGGTATGGTGAGCTGGGGGTTAGCTTTGCCAGGTGGCAAACATATTTATGGGGAAAAAAAATAACTGTGTTTTTATAAACACTGGCACATTTTCAGAATGAAAGTGGCTACTTATAAAATTAAAACATCCATAAAAAATAAAAATCTGGTTTGTGATAATTCTGGAAATCTCAAAATTAAGTAAGTTTTTCCCCTCCTGCCATATAATTAAAATAAAGCCCAATGGGTCAATTTAAAGAGACATACACCATCAACATCAAAAGGATATATTCAGACACCTTCCTTTCCTGCATTATTAATGACACCCAGGAGGATTAGGAAAACTACAAGAACTTTTAAAATCTTCTTTGCCTTTCACCATTCATGCTGACTGATTACTTTCTGCACTTCACTCAGCTCAGATGGTCAGTTTTACTGTCAATTTCACTTTCTTTTCCTAGTGGTACGGGACGAAAATATCTAAATCCTGCTGCAGGAAACCAAGGAAAATAGGATTTCTGTACAAAAAATCCCACTAAGCACTCCTCACACTGAGGTGTATTTAGTCACCTCAGAGTTCAAAAAATTTAGATAAGGTAAAAATAATAAACAATGGCATATGCCTATAGTTATATCAAGTCCATAACGCTGCACGGTTTTATGTTGCTACTTCACACTGCCTCCAAAACTATACTGCCATTACATTCCAGTGAGGCAGTAATAAAGGTTTTAAAAGATAGACTTATAAGGCAGCTCTGTACTCATATTGACTAAAAATGACAAAAAAGATAACATTTCAAATGACAGCTTTAACGGCATACATGTTGGCACTGAGCAGTTTTCAAAAGAGTTTTTTGTATTTTTAAAGAACCCATTGCAACTCACCACAGCTTGTGCTATGTCTCATCTATAGGAACTGATTGAGAGGGGTCAACTTCATGCCTGAATTCCCATAGCTGAATCTGGCCTGCTGCTGGTACCAATTTCTAATGCTAGCCCTACACACAGAAAAACAAAGAGAAATAAACATTGTATTTTATCTTTTAAATGTGAGATTTTAATTGACCCCCACACACAAAAATTGAAGACTAAAATATAAAAGGAAGAAAAATCCTCATTAAATTAAAATTCCAACATTAACCCACCATTTCGTGTGTATGATTTAAGATTCTTTTGTAACATAATCACCACAGTGAGGGGATTTCTAAGCAAACAAAACAGGTTGCCTCTTGTATTTATCACGTGATATGGAATGCTGCTCCAGTCCAATACCAATGAACCCATTAAGGCTTAGGCAAAGTTTTCTTACCATTCATTCAAAACTCACACTGCAAGCAGCTCAAAAGAAGATTGTACTGTGACTGCATAATAAGAATAGCACATTAAGAATCCTTATGAGAAGAGGTTACTCCTTAATCACAGGGGGCAAGCTTTTTAAACCATCTTAAGGTATTGGGCCAAACTTTATACTTACACACATCTTATGCAACCCTACTGTAGTCAATGTTCAATTCAGTATTTGGCTCCTTAGAGGGAGATCCTGGCCTGTTTTGAAATCAGTGGTGAATTTTCCATTGACTTCAAGGGGACCAGGATTTCACCCTTGGGGCTTTTTTGTTTTTACTGTTTGGTTATATGCCAAAAGCCACAGTCTGTGTTCTAGTGTATCTATTTTGCACCTTAAAATGGTGCATAGCAGCCCCAAAGGCAACATGTCCTGCCATGTCAGCATCATGTCAGTGCGGAGCCCATGTAGCCGTTCCTAACCTATCCCACGTCAGGGGGATTGTCAGGGCACAAAGAAGCCAATGGCCTTTGCAGGAGCTGTGCTGAGCACTCCATAGAGGGAGCTGAGACGCTAGCCAACCCCCCATCCTCTTTTCTAATGATACCATTGAGCAAAAGAAAGGGAAAAGCATCAGAACCTACCAAACAAATCTGAGGGTTTTTTTCTGCTCCCATTACTTAAAAAAAACCCAGAGGAATTGTTCTTAAAGCTTGCTAACAATAATAATGGTGTCAGGTATCAGAGGGGTAGCCGTGTTAGTCTGGATCTGCAAAAGCGAAAATGTGTCCTGTGACACCTTATAGACTAACAGACGTATTGGTGATACTGGTATTGGTATTGGTATTGGTAATAATGGTGATGCTCTTGAGCTAAGACTCTTGTATCTCAAGTAACCAACCCAAGTAAAATGTTATTGCCATCCGATAAACTTCTGAAACTGGAAGATTCAGTACCGTTAGAATTACATATTTCCCCTCCCTTTCACAATATCGCCTTTCATTTGTACTTCAGTAATCAGTGTCTCAGTACAGAGCACAGGAATACGACCCTAACATCTAATATTCCACAGTAATGAAGGTGATGTTGTATTTTGCTTTCAGTTACTAATAAACAAGGTTTCTACATTACAGTAGACTGACTGTGTTACTCTAAAAGATTCTTTTTCCCCTAAGTCTCCGTCCCCAAGGTGGGGATACTATAGTAAAGGGGGGGAGCAGCTTGCAGCAGATACAGCATAGTTTTGGATTAGTGCCAAATCTACCCACCATATGGGAGAGGAGGTATTTTTCTTGCATGGTAGCAATGAGCTTCAGAGAACCTGTAGCAAGGGAAGCAGAGAATGGATAGAAGCAGGAAACCAATTTGTATTTGTTAGTTATTCTGGTTCAGTGAAATCTTTTTTCCTTCCTGTCTGTTACCTCAATGAAGAAATAAAGCGGCATGAACGATAGCAAAGCAATGATTAGATTTTTTTTAAAGTCATCATTTGTACTAGGGCTAATATGAACTAAAAATGTGACCTGGATAATGGGAGGTTTAAGTGGTTTGGAGCGCTCTCCACTCGGAACAGCACATCAAAGCCTTGCTTTGCATTTAGTGCTCACCAGAGTGATGTTTATAGTTTTTGCTGTTCAGGAACCATCTAAAGAACTGTGTTCATTTGCATTGCATTGCGGTTTAAATATATGGTTTAAAAGCTAGGACTTTTTCTTAATTCTGTATTTTCCAGTTATTGTGTATGTGTATGCGTAATAGAGAAATCTGATTCTTTTGAGGCCTGCTTTTGCTCCCACTGAGGTTAAGGAGAGTTTTGCAACACAATGCAAAGCAGGACTGGACCCTATAATACGGATTTCCAAAAAGATAACACAGAGGGAAATTTGGTAGATCTCCCATTGTAATAGCAAATCTATCTTTCAAAAATTAGCACTTGAACAATATCGTGCCTTGCAATTATTGACCAATACTATGAAATCATTAAATAACGGCTGCAGATATGCCAGACACTGACAGCAAACACCACGTTCATCCCTGTTGGGATCTGCTCATAAGCCTACCCTTCCAGCACATACACATGTCTCTCAACAACAAGAGAAACATTCTCTAATATCAAGCAAGCAAGCAGTCAGCTGAAGGCAGCTAATACTTCATGTTAAGTGTTTTTTGCCCTTATCCCCTTTAGAATGTTTCTGGAATCATAAAAGTCCTCAGTAACACAATACTAAAACAACAGGACCCTTACAAATTATCCTGCTGCTGTTTCAAAGCATGTGTTTAACAGTGCATGTGTGTGAATATGAGAGAAAATATACAGTGTGATGGCTTTCTGAGGTCCAGCCACGTCTGTGATTCACATTTGGGTTCCCAATGGAGAAAAATCAATAGTCCCATCCAACAAAAATGGGTATTTGTATGCCACTCTGGGGTCTAGAAATAGCAGGCAGAAGGAAAACCAAGGAAAAGAAGGCACTTTACTCTAGATATATTATGCAGTCACCGACACTGACATGTTTTGAATTAGGGTCAGAGGATCACGGTGTTTATACATTTCCTTGTGTCCAGGTAACCTGAATCAAATGTGTTTGCATGTGGCAGAACATAACTCGAACAATTCCAGTGTAATGTACATGCATGCTCTCACTACCCTACCCCTCCACCCCCATTTTTTTTTAAAAAAAAATTGGCCATCCATGACAAAATATCTATATTCTGCAGCCAGCTCATTTCAGAGAGGATCCTTGATTTGACAATGCATACTATGTCATTTAATATTCCCCCAGAAAAACTATCCCTCTGTCTCTTCTTTTCCCTTGATAAAATCTGTATTTATATTTTGGCTTGGTTCATCTTTCACCAGGTCTCTTGCAGAAGTCACACTGAACAAATCACAGAAGGGGAAAGCTGCATTGGGGATATGGTGAGGCTATGCAGTAAAAAGGAGCCCATGTAAACAAGCTAACAATCACTCAAGGAACAAGCCCATTCACATCCTCCAGGGGCACAGTTTGCTTATTAGGTATGGCTGTGGCATTTCACTCTCCAAGGGAAATGCATATTATTTTGTAATAAGCCCCCCTTTGCAAAATAAAAAAAGCAAAATAATTAATTCTGTTGCAATAGCTGTGCTGCCAGAGCTGTGTGAGGATTTTTCTGTAAAGCAACATGGATTTCACTGCAGTCTAAGAAATTGTTGGATTCTCTTCTGTAGCATATCACTGGGCAATTATTTTGCATGCTATTTTCCTGAGGGTTTTTGGTGTCTCTATAAAATGCAGCAGTTTTTGTTTAATTACATCTGGAAGTCATGCAGTGGAGGGAAGCCTACCTTAAGAGACCACTTCCTTCAAGATATCCCTCCATCTGCCTATACATTTCCATCAACTACCACACACATCCCAACACCACCGTTTTTCGGACACACACACTCTCCTTCCCTCCACTCCTTCCCCGTTTTCATCTTTAAAAAAAAAACCCACAACACACATTTAACCTCTATGCAAAAGGCCAGGCTTTTTAGCTTCTGGATCACAAAAGGTGTTTATTAATAGCAATTCCTCTTTTAAAATGACTATATAGTTATTATTTTATATAGCTCTAGACAGATACACACCCAAACAAAATGTTTACTTTGCTGAATTAAAAGCCAAGAGTTATCTCCCAAAGAAAGCCCCAGCAGTTTCAGAGGTAAGGAGGCTGAAGATAGCACAACTGTTTACATGCACCAGCTGTTAAATCACTATCACCCCATCCATGCTGTGCCTCTGCACTGCTCCTAAAACCATCAGTCACCTAAACAGCCCAAATAGAAATGCTCATACACACCCAAAAACAGGAAAATGATGGTCCTCCAGCCACAAACTCTGTAATACTGCTGCGTTCTTGCATCGGTTAGCAGTTTACTTCATTAACCTGGCTCGCTCTCTTTTTTTTAAAAAAAAAAAAAAACCAAACAAACAACCAACAATCAATATTCATCACCCCACCCTGCAAAGGCAGGTTAGTCGTAGAATATTAGCATCAACCACCTACCATTCCGTGCCTGCGAACTATGCTCCCGGTACAGCAACCCTTCCCTCAAACTGCAACCTTACGTGGTATTTTTAACCACATTCCGAACTGAGGAAGAGATGGGGTATTAAAAAAAAATTATAATGATGGGCAGGTGACTTCAAGGCAAACCAATTTTTTAAGAAGTGTACTAAATAAAATCCCTGGGGAAAAAAATAAAGCAGAGGGGGAAAGGGAGGGAAAATATATGATTATAATGAAATAAAAGGGGAAGAAAGAGTGGCTTGCTGAATCACCCTCTTTCACTGCCTGGAAACCATTGTGCAGCGTGATGCTGGCTGTACCATTGTGGAACCTACCAGAGGAGACAGGCAGAGGGCTTGGGGAATGGGGCTGCTATGGCAACTGAAACGAGCACACATGACGTCAAAGCTCAGAGGTCTCGAGGGTGGGGGCGAGAGAAAAGAGAGAAGAGAAAAAAGTCTAATCTACTGCTACAGCTACCGTATCTCCCAGTGAATCAACGGATAAAGCAGACTGCAAAGGGAAGCTGAATAGCTTTCTGTAGCTTTTACCAGCACCAGCAGCACTTGCATCTGCAACATCAGGGAGCTAGTCTATATAAAGAGTAATCACAGAAAGGATTCACTTCATCAGGGGCACCCGTGGATTTGGCAGCATTTCTGCGGCTGGTACACCAAAGCCAAGGGCCGCACTTGGGCAGCAGAAAACATAGAGCTGCCCCTGCACTTCATGCAGCTCTGACCTCTTGTTTGTTGCACATACAGGGAACCCAAAAACACACCTTTTGTGATCCACTCCAGCTTTGTGATCAAATAACTAAACTACAACAAACAGGAGGGAGTTAATTTCTTCCCTGTACCATCCCTTATAGCTATTTGAAATAAGCATAGGCAAGTAATGCATCTATGAGAATAGAGCCTCTAAGGCAAGACCACAGATTTATTCTTTGTTACCAGTAAACTGTGCCCTTTAGCTGGATACTTAAGGTGCCACTATTGTGTACCCTACAGCTCAAGAAAGCCGTTGGTTGATAGATGGATACTAGCGTAGTTTGACTTGACAGACTTTGTTCAGATTTCTGGAGTCTTCTAATTTAGGGGTTATGCAACTAGCACTGTCAAAATAGTTTCCATTTGAGGCACATTTGCTTTACGTGTCTCAGCAGTTGATCTGTCTTTCTGCTGTTCAATGGCAAGGGAGAAAATGGTTTTTGGTTAATGCACTGAACCAGACCTCAGGAGACCGGGGTTCAACTCCCGATCCTGCCACAGCCTTCCTGTGTGACATTGGGCAAGTCATTTAACCCGCTGGTGCCTCAAGTTCCCATTTTCTAAAATGAGAATAGCGTTAACTCTCCCTCCCTTTGTCTACTTAGATTCTAGTCTCCTGAAGACAAGACATAACTGTTACACTGTGTTTGTACAGTGCCTACCACAATGGGGCTCTGACCTCAGTTGGAGGCTTTAGGCACTTCTGCAATACAAATAATAAAATACACAATATACAAGCAATGTATTGAAACCCTTTATAGTATCACATTTCCATTACAGAAAGAACTAAACTGCTGTCACAAAGAGATACAGGATCAAACACAATGTAAATGTTCCACACCCCCTAATGGATTTGAGTAATTCCCTAGCCATCATTGCAATCTTCTCTTCTACTAGGGTCTCTACTCAATACCAGATTATTTTAACTCAGACCATACATTAACTTTGAACTTTGCTATTATATCAGAGACACCCAGTTGCCAACCAAAACAACTCCGAGTATACCATGCTTTTGCTAGTTATGTGGGTTTTCAAGTGAACCATTAGCATTCATAGGGCATATCCAGGAAAATCGGAGGCAAATCTAATGTGAAGACTGATGTGGGGGGTGTCTTTTTTCCTTTTTATTTCAATAACGTGCTGGGCTATTCCTTTGGATTACCCAAGAAGCATGCATAAAGTTAGCATGCCAACTGCCATGACATAATCTCTGTAATACTTTGCAGTGGCTTACAAAGTGCCAATTAAGCATCATCTCCACTAGCACTACTCACCCATTACTAGTGCATACTGCAAGGTGGGTGAGCTCCATGTGTGGCAGAAAATACTGAAAGGAAACAGAGGGAAAGGGTGGGAGTTTGGGAATAATTTGAGAAACCAACTACAGAAGGTAAGGTGGGCATGACTGGGTATCAGGGACAGAGCTTGAGACCCGAAGCAACCATCAATGATTATTTCAAATGTGCTCATGCTGCTGTTCTCATCCTTCCCACCCTATCTGTCAGCTTCGTCTACTGCAACTTATCATAATGCTATAGTGTGAGGTCTCAGATGCAAGTTCTTCCACTGCGCGCATACAACAGCTAGCACTATGGTCTTTCATTAGGGTCTCTGGGCATTATGGTTAATACAAATAAATAGATCCATCTATTGAGTTCCTCTTTAGACATAAATCAGAGGTAGCCGTGTTAGTCTGGCATCCGACAAAGTGGGTATTAGCTCACAAAAGCTTATGCTTCAATACTTTTATTAGTGTTCAAGGTGCCACAGACTCTTTGTTGCTTCTTTAAACATAATAGGTTAAACATGTTTGTCCTTTGTTTTATTCGGAGATAAAGACATGATGACTATATATCTGTGAGGTTTTTAGAGTGACACATCACCCAAGTAGGACAGGCCACAATCTCAGCTCTACTACAAACACACACACACACACACACACACCCAGAGAGAGTCCTTCCCAAGTTTTACACTGATTCCTGGGACAGTTTGGGCCCTTATCCCACAAAGATAAAGGCCCAAGGTAAGGTGTGTGCATAGAAATGCAAGAGCCGTGCACCCAGTGCAAAGTCCTGATGAAGTCAACTGGGCTCTGTTTCTTGGCCCATTTATAAGCCACAAAAATAGACTGGGAAACAAAAGAGCCTTTGCTCTTTCAGATGTAGCAAAGGCTTCAGAAAGTAATTAGGGTATTTGTCTTTTGAACAACCAAGCTAATAGAAAATTGCACTTTCCCAAATGCTGGTTTTTGTGATAAAGGAATTGTGCTTCCTAGAGGCAGCCACAGATTTATCAGCATTTCATTTCACAGACATCTGTAGCAATTACAACTTGCTTTATGCAGTGCCTTGCTGAAATGGCTCTGTGGCTTGGCTAAGGCACAGTAAGATCGTATGAAATGTATTCTGGCTTGGAACTGAGCAGCTCAGGGTGATACTGCAGTTACCAGATACTATGTGAAAGGCTCCAATGAAGCATTTTAAAACAGATTTTTGTTCTGGACTGGACCCCACAGGATCCAGTCTCCTACATCATCAGGACCTTTAAAGATCAAGACTGTGAAACTCACACCATGGTAAGCAAAGTGAAGAATAAACTCAATCTAGGAAGGGTTGTGAGGAAGGCAAATGGAATATCTCAATCCTTTTAGATCTTTACAATGTGGGGATACGTAGGAAGCCCCCTGACAGCAAAATACATTTCTTATGGCATAGCGTGCTTTGAAAACATGTTCATTTGTGCTTCTAAAATAGAATTACTAGTAAGGCAAACTTTGCACAAAAATATTCATACTTTATTTTCAAAACAATAGGTTCCCAAATATGCACTTCTAAATTTTGTGGCCCAGCAAATGAACAAATAGACATCAGCTACATCATTTTTGTGCACAGAGAGAACTTTTCTTTTAACTTAATCTTCCTACAGCATATCTGGAATTGCTCCTTCTATCATGCAGATAAAAAGAGAATATACCTGAAATACAAGAATATAGGGGACTGGATGTGAGATTCTCATTCACACCCAGCTCCAGTGCTTGTTTGTACATTTAGCTAATAAAACTAATAGTAGTAGATAAATGTGTCTTTTGCCCACAATCAATAGATCTTATATGCAACTCCCCCTCCATTAATGGCATTACAAAGGAAGTGACAACTACGAAAGCAGCGGGTGTGCCAGCACCGGAGAAGTTCTATTGGCATGTCTACATTACAATTACAGGGTGTGATGGCAGCTTACATAGGACATACGCAAGCTAGCTTAACTACTGGAGCGGTAATGCTGCAGCTGCACAGATGTCAGCGTGGGCTAGCCACCCAAATAATTACCTTCCGTTTCAGGACAGATTTTACAGCCCGCACTGAAACTGGGCTGCCATTGCTTCACCACTCTAGTACTGCAACTAGCTAGATTAAAGCTAGCTTGGTCATGTCTACATGTGCTGCAATATAGACATACCCTTTGACTGAGTCAGGAAACAAGTAAGGTAGCATCTTTGTATTCCAGTCCGTGACACAGGGTTTGTTTACAAGATGGAAGCTGGGGAGAAACACTGTCATGATTTCCAATCACACAGGCACTCCTCTGATGGATCTCCCGGTAGCGGGCAGACAAAGGCCTCCTAGAAAATGGACCTCCAAACATTCACTGCTTTAGAGCCTGATTCTGCTCCCACTATAGTCTGCAGCAAAACACCTACTGAGTACCACTACCGCAGGATCATGGACTATACCATTGGTTGACACTCTCCTTAGATGCTAAAAACATTTTCAGTTCAACAACTAAAATAAAAATTCAGAGGATAAACTGATAATCAGCCAAGACCAGAATTTTTTTTCCATATGGTGTATCAGTCAGAGCACTGATCCAAAGCCTGTGGAAGTCAGTAGAAACACTTCCATTTGCTTCAACAGACATTGGATCCAACCCAAAATTGGGCCACAAGTATTTAAATGTGTAAGCGATTGCCGGATTGGGGCTTTGTGATATCAATTTGTTATTGCAGCTGTGACTTTCATTGATTTTCATCTTTCATTTTAATCTTTTCATAGCTATTCAGCTACTCACACATAGTAACAAATCAGCAATATAAAACTCTAGCTTATCAACGGATAAACTTCACTCCCATTCTGCAGTCATTTTAAAGCAAGCATTTCTATCCTCTCCACCACTCTTTACAATCATGGGCTACGTGTGTTTTTTGTTTTTAAACCGTAGCAATGAGTCTATATATTAATGAATCACCATCTGAAGAAGAGAAAGCAAATACTTAAAACTAAAACGAATTGCTCCCACTCGATTTTAATTTAAAAAATTGTCATTCACACATTTCCAATATGTTTTAGGTTTTCCCCAGTGAATACTTGCGTGATCCATTTTCCCTGCACATACACAAGTCATTTCTCAATTATAAGTGATTCCAGAGCTGTATAGCAGTAAGGAGAATAATAAATTCTTTCAGAAAAAAACACGTACATCTCCCATTTACAGAATGTGGGAGTACAAGCATCATGAAACGAGTTTCATAAGTTTAATTTGGAGCCTTAACACGCCCACTCTGGACTTTTATGGAAAATTTTTAAACGGTAAGTTCACTCTGCAATAGCCAGAAGATTAAATTAGGTTGTGACAGATGGTGTCCAGCCTGCCTGAAGATATTATTTGCAGAATAAATACTGACCAGTTTAACCACTTGTGTGAGTGCCTGGTTCAGAAGAACACATTCCTGCATTGAACTTGACTTCCCAGAACAGCCTTACTCTCATCCACATAATAAAATGGTACTACAAGTGGGCTTTAGAATTGTTGGGCCAAACTCTGCTGTGTTACTCTACCATAAATACAGAATTGCTCAGATATGATGGTTCATGAGTGCGGTGTGAACAACTAGATTGATAAATTACACTGACTTCGATCGTTAATCCAGATTTACAGGTAGCAAAACTTATTTTTCTACTGGGAGTCATTTGTTTCTCAAGAATTTCTAAAACCTTTTCTGGTAAATTACTTCTATTTCAAGGTTTCTTGCTGTTGCAAGTGTTGGTCAGCTGTGGCACACACATCCCATTTTGTTCAAACTTATTTTTTTCCCCCCACCTGATAAGACCTGATCATTACAGCTTTTCCCAGGAGTAAAAAGCTAGTGTGTCCATGTGGAGATTAACTTCAGTTGCAACTGCAAGATTGGGGTATAGGACTGGATAGCCAGCTGCATTTTGTCCTGATGAGCAAGTACCTGTGCTGACACATGCCATGGACTGACGGATCACTTGTATTTGATTCTCCCAGACTTGTCTTCTCAGGATGATGCATCCAAAAAATGTCACTGGCCAGGCTTAGAAAGAGGACTATAGCTTGGGAAAAAAAAAAAAAAAAAAAAAAAAAGACCGATTCTTTTTATCCTAGGCATATCAAACCTTCTAGTCCCTGCCAAAGGGAATGGTCAGCCTCCACCAGAAATGAAATTTAAATATTATATGTTAGGATTTGAAAACTGCATCTCACGCTGATGGTAACTGACTGGTTCTAGCCTCGCATTCAATTAAGCACTGCTCCTTGAAGGTTGACTCATAGCTAGATACAGTAAGATGTAGGAGTCAGCTAACAAGTATACTATTGATATGTTAGCTATACATGAGGGAGGTGATGAATGGCTCATAGAAAACAAAAACAACGTGCTTATATTCAGTACATGCACCCCAAAGAAACATCGCTGAGGGCACTGAAATACTGAATAAGGGCAAAGTGCTGACTACCCATGACACTGAGAAGAGATGCTGTGGAACCCTCCTATTCCAGAGGTCACTCTGGGAGAGAGATGGGCTTAGGAGGCTGCTCTCATGCCAGGGCTAGCCAGCACAGAATCAGGGATCCATAAATCAATCCCTGGTAGCCTTTCCCCCTAGCCGCCTCAGTGCTGAACACAGGTTGGATGAGGGGAAAATGGTGCCCTAAGTAATACATCATTATCTCATTGTCTTGACTTGAAATGGAACTCATTGAAACATGTGACAGTTGCACTTGGCAGATGCACAGAAAGAAAACCTCAGACCCACTAGTTCTGCAATGCTTTACTTGCGTCATTAAAACATATGCATATTGGACATAGTGACATTGTTCAGCTCTGTCAGAGTAGCCCAGCTCCATATGTTTATACTGACATTAGCATAAAACAGTAGTTAAATGACCATTATATGCAAGCTTGCTTAGTTGAAGAAGGGTGTATATCCTACCATGCTTTAGTATAGAAAGTTGATATGAAATGAATTCAATTCCAAACCAAATGTAATGGCCTGGATATAGTATAGACTCATTTGTTCAGATCTTATTCCCCCACCACCAACATTCAACACACTTTCTTTCATGCTACTCTGCCATGGTGCATGGGAAGCCTTAGAGGAAAAGTGAAAACAGAGGACTAGAAAAACCTTACAGTTACAAGCAAAAAGCTCAATCTGTTAAGTTTACTGAAAAGAAGGTTGGCAAGCGATTTGATCATGGTCTAGAAGTACCTACCCAGTGAAAAGGCTTTTTACTAGACAAAGGCATAAGATGATCCAGTGTTTGGAAACTGATGTTAGCCAAATTCAAACTAAAATAAAAGGCACATTTTCAACACTGAAGCTTGAGTATTACTATATGATAAGCTAAGTATTGCTGTAGAGTCTCTCTATGTCTACAGACAAAGCACTGATTCTGCCCCTTTATTCACAGTAAAGAGTCATCTTACCCAGTAAATCTGATCAACATCAATGGAGCTACTCAGAGTAAGGTAATCCTCAGTGAGAATAGGAGTGCGAAAGTCTAGCCCTAAATGTTTAGAATATGCTAAAATGTGTATACTTATTTTAGTGACCTAAAAATTCCCCCAATTCTAGCTCATCTTCCAGCTTATAGAGCAAGTCCAACAAGAAAAAAGCCATTACTGGAAAATAGCTTTGCATCATTAGTGTAGTTTATTGTGTACTAGACAGACTTGTAAAGATGCATCAGCTTATTTAATAGGATGTCCCTAACATCCCTAACAATACCAGCCTGATACAATGCATATTACAAATTCTACAGAAGCATACATCATTTAGAATGATTGCAGGGCCTGATCCCTGGGTTCATTCTTAAAGCTGGTTTAATTGTTTCACTGGGGAAAGACTGCAGTAACGTATACCATTTTAATCAGCAGCAAAGGAGAACCACTTCAAAAAGATTCATTCCTGTTTATGGAGGCAAAATAAAAAGATAAATAAAACCCATCATAAGAAGTGAATGACATATGGGGCATGGCGAGGGGAATGTTTCTCTCTTTACCTAAATTCAGGATCTGAATAAAATTCTGTGCTGTACCTCAGGGGGTTCAGGGATGGAGCAAAAGGTTGCTGTAAAAAGCAGAGCATATTCTAGTGATTACTAATCATACAGGGAAGAGATGAATCTTGAGTGGAACTCTTTATTTCAGCCTTTGAAGGTAGGGCACAAGAGAAGTCTTAGTCTAGGGCCTGCTCTACACTGGAAAGTTATATCAGTTTAGCTCACATCCACGGTAGGTATGAAATAACCACACCCCAACCCATATAGCTATGCTCACATAACGCCCAGTGTAGAAGCAGCCCTCTTCCATTGACAAAGAGTTATGTGTAGGAACATTGCCTTCTTGAATGAAGCACACTCCTTCTGTCAGTGCAGGCCATCTCTGTACCACAGAGCTTTGCCAACACAGTCTCTGTAGCATAGACCAAGTTTCTCAACCAGTGAGTCAGGACCCAAAACACCAGAATGTTTCAAAGGGTTACATGGCGGCTCCTGTTCCAGAGGGCTGGCTGAACTCATTTCCTGGCTCCAGGCACTGGAACCTCTAGGGTCCAAGCACCACTCAAGCTTGGTCCAGCCATCCTGATGACAGGAGTCCAGGTAGGTCAAATCTGAGTGAGTGACACTGCAACCCCATGAATCAACTCAACTCTCCTCTCCCAAATTTGGTCCAGATGGGGGGCAAAGCCAAACCCAAGCAGTGCTGCACTCCCAGAGGTTACAACATCCAGGAGAAGAGAGCTAAGCCAAGCCAGCCTCACAGCACAGGAGCTGCCACTGTGGGCGGAGTGCTTGGCAGGACTTGGCTAAAGCCACCACTGGACCTCCACTCAAGACTATTTACTGGGTCATGACAGGCCATAAAACATTTACATATGGTCTTGAGCCCAAAAAGTTTGAGAACCACTGCAAGTACCAGGCCACTAGAGGCATACACAACCATTTTTTCCTGATGACTTTTTTTTAAACGAAGTCTGGCTAATAGTTTTATCTCCTACATTTCTCTTTGGTTTCCACATTACTTGATCCTGGATCAGCACTGGAATAGAATAAATATTGAAGGTCTCCATCCACCAGCAAAATGTGTCAGAGCCAGATCAAGTTCTCTTGCTGGATATGAATTTAATATTTACACTTCCTTCTCTGCCCTCCTGATGTAGGGATCACAAAATGACACCAGATCAATTGTACACTACTCACCAAATTGTTCTTCTCGCTACTTTACTGGGACACCTCAGCAATGCAAATCATGCCAAAAAGAGCTCTCGAGCTCTGATTTATGTTCCATTTGTTCAGATGGGCAAGCCAAGACTGACTCTTGTGTAGACAGTACTAACAGATGTGGAATATCACTATAAAACAACTGAGATATTTGTTTATTTGTCCTTTGTGGCAATTAATTCTAGAAGAACACTGATGTTCTTGACATGGATTCCTCTGTGTATGATGTTTTGTTTTCTACCACCTCCACCATAGTAACAAATGCCCCTAACTAATCTCCGATAGGCTCAGATAAGACCCTGAGCAAAAGGAAACAAGATAGTGCTTTATATTATTTCGCTACCCTTTATCCCTGCCAGAGGCATCTGATATTTCTAATCTTCCCCTTCATCTCCATTACCCCAACATTCTTCCTTCATCTCACAAATAGCCATTTTGGCAGCTGGAAAATGGACTTTTCCATTCTTCTGTCTATAACACATCTTCCTAACCTAAATCCCTTTATTTATGCTCTTCGAGATAAGAGTATGGGGTCCCTTACTTCTTCCATAGTATGCACTACACTTTAATACAGCGATTGTCACTTGGACAAGGTAGAGCAGAAAGGCCCAAAGTAGGGGACTATGGAAGTATAGTTACTTGAAACTACCGTCTCTGCATACAAAATATCATTTGGAGACAACATTATGGTATCAGAGTGCCTAACTGGGTACAGTAGAATCCAGAGTTTCTGAAGTGCATTGGATGAAAGGCATTATACTCATTTACAACATTATTAGCTTCATAACTCATCTGCACAGAGTGTCGTCTTCCACATAAGGAACAAGGCATTCTCACATTTGACTGCTTTTGAGATTCACAGGTAAAGATGACATACTTTTACTGTTCATAGCTAATAGAGAACTCCAAATTCCTGTCAAATAATGCTTTTAACTAGATATTAGCCAGAGTGCCTTTTGAAAATCCCAGACAAGATTTAGAAGAGCAATGCAGACTTTATCATAATCTACGGTAATCATTGCATGAGCTACTTCAATGAGTCAAGTGTCCAGGCATAGAAAGTATCCAGTTGTATATTTTGCATGACTAAAATGAATTTTCCTGACATCAAAAGTCAGTCATTGAGACAGAGAAATGTTTGTCAACTAACAGAAAAAACTGAACTCAACTTGGAATCTTTCAGTATGAAGGGTGCGTGCTGCTGCCCTGAACATTATTAACTATTCCAGTTTTAGCTTTGAATTTGTTGAGCTCAAAATAATTTGTGGGCATAAGGAAAATGTCCTTTAGTCAATTAAAAAAAACCAAAACAAACTACACAACAAATCGTTATGATGTTCCCCTAATTTGCACTGTTTTGTTATTTTCTGTGGAACTCTACTCATCGTTAACATTGTGTGCTCAAAGGATGGTCTTGAGCACACAAGATTAAAGCTCAAGGGTTTTGTGCTGGAGAAGTATGAAAAAGGAAAGCAAGTTGAAAGATTTACCATGGCTGCCAGCAGCCCTGAGTGGAATTGCTGGCAGATCCAAGAAACTCTTTTCAGTTTTGTGGTTATGCAACAAACATACGTAATGCTCCCTGTACTGGGGGTGGCTGCCCCACTCCCAGAGAAAAGAAGTAAAAGCAGCCAAGCTAAACTGATTAGGGAAGCAGCCACAGCTGTGGCCAGCTCAATCAGGGCCCAGTGGGCCCTTATAAGAGGTCTGGGGGGCTGGAGAAGTCTCTCTCCAGCTTGGAGGGAGAAGAACCTAGCTGCCTGGGAGGAAAGCAAGCAGCGCTGGGGAAAGGGAAGAGGGGTGGGGAGCTCCAGTCTGCAGGCCTTGCTAAAGGTTCAAAGCCCGGGGTTAAGCAGAGGCAGCAGGTCCAACACCCTTGCCAGTGATGAGTGGCCATTACAGACTACAGTCTGCCCCAGGGAAAGGGACTTGGATGACAACTGGCAGTAGCACCTGAGGCAAGATGGGGTTAGAGGGTTGGGTTCCCCTGGGAGGGAAGATCCAGAGTGTGGGGGCACTGCCAAGGGGCAGCACCCCTGAGGAAAGGGACACTGGCGTCCCGGAGGGACATGGGGCTAAGGCAGGCGAGACACTGGCCAGCAAAGTGCTCTCTGAAGCTAGAGTTGAGCTAATTCCCTAGATGACCAGCAGGAGGCACCGCACCGGTGAGTCATTACACTGCTATACTCTTCCCCTCCCCCCTAACACACACACACAACACCCCGTTTTAAATCATCAACGCCAAAGGTGGGGATGCCTGGGTCATTAGGAAAATGTCTGGTTTTATAGTTAAAATCTGCAATTACTATACATGTTTGCAATATTAGTGTAGCCATGCTGGTCCAAGGATACAAAAGAGACAAGGTAGGTGAGGTAATACCTTTTATCGAATAAACTTCTGTTGGTGGAGAGGAAAAACACTTGAATTTCACAAAGCTCTTCCTCGGGTCTAGAGAAAATAAACAGAGTATCATAGCTAAATATTGTAAAAGCTCTTTTTTATCTAGCATGTTGGGGGAAATAGGGGTGATGGTAAGTGAAAAATTCCAGTTAACTAAGAGGAAAGGAGTTTGGGTGCAGGAAGGGGGTGGGACTAGGGGTTGGGATGTGAGAGGGGGTGTGAGTCCTGGGAAGAGTGTGGGTGCCGGGGCGGCATGCAGAGTGGAGGCCCCTGACTGCCCCCTATGTGTAGGAGCCAGAAGTGGAGGACATGCCACTGCTTGTGGGAGCCATGCAGAGCAGCCCTCGACCCTGATCCCCAGGTGGAGCACCGGAGCTGAGCAAGCTCCAGACCCCGCTCTCCAGCAGGAACTCGAGGGCCAGATGTGGCTCACAGGCCATAGTTTGGCTACTCCTGTAATACCTCTGCAGTAGCAGGACACAGGAGGGTTACTAGGTAGCAAAGTGCATTGCAAATAAAACCAAATGTCTCTGTTACATCCATGAGTTTTATGTTCATGGAGAGGAACTTAGTCATTTTTGGAATTACATGAAGCAGCATTCACAATGGAACAACTCTGCACTAATGCAGAGGAACATACTTCATGGGACTGAAATAGCATGCATCTTTTCTGATGTGTCACAAGTAACTCTTTGCTGAATGACAGCCATACAAGGACCACAACAGTGTTGACTGAGCTCAACTTGTTCTTTCCAAAGTTTGCCAGAATTCCTAGGGCTAGGGATGCATTTATTCTCAGTAATCTGAGCTCCCAGCCAGCTGACTGGGAGTGCAGATTACTGAGAACAAATAGCCTAGTGGATAAGTAGAAGACTAGGACTCAAAACTCCTGAGAGTTCTGTTCCTAGTTCTTCCACTGACCTCTTGTAAACAGCTTGCTCAAATACATGCGGCCATCATAGGATATGGAAAGGAATCCCCCTTCCTTGCCCAAAAGACAGTCCCATTCTCAAAGCAGAAGGGCAGAGAATGGACAGCAGCTGCAGTGGTGGATTCCTCAAATGAGGCAGGCTACGGTTCTGTCCTTCTGCAGCAACTGTCTGACTGAAGCCACAATGAGGGAAGAACACTCTTTGAAAGCATTTAGCTGTTCTAGACTTGGACTCTGGCATGGGTAGAGGAGCATTCTTCAGCACAAGTAGTCGTAGTTACTTCAGCATAAGTCCCTCTGTGACCTACTTTTTGGTGCATAGATCTCCTTTCCTAGGTCTCTCTCTAGCATTAAGAGTTATGCAAGAAACCTTAACTTCTTTGTGCATTAGTCCACCCACCTATATGATTAACAGAATACTCATGTGTCACATCATCTCCAAAAGGCTTAGGGTTTGTCTTCACGTATAGTGCAGCTACGTTGCTGTAGTGCTTCAGTGATGATGCTACTACCCCAACAGCAGAGCCTCTCTTGCTGGCGTAGTTAATCTACCTCCCTGAGATGCAGCAGCTATGTTGACAGTAGCAGCTCTATTGGCCTTGGGTGTTAGGTTAGTATAACTGTGTTGCTCAGGGGTGTGAAAAAAATCCATACCTCTGAGCAACATAGTTATAGCAATACAAGTCTGTAGTGTAGACCTGGCCTGAATTAAACTCGTCCACCCATGCACTAAGTTAAAGTGCTTTAAGAACGTGGGATGAAAGCTGTCAAAGAAGAGAACCATTACTTATGGTTGTGCAGCACAGACAAAATATAAAGTTTCTCCAATGGCCTTTGGGTCGCACGTGGCCAGCGGGCACTGAATAATAAGTGAAAGCACAGCCAAGTGCCCTTTTTTCTTTTGCAGTTATAACAAAGTAATTTTTATAGATGGTAGATGGCACATTGCCATTTCCTTTTTTAAAAAAACTCCAATAGCCTTGTACTACACAGTACAGGAAGTACGGAAAGTAGGACCAGCCCCATTGAGGAATGAGAATTCAGCATCTGACAGAAAGTAAGTTCTGGGCTCTTTTATAAGTAACATCCCTCTCCTTTTACTTTATGTAAGGAAATAAAGGAATTGCTGACAGTACAAGTAATCTTTAATAAATGTTTTTAGTAACAACAAGCCAGTTCTTTAGCTCTGCTTCTTTGTGCAAAAGGGTCTTAAAACTTCCTTAATCAATTGCAAAAAAAGCTCCCCCAGAGCAGGGGCATCCTTGGCACAGGGGACATTCTGGGATGAAAATGGGAGCCAGCCAGAGCACAATGCACTGTTTTGATCCTAGGCCAGAGGACTCAGCCCTGTTGGACCATTTCAGGTGA
Source organism: Dermatemys mawii (assembly GCA_007922305.1). Classification (NCBI taxonomy): domain Eukaryota; kingdom Metazoa; phylum Chordata; order Testudines; family Dermatemydidae; genus Dermatemys; species Dermatemys mawii. The sequence continues at coordinate 1,944,637 of ML677331.1, read as the reverse complement.
TGTAAATTAGAGCATCTCAGTGAAGGCTCCAGTAACAAAGGAGGAGTAAAGGTGTCTTAAAGCCAACTCTTCTACCCCTCTCCTGAGTTTAAGCTCAGTACAATTGAGGATCCAAGCCTAAAATTGCAACCAGACACATTTAGGAGCTTTCAGCCTCAAAAATCAGAAATTGCCATGGATTTCAGAGATCTACCAAATATGCATAGACTGATTATTGTGAGGGGAAAATATTACAGTAGACTCTCAATTATCCAGGATTGGGTTAACCAGAAAGTGGATTAACCAGGATGTCAAAAAAAAAGTGTGTGTAACTCGCAGGGCCAGCTCTGGCTTTGTTGCCGCCCCAAGCACATGAAAAAAAAAAAAAAACCCATCAGGGCACAGGGCAGCCAGTGAACCAACACCCCCTCCTCCCGGCACAGGGTGGCCGGTGAACCATCCCCTCCTCCCCATATTTCCTATGGATGGTGATTATCCAGGATTTTATTAACCAGGATTAATTTTTTCCCTACCATCCTGGATAATCGAGAGTCTCCTGTATTTGTGTAATACCATATGTTCCAGATACTTTATCAAATTCTAATGCACAAAATGGGAACTGCATGCATGCAAGAGAGCAATTACTTTTTATTGTTTAATAGCTTATTTTATCCTGAAAACATATTTTATTTGCATTTGTAACTTAGGTGCCTCTTTTTGCAAATGAGACTCTCTGGTCCCATTTTTGCTCCTAAATACATGAGAACTGGGAGCAGTGTCCACGATTCTGATCTCACTGAATTTACACCACTGTAGTCGTATTGACTTCAGTGGAAGTACTCCTGGCTTATGCTTGGATGAGGGCAGAATCTGACCTGCTGACCACAACAGGAGTCAGATTTGTGTTTCTAATGGCAGAATGGGACCCTTTTAAGCCAAATTTACTGCTACTGTAGTCACACACAGGCCCACTGATTTCAGAGTTTGACACACCTATGCCAGAGGTGGATGAAGTGTATTCTGTGAGCCAGATTGTGGCTAGCCCTTGTGCAAAGTAAAAGGGGAGTTGTACAGAGGAGAGGGCGCCCTGAGAGTAAAGACTCTTCCTCCACTCCTTCACAAGTAAAGCCTCCATTTTCTGGATAGAAACCTGTGCAAAGTCAAAGAACCAGGACAGTTCATGAGTATATTTTCTGAACTATGAAGTGAAACTCGGAGAAGGCTGTATTAAGATTTTTCATGGTACGTCATTCATAGCTCTTCTATAGGAATTACTTTTAGGCAGGTTCTGAAATTAGCAGTCAAAACTAAAGCCTCAGAAAATATTTTGTAGCTGCAGAATTTTGTCATCAAGATAACTAAACGTTTTTGCTTATACTTGCAGTTCTCATCATGTTTATAAGTTACCGCAGGGCCATCATTACTTTGCTACTGTTAGAAACTGTAATTACACGCCTTGCCTTTAGACACATTTTTGAACAATTTAACCTCTACTTTTACATTATTTAACGGCTGACTTCTCTCCACCTCACCTACCAAATTGTATTTGTGGTTCCTGGTTTGTAGCATGACCTCTTTAGCTGCCATAACGAGTACATGCATATTCACGATAAATTAGAGAAGGAGGCAACAGCTTTCTTTCAAACCCCATAGATTCCTGAGAACGCATTAATGTAACTGGAAGGCAGGTCAAGAATATTAGCCATTATTATTTAAGAAGTTGAGACTATACAACTTGTAGATCAGTGCTAACACTAATTGAGGCATTACAGCACTATATTTGAACATTATAGCAAAGCATATGTCACCATTAAGATTCCTAAATTAATAGTTCTACTGCCTCTACCACAGGAGCTACAACTTCATGTAAGTGGCCTTAATATGATCATTTAACCATTATACAGAAAGTATGGTTTCTCAAAAAAGTGCTCATAGTAATACCAAATTATCTTAGATCCTTGGATAAGGGATCTTTCATTTACATGTTTGCTCACAAACAGGGAAGAGTTACTAGGGGAAGCAGAAGTGGATGGGAACCTGGGAGGAAGTGACCATGAGATGGTCGAGTTCAGGATCCTGACGCAAGGAAGAAAGGAGAGCAGCAGAATACCGACCCTGGACTGCAGAAAAGCAGACTGACTCCCTAAGGGAAATGATGGGCAGGATCCCCTGGGAGAATAACATGGCGGGAAAAGGAGTCCAGGAGAAGTGGCTGTATTTTAAAGAATCCTTATTGAGGTTGCAAGAACAAACCATCCCGATGTGTAGAAAGAATAGTAAATATGGCAGGTGACATACTTAGCTTAACAGTGAAATTTTTGTTGATCTTAAACACAAAAAAGCAGCTTACGAGAAGTGAAAGATTGGACAAATGACTAGGAAGGAGTATAAAAATATTGCTCAGGAACACAGGAGTGAAATCAGGAATACCAAATCACACTTGGAGCAGGTATGTGAGCAACAAGAAGGTGGTAAAGAAAAGCGGGGGCCCCTTACTGAATGGGGGAGGCAACCTAGTGACAGAAGATGTGGAAAAAGCTAATATACTCAACGCTTTTTTTTTTTTTTTTGGCCTGTCTTCACAAACAAGGTCAGCTCTCAGACTACTGCACTGGGCAGCACAGTATGGGGAGGAGGTCACCAGCCCTTCGTGGAGAAAAAAGTGGTTCAGGGCTATTTAGAAAAGCTGGACAAGCATGAGTCCATGGGGCCAGATGCTCTGGATCAAAGGGTGCTAAAGGAGTTGGCAGATGTGACTGCAGAGCCATTGGCCATTATCTTTGAAAACTCATGGCAATCGGGGGAGGTCCTGGATGACTGAAAAAAGGCTAATATAGTGCCCATCTTTAAAAAAAGGAAAGGGGGAGGATTCAAGGAACTACAGGCCAGCCAGCCTCACCTCAGTCCCTGGAAAAATCCTGGAGCAGGTCCTCAAGAAATCCTTTTTGAAGCACTTCAAGAAGAGGAAAGTGATCAGGAACAGTCAGCATGGATTCACCAAGGGCAAGTCATGCCTGACTAACCTAACTGCCTTCTATGATGAGATAACTGGCTCTGTGAATGATGGAAAAGCAGTGAACATGTTATTCCTTGACTTTAGCAAAGCTTTTCATATGGTCTCCCACAGTATTCTTGACAGCAAGTTGAAGTATGGGCTGGATGAATGGGCTATAAGGTGGATAGAAAGCTGGCTAGATCATCAGCTCAACAGGTAGTGCTCAAATAGCTCCATGTCTAGTTGGCAGCTGGTATCAAGCAGAGTGCCAGAAGGGTAGGTACTGGGGCCAGTTTTGTTTAATATCTTTATTAATGATTTGGAGGATGGCGTGGATTGCACCCTCAGCAAATTTGCAGATAGATACTAAACTGTGGGGAGTGGTAGATATGCTGGAGGGTAGGGATAGGATACAGAGGGACCTAGAAAAATTAGACGATTGGTCCAAAAGAAATCTAATGAGCTTCAACAAGGACAAGTGCCGAGGCCTGCACTTAGGACAGAAGAATTTTATGCACTGCTACAGATTAGGGACCGAGTAGCTAGGCAGCAGCTCTGTAGAAAAGGATCTAGGAGTTGCAGTGGACAAGGAGCTGGATGAGAGTCAGTGTGCCTTGTTGCCAAGAAGTCTAACAGCATTTTAGGTGGTATAAGTAGGAGCATTGCCAGCAGATCAAGAGACGTGATCATTCCTCTCTATTCAGCTTGGTGAGGCCTCATCTCGAGTACTATCTCCAGTCTTGTAGCCCACGTTACAAGAAGAATGTGGAAAACCCTAGTGAATGAGTTGAACCCTCTCATGAGGCAAGACAGTTAAATGGCTTTAAACGAGTCTCAAAGTGAAGGATTACATGATTTAAGGGACTGAGCAGATACCAAGAACTAAGCCCACGTCTATACTACCCGCTGCATTGGCAGGTAGTGATCGATCTATTCGGGATCAATTTATTGTATCTACACCAGACATGATAAATCGATCCCCGAGCACTCTCCCCATTGACTCTGGAACACCACTGCCGAAAGAGGTGGAAGCGGAGTCAACGGGGGGAGTGGCAACGGTTGACTCGCCGCCATGAGGACACCGAGGTAAGTCGGCCTAAGATGCATCAACTTCAGCTGCGTTATTTGTGTTGCTGAAGTTGCGTATCTTAGGTCGACCACCCCCATCCCCAGCGTAGACCTGGGGTAAGACATAATCGCAGCTGTGCACTCTTTGGCAAGCTCTCTGGGCCAAATCCTCAGCTTCTATAACTGGAATAGCAAAAATACATCGATTTACTCCACCTAAGGGTCTGGCTCCCTGTCTCTATTTTTCTATATACTCTTAACGGGTATTGAGAGAATTGATCAGTCAGCTCATGTCTGTAAACTGTTTTAAAAAATGGAAAGCAATATACAGTGGACACAGTCTACAAAAAGCCTCAAAATTTACAGCTTCAATGTAACTATCTTTATCCCAGAAACACTTATTCCAAATATACAAATTATTAGTTACCACAGATATCTGCAGTCATAAATACCAAGTTTTTAAATGGAATACACTGTATAAATGTTGTATTGTTAACCACCAAGTAAGTCTCCCTTTAAATCAAGATTTAAAAAGTTAAAATTTGTAATTAAATTTTCTATACCCTGGGATGGATGGACACAAATGGACACATTCACACAGGTAACTTGCAAGAAGCTCAAGAACTGCTGTAATAATTTCAGATTTGCATAATGTAATATTGGTTTGTACTTGAATCTTCCCTTACAGTAATAGATCATTTGAATGCAAGCTTTTTGAGGAAGGGATTATCTTTTTAATAAGTGTTTGCACAGCACCCAACACATAGCTGTTGATCAACCACAAATGGGAGGTATGATCCTGACTGGGGCCTGTTGGTGCTGCTGTAATACAAATAGATCAGATGGATAGAAATGTCACTTTTGTTGACATGTATTAAAAACTGCACCTGACTGCCTCTGCCCTAAAGTTGTAGAGCAAGAGCCCAGTCTTTTAAACACTCTGAAGGTCATAAATAGCCCTAGCAAATGCCAGCGGCAAAGCTATCATTACTTCACTCTTGGGAACAGGATTCAATCCACCATTTCAAGTTCTGTGAAGCCAGTTTGAATTAGTTTAAATGTAATTTGAAATCACATTAACTGTTGTATCCCACTTCAAAAAAAAAAAAATCATATTTCATTCACACAGCAGAAAGGAGAGGTGACCCCATAAACCTGAGGGACTGAACTCCTAATGGGCAAGAAAAGGCTGTTCTTTAGGACTCAGAAGGGTGGATGCATTTCCCTTCCATGTCCTCCTCCTCTCTATTCTGCTGACGCCTGAGCTTCCAGCCAATTAGACGAGATGTGCAGCACTGGAATCCACCAAAGATTGGCTGTTGACAATGGTTTCAGGGGCTTTCTTTGGGCTCAGAGTGAAGAATGTTCAGAGGATGAGAGAAACGAGCTGTCATGCCCTCAATATCTCATGTTTCACTCCAGTCATCACAATTTGCCAGCATTGGCTCTCTGAATCTTTGAGGCAGAGAAACTGGACTGCGGAGGGAAAGCTTCATGGCAGTAGAAATGTTTTCCTCGGGCTGGCACTAAGAAGCCTTGACAGTTTCACAGAAGAATATGCATCATCACAGGCAAACCACCAGACAGCAGTGGTTGGTAAGAGTGAAGGAAAGACAGACCACTTGTTTTTAAAGTCTGTTCTCTTCCTTTTCAAACAAAAAGGAAAATTTCAAGAAGCAGCTGCTGAATCAGAGACTACCAGGGTAAAATGGAGGGGAATAGATTAAACACTGGTGGCACAACAATCTTTGAAATGTTAGACTTAAGATTCAGTGAATCAGCTCAAATCAGTGTGTGTTGGGATCCTGCCTCCAGCAATGGCCAGTACCCAGTGCTTCACAATGAGAACATAATAATTTTCACGAGGAACTCAAAGCACTTTACAAAAGGTGGGTATAGGAATACTTTTTTTTTTTTTGATGGGGGAAGAAATGAAGCATAGAGGTCAAATGACTTGCTTGATGTCACACGAGTCAGTAGACAAGACAAGGGTAGAAAAAGGTCTCAAATATATTCATCCAAAGACCTGAAGGAATTTAAGAATGAAGTGGCCGAGCCGCTGACAGAGATCTGTAATTGTTCATTCAAGTCTGCTTTGGGGCACTGTAGGGGGTCGCCACTGGGGCTCATCCCTCTGCGGGGCGGTTGGGCACCCGACCGCCTCGCTACACACCCCTCAGCCGGGTTGGGGAATACCCGGGCCCGGGGTTCAAGTGCTCAGTCAGGCCTAAGCAGCGTCCGTTCAGCCCGCCTCTGCCCAAAAGCCGGGCGGGCAACCCACCCACAGGGTAGGGTCAGGGCTCAGACCCTCAGGCAGGGGCTGAGCAGTAACAGTTTGCAAGGCCCAGGCCCTGAGGCAGGGCGGGGTCACAAACACGGGGAACAGTCAGAGGCTCAGACCCTCAAGCAGGGGCTGAGCAGTAACAGACAGTGAGGAATGACGGCTGGCTGAGGGGGAGACTGCCACCCACGGTTAAGGGTGGCAGGGGGGACGCAGGCCCACCCGCTCCACTGCGTCCCGGCCCGGGGCCCTAGCAGCGGTTACAGGCCAGCTGCAGTCAGTGGGGATCCGGACCGCAACACACTGACTCAGGTTCAAAACTCATTCCCCGGGCCACTTCCAAACTCCCCCTCAAAGGGTACCTGGGGAGGCGTGGTGACCTCCATGGGCTCCTCCGAGTCGCTGTCTGGAGGCAGAGGCGGCAGCTCCTCGGGGTAGCCTGGACTGCGGAGGCTCGGTCCTTCTTCGTCCGGGTAGCAGGCGCAGGGCAGACTGGGGAGCTCCTCGGGGTAGCACGGACGGGGGAGGCTCGGTCCCTCTTCCTCCAGATAGCGGGTGCAGCGCAGACTGGGAAACTCCTCCGGGTAGCGGGCGCAGGGCAGGCTCAGCCAGTTCCCGGGCTCCGGCGGGGTCACAGCTTCCCATTCAGGAGCTCTGGCTGTAGCCTCTGGCTCCTCCGCTGGCTCCCTCCGAAGTGAGCTCTGGGGCCGAGCTTTTATCCTTCCTGGTCGGCCGGCTGACCTCTGGGGGAGGGGTGCAGGTTTCTCCAGCTCCGCCCCCTCTTGCCTCTGGGGAGGCTCGTCCCTCTGCGGGGCAGTTGGGCACCCGACCGCCTCGCTACAGGCACCAAGATATAAGATACTTGAAGTGATCCTGGGGATTCCTAAAACAAGACTCTGGTATGTATCACATAAACTGGAGTAAGTGGTAATTAAACATAGTCAAAGGCTAACAGTGGGGAGAACCACAGATTCACAATAAAACCAGTATTTGTTTAGTATATTTAATTACACAGAGAAAACTATATTAAAAGAAAATTGTGGTTGCAAAGTCAAGCATTCAAAAGATAGGAAATGCCAGCATTAAGTTTGCCAGGGCAACCTTAATTTGGCCCCTTTCTGTATATGGGTTAGGATACAATCTCTTATTTCATGATCACATACTACGTTCACATGTAGGAGCTGTGAGTGGAGAAAGCACTTACTCTGTGGGGATGGCACATGCTGTCTAGTCAACATTAGGAATTCCAATACTCAAGCAAGCTTAGTGAGGGGACAGAGTCACTGGAGATTTTAGCACTTAGGCCAGGCCTACACTACCTGTTGGATTGGCGGGTAGTGATCGATCTTTCAGGGATCGCGTCTAGTCTAGAAACTATAAATCAATCCCTGAGTGCTCTCCCGGAGACTTTGGAACTCCACTGCTGCGAGAGGTGCAGGCGGAGTCGATGGAAGAGTGACAGCAGTTGACTCAGAGCTGTGAAGACGCCGCAGAAAGTCGATCTAAATATGTCAACTTCAGCTACGCTATTCCCGTAACTGAAGTTGCATATCTTAGGTTGATTACCCCGCAGTGTAGACCAGGGCGTAGACTCTAGCAAGTCTCAAATAAACATGCAGAAAACACAATTTTTCAAAGGCTTTTAACTACTAAATTTGGGTAGATTTTCATGTGCACAACAAGCCACATCCCTAATACAAAGGCCACCTCCTGCCAAATGTCAACCCCCTGCTCAAACACATGGGGGAGCTAGAGATTTCCAAATAAAAGCCTGCTAGATCTTTTTCTAGCACAAAAAAACCCCAAACCATATTTTTCCAAGCCTCATTCTCAGAAATATTTTGGCTGAAATTAAAAATCAGCCTATGGCAAACAACTGGCATGAAAAATTTCAGCCTAAATGGTTGAAGTCTGGTAAAATAATATCACTGTCTTATAATGGACAGTGTCAGGCAACCTTCATAATAGGCAGTGGTATCAGCCCTGCCTATAATGATTTGGAAAAAGAGCTAGAGCCAGGCTATCTGCAAAATTTGCTGCAACATTATTTAGGTCAGTGAAGAATGAAGAAGTGTATGTTCTGGACTGATTACCTAATCTCAAAAGAGACATACCAGAAATAGAAGAGACCCAGAGATTGGTGACAAAAAACAACTAGAGATATGGAAAGACTTCAAAAGGATGAGAGACTTAAAAAATTAGTACAGTTTAGTTTAAAGGGGAATCAAATACGAAGGGATACAATAGAGGTGTATAAAAATAATGATGTAGAGCTGGTAAATCAGGAATAGATATTTACCATAGAATAAGTCAACATAAAATTAAAGGCAACATATTTTGTGTGTTACAATTATATAGGGATAGTCCCAATTTTGGGGTCTTTGTCTTATATAGGCACCTTTTACCCTCCACCCCACATCCCGATTTTTCACATTTGTTGTCTGGTCACCCTATAAACACTACAGTTAATTTTCAAGCTGGCAGAGAACTTGACCAGCTAGCTTTTAATTAGTCAGTACTCAGATTCATCAGCAGGAAGCCCAGAGAAAATGGGCACAGAAAGTGAGGGAGTGAATATCTCCCTCGAATGTTTAACCCCAATTCTGAGGAGTTATAGAGGAAGGGAGCAGCAGAATACCCTGAACAAAGAGTATCTATCCTCAGCTGCTGTAAATCAGCATAGCTCCATGGAATTTACTTTACATCAGCCAAGGATCTTTGCCCATAACCTTTAATTATATGCTACCAATGGTGTAGCAGTCCTTGATGTAAAGCTGAGCAGAGTCTAGCACCAGAAATTTGCACAGTGTAGCATCAGCTCACCTTCTTCCTCTCTGCATCGGCACCTTCCCTTTTGTTGCCAGAGGGTGTATAGCTAATAAACTTGCCTTCTCTGCTCTAAGCAGTCAAAGAATATTTAGTGCATTCACATGCGTCTGAGATTTAGTTAAAGCAGGTTAGAGGACAAGGATAAAGGGTTCTTGCTGTGGGACACCTCTGTCTGCTATTCAGTACAGGATGGGTCATTTGCACATTGACAGAGATTCTTCCACATCAAAAAGGCAGGATTTCAGAGCTTTACTTTGTGAGCCATGCCTTGAACTCCTTTTCTATTCAACTCAGCCCACGGGGCCTTTACCAGATAAGATGTTGCCTGAAAAGCTTCCAACAAATGAATTGTTGGTCTGATGGGTAATCAGAAGACTGTCATGGTTTTATTGATGATGATTGTGGAGTACTTTGACCACTTATCCATAAAGAGCTATTAAAATCAATAGTAACCACCACACTAACTGGGCTTCATAGGAGGCTATAAATGCTCCTATAAAAGAATGCTTAGTTATAATACCTTCAAGTATTAAAAAACAAGCAAAAGGATCACCACACAACAACATCCCACCCCTGTTCATTTCAACTGCTGCTGAAGTGCTCTTCAACAGGATGGACTGGATGCTCTTTGGGTTTGTCATTCTTATACCACAGGGCAATGGAATGATTGAGTGTGGTTCCTGCTCTACACGGCGCTGGACAGGACTCTTTCCACTTCATTTGGATATAGCTTAACAATCCTGGCCAGCCACTACCATCACAGCAAGGGGGCAGAGGCAAACCAACAATTAATTACTCAAAAGAGATGCCAAATAGCTGTATTTATTAGACCTCAGCTTCCCCAGGAGACTATTTCAAAGTAGTAAGAAAAAAAAAGTGTTAATTGGTTTTACAATGGATTTTGAAGAGTCAAGCCTTCAGCATTGTCAACGAAAGTTTTGGTTGTTGGCCACAATACACTACTTTGTATGAGCAGCCATAGATGGGATCCTCAGAGGTAGCGGTGCTTATTTAGGACAACAGTGGTACTTATCTCATGGAAAACTCAGCCACTCGACTTTAAAGAGAAGAACTGGTTCAATTCAGTCAGTATTCTTTCCGCACATTGTAGATAATCTGCATATTGGATTGAGATGACAGAGTTCTGCTCAAGTATTTTTCAGAGATAAACTTTCCAGAAAAGGGTTAAAAGTGAAGAGCAACAGAAGGCAACACTAGCACAGTCTGAATGATCTGATCTAAAACCACATCAAGCCTAGCCCTGCTCTGAAAAGTCACTCCAAAAATAGCATCATGAGGTTCCCTATTTATTGTTTTACTAAAATGAGAGAGCGAGTGCTCTGTTCAGAAGAGAAACAGGGCTGCTGACATATTACTGTGGCTCTTTGGCAATGTATATTGGTAAATTCTGGCTCCTTCTCAGGCTGGCCACCCATGACTTATGCACAGGGAATAGATCTGCTGTGACATTTTTATCTACCGTCATTTTGCAATGAAACTGTACTTTGAGGCACTAAAATATTTTATCAAACTGGCTAATTTACCAGTTCAACCAAAGGTTCCTCTCCAGTGTAAAAGATTATATGTCTCCTTGTCTAACAAGATGACTCCTATCAGGTGTGACTTTCAGATGGACACAGTGTCTGAGTAGTAATTCATATGACATCTATAATAAACTGATTTAGTCAAGGCATCTAACGCAGGCTTAGAGCAGAGGAACAGTCTGTCAAGTAGAACCCAGAAAAGGAGTTTGGTTGAGAGGAACCTTTAACTCAGAGCTTTGTTTTGCTGGAGTTCTAGAAACGGTGTTGCACATATATAAATGCAGCTACTGCTTTTGCTGTTTTAGCCACCTCTGTTCAACTAGAACAGAAGCCATGAACATACTGTGAATAAATCAGAGCAGGGAAGAATATCTTGGTCTGCACACAGTAATTTTTTCACTCCCCAGCTCCTTCACCACCAAAAAGTCCTTTGAGTGCTCAGAAGCCAGGACATTTTTCATCTCTCTCCTCCTCCATGATCCTCCACACTCACCTATTTGCCCTCCTGCTATGCCTTTGTTATTGAGAATCCTTTTAATTAGCTAATGTATTATTCTGTTTTAGCCTATTTCACACCCAACTCCAGTCAGGTAAACAAGCAGACCAAGATCCTGGTCCCTCCAACACCCTGATTGTACAGCTATAACTAGTCACCTAGGGATTCTCCTTGAGTAGTCTCAATGAAAAATGGCAGATCAACAGGACTGCTCAAGGAGAACAATACTATTCAACATACGGGTGGCCTAGAGAGGCAGTCGGGATTTTAATAAGTTTAAAACTCTGCTTTTTCAATACCTAGACACCAGGGTGTCATAAAGTTAAATTTTGCCTCTAGCAACCTCAAGAATGAATGTCCACAGCATGCTACTTGTACTGTAGGTGTCTTCCTGTAATTTGATACTGTTCAGACCCTTTAATCTTTGTATATCTTGTCTTATGGCTAGAGCTAGTTTTATGAACTATGTCTGAGGTTTATCTGGTCTTCTGCGCTGTGTCACATTATATGAAGTTGCACCAGATTAAATGACTATGATGTAACCTTATTTACCCCTATGAAGTATCACACTGGCCATATGTTGTCAGAGAAAGTAAATGGGACACATTTGGAGTGGGAGGAGAAAAGATGACAACTAAAACAGAGCTTGGGCATCTGTCCCATGCCCCTCTTCCTCTGAACCCACTTATTAGTTCGTTTTGAAAACAAGTCAGTAAAGAAAGTGTGGAAATATGGGAGGCTGATACACGAAAACTGGCTGCTCATGAACATGGAACATAATTGTGAACAATCATCCAAATACATTCCAAGGGGCAGGACACTGATTTAGGTGGCAGTGATCTGAAGACCCAGATCGGAAAGCCTGGTTCAGCTTCTGTTGTGGTTTCACTCAAGGCTGTCAAGGAGCAAGAATGTCTCTAAAGAGACTGCTTCATGAAGGAAGTGCCTCAGATTACACAACAAAGAAGCCTCCAGGAGATTAGAAAGTGGGAATGAAAGCCACAAAAAACAGTCCAGTCTAATCCCCCTTGGTCTAAGAGATGGTCATCAGAGGCCCCTCTTATTTGACTCCCTGTCCGCATAATACCTCAGTACCCCGGACATTAAAGTATTATTATTTCTATGTTACAGATGGGTAACTGGGGCACAGATTAAGTGACTTTCCCCAAGAACACACAGGAAGTCTGTAGCAGGGCCAGGGAATGAGTCTCAATCTAGTGTCTTCATAAGAAGGGGGAAAAAAAAAAAAAAAAAAAAAAAAAAAAAAAGAATGCCTTCTCCACAATTAAAATTATGAAAGTACAGTGCAGAAAGCCTGTCAGGGCTCCATCAGGGCCATGATGGATGTAAACTATTCGGGGAAAACATGCAAGGATAGGAATTGTTAATGTAGTTACTGCCATACTGTAACACACCTGCATGAAAGATACTCAACAAGAAGCATGAACCAGATATTTTCAGAAACCTCAACAGCCCCAGTCTGAGTTGGCTGCTCAAACAATAATGCAGCATTCATTGTGCATCTCTCCTCAGGAAACCATCCTGAATATTAGTTACTGCAAATGCTTTACTGTTCAGTCAAACTCTGATGCAGTGACCACTAAACTTTAAAGAAATGCTTTGCTTTTTTAAAAAAATCCCTGTATTCCTCTTTCCTAATAAGAAAGGAATATCTATTACTGACCAAAGTGTTCAGCCTCCTGCACAGTAGGGAACATTTAAAGTTAGAGGGGAGGAAAGCGTTCACTGTTTGAATAGATACGCCAATGTACATTTTACATCTCACATTCTATAAACTGTTCTCCCAGAGACATATCTTCAGTTCACAAGCATAAATGTTTAGAGCATTGTAATATGTATCTGTCTGCTCAGAAGTAATTTGTTTATTGCCCAGAGTCACCTCCACTACAGTGGAACATGCTTATAGTGAACTCTGATACAAGGAAATTCTAATATTAATTAGAATCAAGGAAGCAATATGATTGCCAGTTGCACTGGTCTAATAAAGGAGTAATTTGACTTCAAAGTAGTCTGATTAAGATTAAGTCTGATTTGGCATAGATAATCGGAAGTATTATCTATGCCAAAGTCCTGATTTATTGCAGTGTATTCAAGTGAGCAAATTTTAGTTTTGTTTAGAATGAGCCTACATTTACAGGCTCACATCCAGAGCTCCTAGCTCAAGATGCGCTCAGAAAGTAATCTGCATTTTGCCAAAGTACTATCAGTAAAAATGGAGTAAGTACCTTAGAATTTCTCGCACAGTGAAAGTTTTCTGTAATTTCATTTTTCCAAATCAAGAAAAAAACTCGTTTCACCCCCTGCAAATCAGTTATGCTAATTATAGAAGTCGTCTTTATTATTGAGAAACCAATTTGCATTAATTAAAATTAGTTTATTTCTTTACATTTCTAAAAGGATGTATTTTACCAAATACACATCAGGATTAGTTGGCCCCTTATGCGGAAAAACTGTCCCTCGCAGAAAGGAACCATCTGCGCCTGCAGGTTCTGAAGGCACGGGGTACTGCTGAGGACTCCCTTCTGTGGAGATAGCTGGTCAAGGATTTGCCCTCTGATGCTATAGGGACAGCACAAACACTGAATTCAAATGACACTACACTCTGTCCCTGAGAATATTTTTATTTCTAGTAATTTATTTCTAGAAATTTTAGAGACTTAGGATTTTTTGCTTTGTCAAACACTGTTTCCAATCAATTTCTGAGTGAAGTATGAAATATTTTGTGCTGGAAGATAAGCTGCAGTGTACATTTTCTATGGCATTTCGCCTTTAAGATTCGTTCTCAAACAACTTCTGAAGGTTAGTGGGAAAAGTGTGCATTAGGTATTTGGTGGTATACCACTATTTATGTAGCAACTCAAACTAAAATGGAAACATAAGTGTGTTGGGAGAAACAGATTAATCATGAAGTTTATCTAATATTCAAAGCTCATTCACTTGGTATCTACTATATGGAAATTCATTTCCATCACAGATTCACACAAGCAGCTTTGTAAAACATCCATGTGTTCCTTTACCAGTGGACTGTATATATTGATTTTCAGAGCATTCCACTCAAGGCTGAAATGAATTTTTCACACGGCAGCAGCTTCTTATATTCACCTTTCCCCTCAGAGTTCAGAATTGACAAGAGGTACCTCTATCTGATTCTGATCGTTTAGACAGTTGTGTATGCAAAGTTACATATTTTTACCTGGTGAAAGGAAATGGAAAAACCTGACTTAATTTCCTGTAAGACATTGTTTAATGGAGAAAGGAGACACATCAGGACTGAAGATTGGTTTTGGTTAACAGGTACTACTTTGGGTATATTGATTTCCCTGTTTAATCATCATGAGAGACCTGTAGCCAAATGCCTACAGTGTAGTGACACCATTCTTATCGAAATAAACTAAAAAACCACATTCAAGGCACCTCTAAATATTTAGCTGTGTAAACAAAAGAAGATACGTTGTAGTTGACATTGTTGCAAAGACTTAAAAAGTCGTATGGATAACCTGAATACTAGAATTAACACTATAGTAAAAACAAAAGAGCACCATATGAGGGTAAGCATGATTAACAACTCTACATAACACATACTTTAACAGGTACATTAACAAGATGACAATTCATCTACAGTCCACCACAGATCTCTGATTTAGCTTTCTGTCTTCCTAGTTGCTGATGACCTCAGTCCAAGTCTGGCTCTACTGCTCTCCCCTACTCTCCTCATTCTAGCCTACAATCCCCGATATGGCAGGGGAGCATTCCATGCCTGCCTTTCACATCACAGAAACCACTCTTACTTTACTGGCTAAGTGTCCACCCTGTGAATTATATTTAAGTTCCCTCCACCAACACCTTTTAGGGTCCTTGCATAAATACTATTTACAGTGTTCCTTGTATTGTCGGCCCTCTCTGCCTCCGTGGGACGGTCTCCCTTCTGTGAGAGGTCTCTGAATCTGGGTTCAGCTACTCAGCTCTTCCCACCCTGTATTTCCCTGATCTGCCTTTTTACCAGTGCTTAGCTAGTGAGCTAATTAAGCATCTAGAACCCCCAGCTTGATTAGATAACTATATTGCATCAGACCACTGGGGGGAGCGCTAATTACTGCTGCAATGACCAGAATGCTGGCTCACATACTAACTCCCAGAACTCTATCACACCACCATTTTGTGCCATTCTCTCAAACCTCATATTTATCCATTTCTCTTTCCTGTTCCATCTGAAATACCCCCTCCATCTTAAAAACACTGAAACAGCAGTTGTACACACAGCAGCTAACCTGCAGAACTGTGTAAATTCATGAACACACGCACCCACACACATCCTGGCTTTCTCCCTTCTCCTTGGTTGTTGCTCATGTATTGCATCAGTGGTTTAAACTCATACTGCAAATCCTTTGGGGGCAGGGACCATGTCTTTCATTTGTTCTTTAAAACAGCTGATCCCACAGAAATAATTGTGCTGAGTTCAATGAGCATTAAATGAGGCCTCGAAATCACCTACCCTATTCCAGGCAATTAATTACTGCCAATCTTCACCCTGGAGTATATAATTAAAACTGTACATATGGGGAAATTACTGGATAGTGCTTCATGGTCAGATTCTCAGGTCTGCTAAGCACCTAGTAACTTCCATTGACTTCAGTGCAACAGAGCTAGTGGAAAGTGTTTGAGAGGTTGTAATTCAGACACTCAGAAGAGACAAACCTCCCCTTTTTGAACCAGCTCTAGCGTTCAATATTTATGCAAACACAGTTGTGGCCAGATTTTCAAAAGTGATCAGCAAGAGTTTCCTGTTCTTTGGAATAAGTGTGTCTGCATAGCACCTAATACCCTGGGGTCCCCAGGACGCGAGCGCCTGGGTACTACTGCCGTAAAAAACAATTTTATAACCTTCCATATTTCCCACCAAAAAACAAGGATAAAAATAGGGGAAAATGTGTTTTTTATTGGTTTTCAAAACTAAATATAAATGTCAAATATCCTTGGCATGTTATATGTATTTGGGACTTACATGTTCCGTTGTAAAACCATTAACTGTTGTTTCTCAATATAATAAATGCCTCATAGAAGAATTAGCAAGTGATTGCATGAAGGATTAAGAGGAGAATGGAAGGCCCAGGCCATACCACTGTTTTTCAAATATAGTTTGTTCTTGTTTGTTTGCAATACTCGGTTGAAAATATTTCTCCCTCACACTATCAGTTTTGTCCTCATATTGTAAGCTCTGATGTCCCCTGCCCTCCTCCCCACACAGACTTTGCTCATGGGGAGCTGAAATGAATAAGACTTAGTGTTGTGGTTCCCCTCCAACCCCACTCCCCGCCCCATTCTCACTCCTCCTCTCCCTTTACTTATAGACTGATACCATCAGAAATGGAATAAACACCTCTCAGGGAATAATAGGTTACACCCTCAGCTGATATAAACCAGAATGGCTCCATTGTGAGGAAGGTAACTATAATGATGTACATCTAAGAATCTAGCCCAAGGTTGGTTGCATTTTCTTCAGTTGCTTGGCCAGCAGGGGAAGTACATACAAACAAAAAACAAATACCAAAAAACACACTGTTAAGTTGCTCAACAGAGCAATTTGATTGATAAGTGAAAGAGGAATATGGAATCCAAATGTAATGTTTCTGAGGATGGTCAAGTTGCAAACCTAAACTGCCTGCTAGCATGCCTAGAAATAATTTAACACAGAAGTGACAAAAATCTGCAAGAATCTGTCATCTAATGGTCAGAGTAAGGGAGGTGAGACTGCTTCTTATCCCTGTTGAGCCACTAGCCTTGACTGAGTAACTTAACTCTGTTTACAGCTGGCACAGTCAAGAAATAAAGGCTTTCTGAAAAACAGATGCTGTCTGGAAACTAAGACTTCCAGAAGAGAGAAAGAGAGAAGAAGTTACAAAATGCAATAAAGAAAAATCTGAAGTTAAGACTTCTGAGAGTAGTCCTCCTCTGGGACGATTAAATTGGTTAATTTTTGCTTTGATCAGTTTGCATCCCAACCTTTAATTTGTTGCTATTTGATAAGGAGATTGCATTTCCATACTCACAGTCCTCATCAGCCACAAGAGACATGAAGCAAGTGCTGCATTTCACACACCATTACTTTAACCAAATGCACATGTGTAGCTTTAACTCATATCAAGAGAGTTGCACCTGTGTAAGTGTTTGCAGAATTGCAGGCTCTGCCAGTACTTTCTGTGGATAATTTTGACTATATCATGGAGATCAGAGTCTGGCCATATGGCTGGATCAAGCACTGCATACGCGGGCCCCTGCATGCACAGAGAGCTCCTCTTAGGTTATTGTTTGACTTGACCTCAGGAGGCTTGTGCATTGGCACAAGGATCTACCAGCTTAAGGGAGGATCAGGGCCTATTTTTTAAGCTTTAAAATCACCTACACTAGGAAGTGTTTCCATTTTTATTTATAATTTTTAAAGATGCCTTCTTAACATCCAGGTTTCATTTAACATGATCAAAGTAGCACAGCCAGAAGTCAGATTTTGAACAGAGGATGGGAGGGATCAAAATGACTTATGCAGACCATCTTAAGTACATGGTACAGACTCAGTCAAACAAGGATCTAGAATTAACACCATGCAAGTTGAACCACTGACTACCATCAGTCCCAGTTTCAGACTTGACATTCAGAATGCAAGGCAAAAAGCAGCCTTTGGACGTTTCATGACCATCTCTATACTATAGCTGAAATATTGTGCCCAAATTGGACAATACTGTGCTGATGCAAAAAAAACTGATAGGCGACAATCTGCACTCATAAAAACTCAGTTACAAAAAAAAGCTCAAGTGTTTTAAACTTGCAAAAATTTTTGCAGAAGATTAAGTATTAACTGAGTTCTGACAAAATAACAATATTCTGAAACACTGTCACCTTGTGGTAGTCCTTAGGTGGTGTTACGTATTTCTGCACTGAGATGCCTTGAATGAGGGCTGCAGAAAGACTGGGTAAGTGAAGCAAAGCTTTCAGGTAGATCCATGGGATTTTTCTGTCTGACTTCCACCTCCAGCACAAGGACTGCAGGATTTAACCCTGCATCTTAGCTATTATGGCTTTCATTCATATTGCCTCATTATTTCTATTTTGCTACTTCCAGTATATTACTCTTAGTTTCATGTCATATGTACTTTCTCTAGCATTAGATTAGTTATCCCTTTCCCCTGGGTGAGAGGAGGAAATGAATTTTCCTCAGAACACTATAGGTACAGCAGCAATAATCAGTCAGAGAATTGAATACAAATCCATTGCTTCCCCTCCTGCCTCCCACCCCATGGGGTGAAGAGTGGTGATGCAGATTCAAATACAAATTCCCCATGTGTATAATGTGATACAAATCCTTAATTAAAATGAGCTTTTGAATATTGCAAGTTACCATTAAAAACCAAACCATAAAATTAAAAGAAAGACTTCCACTCTTCAAAGGCTCTTTGTTAAAAAAACAACAACAAAAAAAAACAAACAGAAAAGCCCTGATATTTTTTTTGCCTCTGTTGTAGACATTAATGTATAAGCAGAACTTCACTTTCTAGAGACATTCCCAGTTATCAGAATAAAGCTTTGATACATTTTATTTTAAAATAGTGATAAGTTATCCATAACTCTCACTCTTATCTTTACCTGTCAGTTCACCTCTCCCTACCCCTTTCCTTACAAGATTAAAGCATGCCATCAAAAGCCACTGTATTAACTTCCTTACCCTCTACTCATTCATGGACAAATTCTAATCCAATATCTGCCCTCTCCATTCCATGAAAGCTACTGTCACGGAAGTCTCAACTGAACACCTGATTACACCTCAAAGCCTAAATTCCATCCTCCTCGACTCCTAGATCTTTGTGCTGCCTTTGATAGGATTGATTGCACCCTTCTGGCTGACATCCTGTGTGCCACTGGCTTCCATGATACCATTGGTCTAGTTCTAGCTCTGCAGCTTTTCCTTACCTATCTTGTCAGCTTCTCCTCCTTGTTGGAATCCCTCTGGCTTGGCTCCCTCCACATCTTTTCCTTGGGTGACTTCATCTGAATGAGTTTAACTATTACACTCTGGATTATTTCTCCATTCTGGAAATCTGTCTCATCATCGTATCAAGTACAATTAAAGATGAGCTCATGAACTTTCATCCCAAATTATTTTTGCTACTCATGTTTCATTAACTGTTCATAGTACCACTATCCTTACTGCCATGCAAACTTGTTACAAGTGGCCACCTCCAAGTTCTCCCTTTCCTTCTCAATCACCATGCATCCAGGAGGTGGAAAAAAATATTCCTCCTTCACAACTCTATTCTTCCTTCCTGTCCCAATGACATTCATCTCCTACCACAAATCCTGCAAATGCCTCCATTCACACCCTTTTAATACTAACCCATTTCCATCTGTTAAAAATGCTGCTGCCATAAGCCACACCTCAGATATCATGCCAACCACCTCCCCTCCTCCACAGTACTCTTTATAAGACATACTCCTTCCCAACTGATTTGATATTTCTTTGATGCTATTATTAAAACTATTTCAATAGCTATTGTTCTTCAGTGCCTTGCACATGCAGCCAGGGCCTCTAGCACTTCCTTTCATTCAATTAAAAAAGTAACACTGATTGGAATCCCACTTTTAGAGTGGGTCGTTGTCTGTTTTAACACACACATTTCTGGTAGACTATGTAATACTTCCCTTCATTCCCTCTATTACAGAATGCCTCAGTTCAGCTCTAACCTTCTCTTCCTCCATTTTCTCTCTCCGGGATCCCACCAAGATATCAGTTATGAATGACATTCAACTATTGGCCAGTTTTATGTTGTTGTAATCCTACTGATTTCAACAGAACTATACTAGCATAACTTTGCTGTAATAGATAACAAATCCACCCCTCTATATCTATGCACATGCTCTCTGAACACTTGGATTTACGTCAGTCTTCCTCTCTTGATTACATTTAAGCTCCTGCATCTATTTTGCAGGTCACCCATGTCTAGAGGCAGCATAACTTTCTATTACTGAATTTAAAGATTGAATCCATTCAAGGTAAATAGTCTCCTTGGTCTCATCTGCCTTTATCTCCATGTCCCCAAGGGTAGAAAACTTGGAGTCATCCTAGACTTTGTTCCCTTTTGCTCCTCATCCTCAACATCCGCCTTTTCTCTACTTTTGCTCATTACCAAGAATGTTCTGGAGACGGCTATTAGCATACCTCAGTTGCAAGTGTTATTCATACCTTAAATCACTTCTCTTCAGGACCAAGGCAATTCTATATTTGATTTCTTCCTAAAAGCCCTGCTCTCTAGACTGGAGCTCTGAGGGGCTCCCTGAAGCTGCATCTAGAGCAAACTACTCTCTCACTTCTGGTCAAGAAGTTCTACTCCCCAGCATGGGCGGGGCACTGGAGCCGCAGACTGTGGGAGGGAAGCCTGCACACAGAACATCACTTGAAATGAAATCTGTCAATCCCTGGGGCTCCATAACATCCCCAGTACCCACCAGCTTCACTGGCTCCCCACATGTCAGAATCCAACTTAGGACATTTATGAAAGTTTAAAAAAAAAAAAACAGGTTGTTTTTTTTCTGCTATTTGGGCCTTATTGTTCACCCACTCTTCTCCTCCACTTTGCCTCTCCTCTCCTTTATGCACAGTTAGTGGGCATTCCTTCACTTGCCCCTCCATTGATGCCACCAATACTATGGGTCACAGTCTCTTCAGTTCTCATGTTTCCTTCTCTCTTTAGTTTTACTTTGACTCTCTGTAGAGTATTGGAGACTCTGTATCAAGTGCACTACATACCTTGTATTTTACTGATTTAACGACTACAAAAAAACCCTTCTGACCACAGTATGCTCAAAAGAGAATAACTTTACAGGATCTCTTCATCTTGTCACTAGAATGAAAAACATAAGAACAGACTTTTGATGAATAGAAATCCCATGTACAGAGAGCCATGATTTATCATAAATGTCCAAAAAAAGCTTAT
>ML677331.1:1665973-1923434 GCA_007922305.1 Dermatemys mawii | reverse complement strand
CTTATTTTGGATAAATGCCACATTTTACATACACAACATCCAGAAAATCATTCAGAATGAATTGTACTAGCCCTCATTTAAAGTGATGATATTTTTCTGATAGCCAAACAAATTAATATTTTAGGAAAACATTGCCACAGTCCCCAATACAGAGCACTAGTTTGTTCCTAAAGTGCATGTACTCGAAGTGTGACCTAGTCATAACTTTTGGGGTTTTGGATTTTTTTTTCTATTATCCTTTACCAGGTGCACACAGTCATCTTACCTCTCCATTAACAGGTACAACCATGCCTCAGTTTCCCTCACAGGTCCACAGCCTCCTGCTGCTGCTGGGTTGGCATATTCCTTGCCTTCCAGGGTATGTAGCCATCTAAACAGAAAACACCAGTCAAAGCTTCTCCCTTCAGGGCTGGAGCTTTGCAAACAAACAGTCATTTGTCCTTTGGTCACAGGGCTACCCATTCATACACCCTTTTCCTGGAAACACTGCTGAGGCCTAGAGAAGCCTGTACCTTCCCTGTACTACAGGCTCTAACAGCAAGACTCTAGCAGTGTGACCATGGCCCATTTGTCTCAGCTTCAAACAGCCACTTAATTCTTTCCTCAAGACTACTTGCAACATAGCCCAGCTTCCCTGGCTCTTAAGTCTCCAGCCCAGACCTTCCACAGGTCTCATCAGCAGAGGGCAATTCAAGAGAAATGAAACAAAGACTTAGCCAAGAATCTCATTTCAGTCCTCTCACCCCTTGTTCCAGGACCTCCAACTCCCAGCTCAGCGCCCAGCTGGTAAAAAAAAAAAGCCTTTGTATTTGTCCAGGGACAAGTAAAAGAAATGCTTCCTTTTCAGGCTTCAGTATGTGCCTTCCTCAACCCAGATGGAAACTCTTCCCTTAATTGGCGAGCACAGCTGGTTCTGTGGGGCAGGGTAGGTCATCTGCCTGTCTCTCTTTGCAGAGAATTTTCTCCTTTCCTGCCTAAGCATGGTCAGCTCATCACATGGGTCCTTACAATTCCTTCTGCATTATAGGAACTGCAATATTGCTCAGTGGAATTCACTCTGCAGTGACAGGATAGAAAGGACTGTACAGTGAAATGCTTCAAACTCAGCTTGTTTTTCCATTAAGAGCAGAATTCTACAAACAAAATTAAGAGTGCTACAACAATAAGAAAGTGTTATATTAGTCTCCTACTTTAAATTATAAAGTGTGAAATATGTATTCATTTCCATTGTAAGTGTTGCAACATTACATACCCAAAAGGTTTATAGTTTCATTGGAATTAGGCAACTGCAGATTTTTTTTAATGCTGTTAACAATTCAAAAGTAGCAGATTATTTGCAAATGGATAGAAAATCCAAGTTAGTTAAGGCCTGACCCCAGTCAATGGACTCTTAATTCAGTGGCCTTGGGAATAGGCCCTTACTGCACACTATGCAGAAAATCACTTTTCCTAGAAGCAGCTCCAGACACTAGAAATAGTTTAGTATCCAAGGGGGATTGGTATCTGCTGCAGATGGAACACTTATAAAGTTAACAAGGCCATAAAGGGAGGTTGTCAATGAAAACAACAGAGTGTTAAACTAAGGCTATGGTTACACTTACAAAATTATAGCGCTATTGCTTATAGCGCTCGCCTTATACAGCAATAATAATAGCGCTATTGTATGTCCACACTGAGCTGCTCCAGCGCTATAGCATGGCCACATTTGCGGCAGTTAATACGGCATTAAGAGCAGCGCATTAGGGCAGGTATCCCACAGTACACCTCTTCCTGATCTGGCGCAATGGCTTGTGGTAGGGGGGGCGTCACTTGCGGGGCATTCTATATCCTGTTTGAACTACCCATGATGCTTTTTGGCATATCCCAGCAATCCCTGTGTTTCCTTCCACCTCCGGCGCCATCTTTCAAGGGTTTCAGCAAGGCACGCTCCGTCTTCCATTGTCGAGTGCTGCAATGAATCCAGAACTGCTGAGGGACATGCTGACGACTGTCGCCAGCACATCTCTGTGTGCAGTGGAGTTATTCCTTGACATGCAGGATGACAGTGATGATTCTGAAGACGAGATCGAAGCGGTGAATGCATTCGACACAAAGCTGCTTGTCTCATTAACGGACATGCTCACGGCTGTTGAACGCCGCTTCTGGGCACAGGAAACGAGCACAGAGTGGTGGGATCGCATCGTCATGCAAGTCTGGGACGACGAGCAGTGGCTGCAAAACTTTCGAATGAGAAAAGCCACTTTCATGGGACTGTGTGCTGAACTCGCCCCTGCCCTGCGGCGCAAGGACACCAGACTGAGAGCTGCCCTCCCGGTGGAGAAGCGGGTGGCTATCGCGATCTGGAAGCTGGCTACCCCAGACAGCTACCGATCGGTGGCCAACCAGTTTGGGGTTGGAAAGTCGACCGTTGGAGTTGTGCTGATGCAAGTGTGCAGGGCCATCAATCGCATCCTGCTACGAAAAATCGTGACTCTGGATAACGTGCATGACATCGTGGCTGGCTTTGAAGAAATGGGTTTCCCTAACTGTGGAGGGGCAATAGATGGGACCCATATACCTATTCTGGCGCCCGCCCACCTAGCTGAGGAGTACGTTAACCGAAAGGGGTACTTCTCCATGGTTCTCCAGGCGCTTGTGGATCACCGTGGGCGTTTTACTGACATTAACGCTGGCTGGTCTGGAAAGGTGCATGATGCACGCATCTTCCGCAACACCGGCCTGTTCGTGAAGCTGCAAGCCGGGACTTTTTTCCCAGACCAGAGGATCCCCGTGGGGGAAGTGGAAATGCCCATAGTGATTCTTGGTGACCCTGCTTACCCTTTAATGCCCTGGCTCATGAAACCGTACACAGGGAGCCTGGACAGCAGTCAGGAAAGGTTCAACTACAGGCTTAGCCGTTGTCGAATGACTGTGGAGTGTGCTTTTGGGCGTCTGAAGGCGCGCTGGCGTTGTCTTTATGGGAGGCTAGATTTGGCCGAGGGTAGTATCTCCGCGGTTATTTCCGCATGCTGTGCCCTACATAATCTTTGTGAGCGGAAGGGCGAAGGCTTCACTCAGGCATGGTCCTCTGAGGTTCAACGCCTGGAGGCCACATATGCCCAGCCAGAGAGCAGGGTTCATGGAGGGGACCAGCGCGAGGCTGTTAGGATCAGGGAAGCCTTGAGGGAGCATTTTGAGGCTGAAAGCCAGTTCTGAAGTGAGGTGCAGATGGAGGGAGGGAGCATTCTTTTAACAGGAACAGGCATTTGCTTTTCTGTAGCCTGTAATAATGTATGTACACTTAATAAAAAAACCCCATTTATTAAGAAGACAATTCATTTATTGAACAGGTACTTCGGTTGCTGAAAGAAAATATTGTGATGCATGTGAGGGGGAAGGCAGGGGAGGTGCAATGGGGGTGTCGTGGGGTCAGTCAGAGATCGGAGTATGTCCGGGTCTCTGAGTCTCCAGTGCCCTCAAACTGGCCATGTCCCCCGAACCCCATTTGCGGTGGCCAGTAAGGCATGTTATTAGGGGTAGACTGCAGTGGATAATGGTCTGGGGTCTGGGGGTTGTCCGGTGAAGACAGAGGGGTTGGAGGCAGCTGTGGATGGTGATAACCATTTGGCTGATGATACTGGCCTGGAGGGTACAGAGGCAAGGAAGGGGAAGGGAGTTGGGGCAAACGATAATTGGGGTGGTGGGTGCGGAGCTTCTGCTCCTGAAGGGTGACAAGCCGCTGCATAGTCTGCAATTGAAGCTGCAGTAATGAGAGCAGCTTGTCGGTGCTTTTCTGGCGGTGAATCGCGTTCTCCTTCCGCGCCTTCTCCCTCAACTTGCTCTCATTCTCCCTCCACCTCTGTGCAACTCGATTCTCCGTTACAGCCTGTTGCATTACTTGCTGTACAAGATCCTCTTTGCTCCTTCGTGGCCGCTTCCTCAGTCGCCTGAGCCTCTCAGCTGTTGATAAGAGTGATGGCGAAGGGGTGAAGGACGACCCTTCTAAAATAAAAAGATACATTGCACAGTGGTTCCCTTGTAAAGAGCAGACATGCCTATCATTCCCCCGCATTCCCCGTTTGCCTGTCCCGCAGACAGCACAGATACAGCAACGGAGCCCCTGCCATGGTGAGTGGACTCCAGAGGCAAGGGAAATGATTTTTTCCCTGCCCTGAGAAGCTGTGGCGGGGGAGGGGGTGGGGAGTGCCGGTACGTTGCAGGAGCCACAGTGTGAGCAGCAGGAAGGGGGTCCAACATTCTCCGTAGGTGTTTGTCCTGGAAGATATCTCGTTGCTTCGAGTCACTGAGGAGCAAAGGGAAGGGATTTTATTAAGATGCGGCTTCCGCCCAGGGCCATATGCAGCGTGCCTATGTGCAGCAATGCTCCCCCCACCCATTGTAGCACAGTGGCAGGGACTAGTGACCGGGACCGGGACGGGGACCACGCTGGCTCTCCCGGGAAACCTGCGCAGGCGCATTGCAAGTGCTCTTATTGAGACCTTTGAAGAGATTACTGATGATGACTACCGCGAGGTGATAGACTACATCAATGCACTATTCCACATGTAGGCAAGCATGCAAGCATCCCCTTCCACCCCAAGCTGCCTGCCTTCCCCATAGAAAAGCAGCTTTACCGCCGCAATGCACTGCTGAGCTGGCCCCTGCAACTGCCGGACGCTGTGGCTGTCCGCCCTCCTCCTGGCTTTAGAGGAGAGCTCCTGGCTGCATGCCCCCCTGCCCTCCTCCTGGCTTGAACAGAGCACCAGGTGGAATGCCCCCCTCATCCCTTTCCACCCCAAGCTGCCAGCCTTCCCCATAGAAAAGCAGCTTTACCTCCGCAATCCGCTGCTTAGCTGGCCCCTGCAACCGCCGGACGCTGTGGCTGGCTGCCCTCCTGGGTTGAGAAGAGCTCCTGGCTGCATGCTTCCAGGGACTCCTCCGTGCCCTGGATCGCTGCTGCCTCGTCCTCATCCTCCTCCTCTTCTTCATCCTCCTGCTCTTCGTCCTCCTCCTCACCCCCCCCCCTTCACTGGTGGGCTGGGAAGTGTCCGTGGTGGTCGATGGAGTGACCGTGGGATCACCACCAAGTATCGCGTGCAGCTCCTTATAAAATCTGCAAGTCACCGGGGCTGCCCCGGAGCGGCCGTTTGCCTCGCGGGCTTTGCGATACGCATTCCTAAGCTCCTTTACCTTAACACGGCACTGCAGAGTGTCCCGCTCATGGCCTCTTTCTGCCAAGGCCCGTGATATCTGCCCATAGGTGTCAAAATTCCTGCGGCTAGACCGCAGCTGAGACTGAACAGCCTCTTCCCCCCAGCAGCTGATGAGGTCCAGCACCTCACTATTGCTCCATGCTGGGGATCGCCTATTGCGAGGAGGCATGGCACGTGGAGTCATGATGATCAATCTGAATGATCACCTGCAACGATTCCCTGAGACCACGCCACGCAATCAATCAGATCAATGAGAATGATCACCTGCAAGGATTCCCTGAGACCACGCCACGCAATCAATCTGATCAATGAGAATGATCACTTGCAAGGGTTCCCTGAGAGCACGCCACGCTTGGCTGGAGCAAACAGGAAGGGGATTTTCAAATTTCCCTGGAACTTTAAAGGGCGGGTCTGACGTGTGGTCACCTGAGGACAGGACAAAAGAGTTTGCAAGTGATGACCAGAGTGGCTCGAACGGGAATTATGGGACAGGCTGGAGGCCAATTAATACGCAGTGGGTGTCCACATTCTTCCTGTAGCGCTACAGCAGGTGCGCTACAGCCCTTATTCCCCATGAGGAGGTGGATTTATAATAGCGCTATAACTCCGCGGTTATAGCGCTATTAGTGCCTTGTCAGTGTGGACGGAGAGTAGGTTATAGCGCTCGTAGGGGCTTTATAGCGCTATAAAGTGCCAGTGTAACCATGGCCTAAGTGAGTGCAGCCACTAGTACTTTCCAGTTTAACTCAGGAAGCTGACTTTCCATACATGGCAGAAACCTGGCAGTCTTCAGAATTGGAAAGAAAGGACAATTCTTCTTCAGTTCTTTGACTCCATTATATGAAGACACCCTAAAGGTATGTCTACACTGCAATTAAAAGCCTATGGCTGGCCCATGCCAGTTGACTGTCTCAGGCTGTTTCATTGTAGCATAGACTAGATGCAGCCTCAGCTCCGGGACCCTCCCTCCTCATAGGGTCCTAAGGCCTGGGCTCCAGCCTGAGTCCAGCAGCCTACACTGCAGATTAGACATACCCTATGTTTCTCACTGCTTTTATGGTAGGTGAATTTTACTGTATCATCATCACTATTTGTCAGTGGATGCTGGATGTGCCATGGGATTGAAGCATCTGTTTTCAACTACAATACAATCAGAGGGTATAAAAAGACTAGATCACTTTTGATAGTAAAGAGAACTAAACAAATAGCCAAGATATCTGCTTTTTACAAAGTGGTTTTGCATCCCCAAAATGAGAAAAACCCTGTTCCCTACCTTCAAAAATATAGATAAGAATTTACAAACTTCAGAGGAAGGACCATTGATTCTTCTTTATACAGCTCCTAGTATTTTGCATCATTTGTCCATTACAGCAATGTAAATAGGAATAGTTTACCTGAGTTCTTGATTCAGCCAGGTAATTAAGCACATGCCCATCACCACGCGTGTGATTAGAACCACTGAAGTCAATGAGGCTGCTTCAAGTTCCCTGCCTGCTTAATTACCTTGTATATGGCCTCAGCTCAGCAGAGCACTTAAGTTCCATTAACTTCTGTGGCATTTGATCATGTGCTAAACTGCAGTCTATAGGAATAAACCTTGCCCTCTCAAAAAAGATTTTTCTAATTCTATTATACAACATGGAGGCTTTGACTGTATAAGAATAGTTAAAAACAAAACAATACTTTGCATTTATAGGGCACATTTCAGTCTGGAGGACCACAAGATACTTTAATAGGCAGTTTAGCTTGGATTCTGAACTTTGGGCACAAAGCTCACATCACAATTCAGAAGAGGAGGGTGGAGATGGATTTATCCCTATTAATTCACACTACATTAAAAAAACCCACACACACTCTGCTAAGAATGTTAAGGTTGCAAAGTCGAGCACTCCAAAATTAAGAAATACCAGAATTAAGGTTGCCTGTACAACCTTAATTCAGTCCCACGATGCACATTGAATTATGATGCAGTCTTTAATTACATGAACTCAGACTATTTTTCCACATGATGCCTACCTAATTTAGTGATAATTTTCCATTCTTTGCAGTGAATGAGTACTTATTTAATATTTCTTTTTATCTGCATCAATGTGTGTCCTTGTTCATTATTTACTGCACATGAATCAAACTGTGTATGGAATACACAATTATTAATTTCTTCATGGGCTCTTCTATAGCCTGTCACAGGCTGTGTAGACTTACCCTCAGTTCCAGTAGAGGGGACACTGAAAGCACAGGAAGACAGTCTTCTTGCCCTCATTTCTGGTGCCTGGCAGCTCAGCAGCCAAGGGGAGCAATTACACGTAATGTTCTGCTCAGCTCTTGTAGTACTTGGGAAGGAGTAGACATTTACTCTGTGAGGATTGTGCATGTGTAGCCTGGCCAACACAGAGACGCTGTAAGGGGATGGAGCATGCTCAGCACAAACGGAATTGTCAGAGAATTTAGATGCCAAACTCTGTTAACAAGCCTCTACTGAGCATGTAAAAATTGCAATTTTCAGAGTCTCATAACTTGACTAAATTTAGGTGAATTTTCCCAAGGGAAGCAAAAAAGGTGCATATTCCTGACATGACAGGATTGCATGTTCTAAATATCAAGCTCTTATGCCAGAACGTGGAGGTACTAAAGCTCCTCAATGAAATGGATGTAATAACTTTTTAACATGGGCAAACCATCACACTTTATTAACCTTTTTCTCAGAAAAACTTTTATCCACCATGGAAAATTCCACCCCGAAAAATTAAAGTTTAGCAACATTATTAGCAACAGAAAAAACAGGATCTGAGAATGGAAAGTATGAAGCAGCCTTAACCATAAACAAAAAAAAATCACAACTCATTTTTTTAAAGAGTTTTGATACTTCAGTTACTACGTTTTTTGCTTAATTTGCAGCATAATCATTCATTTAATAGTGAGGATTTCAGTTCTTGTTGCAATCCACTTTTCAAATTTTAGGCACAGTATTTGGATCAGTATCTTGAACTCACTCAGCAAATTATTTCATAATATTTACAAGCTAATGCACATTAACTTGCAAAATATACATTATTAGTGCATATGGTGCTCTCTAAACTGAAGAGGTAGTAGAAGGAATATACAGACACAAACATTCTTGAGAAGCTGAACTGAACTTTTCTGCAATGAGTGACAATCACCTATAGAAATTTTTCCTGGTCTCCCTTTAACTTCACTGGTCAATGTCCTCCTCCTGAAAGAGCTCTTCTGAATTACCCTGAACCCACTATTCCATCTTATCATACATCAGGATCTAACACACATTGTCCGGGCACCTTCTGCTGAAGATAAGAGCTTCATGATTAAAGGAAATCAACTTTCTTAATCACTGCAATTTTGCATCAATCCCATTAGTAATAAAACATGCACAGTTATATTCCACCTCAGAGATGGTTGCAGTGATTCTTGTTTGTAAACATGCTACATAAATGAAAGATAGATTTGTGTTTGAGATTCAAGAGCATCTTCTCCGATTTACTAGCTAAGACATTGACTAACATGCATGGCAGGCTGTAAGAGCTAGCCCGCTATATTTTACCATTATTCAGAGAATCTGCCACAGCTGGAATGTCCTTTTCTGTAGATGCAGTTGCTAGAGCTAACCTTTTGCCTCTTGATAAGTGGAGATAGTTCGTGTGAAGAAGTGCTTTGGTTCCTCAAAGGAAATTGAAAAGAACACAGGGTCTTATTATAAAACTTTCTGAAAGTCTCATTTATCTTTTCCTTTTCAATTACCTCTGTGTTACTCCCGGTTTTCACATCACCATTGGGTGTAGTTTATTATTGTCCTAAACCTGTGTGAAGCTTTGAGCCATGATAACCTGTCTATGCCAGAAGCCCCATTCCCACTGGGAGTTAAGCTAGTGATACCAGTATCTCTGTTACAAGCCCCATTTACTCTGAAAGTTTCTAATTTGGCCTTTTAACAAGTATTACGAACTAAGAGATGGCAAGTCTCAGTTGTGGGTCAGGCACTTACATCTTGTTGTAGAAAACATTTAAGATACAGGTGTGTGGGAGGAATAGTTGGTGGCCAGATTTTTTTTTCTCTATTTTAACCATGATTATTGTAATAGGATGTGTGTCAGGCATTTTAACTGCTTTTACATGCACAAATGGACAAAAGCCAGTTCCTGAGGTTTTATTCAGAAAGTTAGTTGTTTCCAAGTTTAATCTATATTGAGACAATTATCTCTTACTTCCTATTTCTTTGTGGAATGTGGCTTTTGCCAGTGTAGGAACCTGGTCTGTTTAACCATGAATCTTTTAGCCAAGCTTAAGAAAGAATGGGAAAGGTCTGGACTGGCAAAGGAGAGAATAAGGATAGAGAAAACAAATGGATCCAAATGGCAGACTTTGGAGGAAAACACTGCTTACAACTGTGCAAGAAGAATCCTCCTGATCACTGGCCTTCTGAAGCCCAGATCAGCAGATGTGTACTTAGAAGAGGCATGTATTGAATGCAAGGTCACAGTTCAACAGGACTCCTCCATGATGGCTTCTCCCCTTTCGGCTCAAGAAGTGAATGGGCACGGAATCTTTCTCCAAGGAGGAATCTGTTCCTACTAAGCTCCCATTCATCGGGAAATCACCATAGGGAGCAATTAAACCTCATATTATGGGAACAAGAGGAAGGTGATGGGAGCACATGTACTGCTGGGTCAGAAAGAGAAGTCCCTTTCACCCAAACCTCCATGAGCATGGAATTGAAGAGGTCTCCCAACAACATCTGAGCTCTGAATGGAAGAGCCAGTTCTTAGCTCTTCTGTTCTGCGAGGCACCCGCAGAAGGTACTTGGTGCCTGTGGGTTACAGTTATCTAGTACGCACCTGCCAGAGTTGATCATGTAGTATCCAGTACTCACCTGCCTGGGGTTATGTAGTAATTTTTGTTGTCAGAAGGAGGTTGTAGTGCAATGAAATTTGAGAAACCATGATCTAAACTATTTACATTTTGAAACGATAATAATCTTCCTCTTGATTTTACCAAAGCGGAGATATGACAAAGTTAACAGAGCCATAAAACACTGAGTCAGCATTATATCATTTAGGTCCATAATTTGAATTCTTCTCATTCTGGAACAGTTGCCTTGCTCATGTCACTGTATTGTAGGTATGTGAATCCACAGATTCAAGAAAGGTCTGGTTTAGCTTTCCCAGGAGACAGCAAATATAAGAACAAAAGATGCAACTTCCTGTGCCAGAAAATAGACTGGGCTTTATATTTTTTAAAAAAGTTTTGGTTTTGCATCTTTTGTTCTTATATTTCTAGTGTAGCATTTGATTCCAAAATACTTCTCATGGTAGAAAGAGACACATTAGGAAAAAAAAAAGTTCTGTAATACTGAAATATATCCCTATATAAACCCACAACTCTAAGAGAGAGAGTTTGATCAAATTGAATTAGTCTATTTGTTTGAATAGCTCAATGAAGTTCATAAACTCTCAAATGAGAGCCTTAGAGATTACAAGACTAATTAACAAGACAATTAAATCTAACTAAATCACTGAAATATATAGCTATCTCATGGCGCTTTTGATAGTTACATCTTTGCATAGTTCTCTCTTGCTTCCCCTTCTTTAACTTGGCTGGATTTTTCCCCCTATTTGAGCACATTGGATGTTTTGGATACAAATTAAATACACAGTACCATCTGTTTTAAAAACCCCTGAGGTGTTTTCCATCCTCTCATGAAGCAAGGTTATCTTCTGCTATTGTAATTTAGAGCAGGTCTAATAAAAAGATAACTCCAAGGATGGTGTCTCTTATCTCCTTTCCTCAGATATTTAGTCTTATCTGGAATTGTGTTTGGGTTCTTAGTCCTATTTCTAAAAGGAAAAAAGTGCATATCTAAAAAAACCTAAGTGCATGAATAAGCTATTTGCAAAACCACATCAAATCCAATAGGAACACTACCCATATTAGAATCTTCTGACACATCAGAACTAAGATTTCTCTCTGCTTCTTCTGACACATCTATTCCACTCAGCCCTCAAAAAAAGCTGGGCAGGGACAGGAGCTGTCAGACTATGAAGTGGAATGAATTTCACGATTAACGGATATCTTCTTGAAATACGCTACCCAGTTAAAATCAATGAGCTGTTAGTTTGA
Source organism: Dermatemys mawii (assembly GCA_007922305.1). Lineage (NCBI taxonomy): Eukaryota > Metazoa > Chordata > Testudines > Dermatemydidae > Dermatemys > Dermatemys mawii. The sequence goes on along the minus strand of ML677331.1, from coordinate 1,912,113 downwards.
TCATTTGAGAGATCTCCTGTAGGAATGATAGCCACCCTGAAATGGGCAGACCCAGGCACTACTCCCTGTGATGGCCAGAGCAGCAGGTCATCTGAAGAAGAGAGCATATGCTGAGGAAGGAACGGTGTCGTCTTCTCAGTAAGTTTCTTCATGCTAGGAAGCTCGTGGATTCTCCTGCAGGGAGCTCCGGCACTACATCAATGGAGAGCCCTGCACTCATATAAAATACGTATCTGCATTCGGTCCGCAAGCCGCAAAACTGATCCACCAATAAAAAGTGGATATTTACAGGGCTTTACATCAGTATAAAGCTGTGCCTTCCAGGCAGAAATGAGTCTGATGCGGTGAAGTCTGTGTTTGTTGTAAATTTTGAGTCCCTCATGCAGGTGGAATGGATCCTCCTACAAGATATTTTTTAAAGTCAGAGGCAATTCCTTGCTTTTCTCCTTTCAGTCTGTCTTCGCTATTTAACTTGAGTTTTCATATCTGTGGTCAGGTAATATTTGCCAGACCTTTCATTCCTGCTACCTTCTGGATACCGGAAATGGCTTCTCTCATGGCAGCCTTCCTACTTGTGACAAGCAAGAGGATGATTCCTCATTCTTTCCTCTCTCTTTACTTTTTCTTTCATGTTTTCCACCTGTTGCTATTTCTTCCCATTGCCTGCCTTCAACTATTCCTTAGAGCATGCCAGTTGGCCTTCCACTTTTGAATGGCAAGCAGCTAAAGGACTTCTAGGCAAATTAGTTCTGAGGTAAGTAAAAAGTTGTGGAAATTTCTACCACTCCAATTTTGCTATTCAGAGATTTCAGAATTCCTTTTATTTACAACATGACTCCTAATACTGTAACCCTGCCTAATTCAGTAACTGAGGCTTAACGATAATTTCATTGCAGAGTCAAGGTAAGTGAGCAGGGTTGCACTGAACATGTAGTTTCACAAAGTCTCAGGACAGAATTTAGCACATAGTTCTGATACACTATTTTTATTATGTGAAGGCTAGAGACTGAACAGAAAAGGCATGATTGTTTACTCCAGAGGTGGACAAACTAAGGCCCGTGGGATCATCCTGCCTGGCCCTTGAGCTCCTGTCCAGGGAGGCTAGCCCCCAACCCCTCCCTTGCTGTCATCCCTCCCCCGCAGCCTCAGCTCGCCATGCTGCCAGTGCTCTAGGTGGAGGGGCTGCAAGCTCCTGCTGGGCCGCATGGCTGTGAGAGTGCTGGACTGCCCTGGTGCTCTAGGCTGCACGGCAGCGTGATTGGCTGCAGCCACACAGTGCGGCTGCCAGTCCCGGTACTCTGAGCCGCTTAGTAAGGGGGCAGAGAGGTTCGATAAGGGGCAGAGGGTTCCAGGGGGCAGTCAGGGGACAGAGAGCGGGGGTTGCTGGATAGGGGGTGGAATCCCAGGAGGGGATGGTCACGGGACTAGAAGCAGGAGGGGGTTGCATGGGTCTGGGGTTCTGAGGAAGGCAGTCAGGGGGCAGGACATGGTAAGGCGTTGATGGGGGCGGGGACCAGGCTGTTTGGGGAGGCACAGCCTTCCATACTTGGCCCTCCACACAGTTTCAGAACCCCAATGTGGCCCTTAGGCCAAGACATTTGCCCACCCCTGGTTTAGTCAGACAAGAGGAGAATTAAGATTCCAATCAGCTGGTCCTGCATAGTTTATGGTTAAGAATGGATGGCCAACTGGAAGAAGATCCATGTTTGTTCCTTCCATGTCTTGCAGATGTATGCTGCACAGTGCAGGAAAGCTACTTTCCAGCAGCCACTCATTGTTAGTTCTGGGGCAAATTGTAACAGCTATGAGGAATTTGAAAATAAAATAAATAAAAACTGTGTTCTGTTTAGTGTGATTACCATCTGGTCAGCCAATTGTTGGCTGATGGCCATTCAAATCTGAAAAGGCGACTTGGCAACACTCTGGCCTTCCTGGCTTGCTATTTGCATGCTGGCTGGTAAGCACTCCTGATAAACCTCATTACAAATATATCTTTAAGCAAGATTTATAAGACGTTTACCTTTTACAGACAAGTGGTATTAAATTGTCCAGCTGTCAATTGATACGCTGATCCACTTACACTATAACAGACTCTTGATTGTATCATTCCCCCGATGCAGTATAAGGCAGATTACCATGTTTCCCGATATCACGTCCAGTATAGTCACTGCCATTAGAACAATATTTCTATCACATTTATATGTTGCTTCAACATTGATGCTGCAATGAAGGGTTATAACATGAAAAAGCTTTACTTTTCTATACTTCTAGAGATATCATAGAAACCCCCAGAAAGTGTGTCAAATAGACCAAGTGTGAACACCATCTTAAAGGCAGGTGGTGTTTGATTATGTATCCTGCTAATTTCCATGTTTTGGAAAATGAAGTCTCACACCACCACTTTCCTCACATCCCAGTCTCCCTCTTGGAGAGCTTTTCTTCCTGCCAAACCCCAGTAAAACAAATCAAAACCTCTCTTCCCAGTCACATCACCTAGGAAACTCACTTCCAAGAGAAAAATTGGATCATCAGTAAAAATAAGAAATTGTGATTTTCAAAGATTCTTACCGTCAGGTTAGGGAGTATTTACTAGAAGATGATGTTTTCAAGTTAGATCTGAATACAAATATATCCAACAATACTTTTTTTAACCAAACAAAACAATGCAGGTAAACAATGCTAGGTCCAGTTTATAAGTGTATGCATATGGAGCAGGATATGAAAGTTTACAAGTCATTTTTACCCTAAACAGTTTGGTATTTATTTTTTTCTTAAGTCATCTCTGTCACCTGACTACAAGAGTTAAATGTAAAAAAACAAACATATAGAATCCTTGCATCAGATACATGCCTCCCCTGCGCAGCACAGACTTCCCAATCATCACCGCTTCCTGGTGACTAGGACCAAAGGCTTTGGCCTTTAAATATAGTGGCATGGGTGCGCCACTGTAATTCAGGTTGTGTCATGACATGAATTTAAAAGGCCAGTCTTTCCAAGTCTTCTGAAAATCTACATGCTTAGTTGTATTTCTCTGAAGTTTAGTGTGTCTCAGAAGGGGGCAGGGTAGGGATAGTGGTCCAAATTTGGAGTCATTTCACCAACAGGTTCCAGGGATACAAGTTCTGAAAGAAATAGCCATTTTTTTAAAAGTTGCTAGTTGGATATTTTGTTTGGGTTTTTTGCACAAAGCTAGAAATCAAACTTTTGACATGTTACAAGTCAAAATTTTATTCCAGGTAATTTATAAGACTCATTAAAACTTTGCACAACCCAAATTGAGAATGGTATTTAAGAAAATACACTTTTTCTGCATTGGTGCATAAGCAGCATAAAAAAGAAGAGATTTTCTATTCCTTCCATGTTATATATTTTGTAGCTCAATTCTTGTGAGTGCTCTAAAATCTGAATGGTTAATTGGATTACATGAAATGTAGTGTGCTTCATGAGGATGCTAGATAGCATTAGTGATCCAAATTTGGGGTCATTTGGCTAAGGGTCCCTGTGACAGGCTATGTGACTCACCACCGCGGCACCTGCTGGCTATATGGGAATTAGCTCTGTCAGCTGTGGATGTCCCGGTGGTGTTCTGTCCCTCATCTGCTGTGCTGGTCTCCAGACCCACATTGCTCCCCACTCAGCGACGTCTGCTTCAGGACACTGCCCTCTGGCAGTGGCCCCTAGTCCACACTCACCTCCTTCCAAGGGGGAAGGGGTGTTAACAGCAGTCTTCCAGGTCACCCCTGCCGTGGTGGCCAATCACAACCCTAAGTCTAACCCCCCTCATCAGGGGTATGTTGCAAACAGACATGTCCACTCCCCCACGGCCAGGTGCAATACAAGGACGGAAGGATGACACCCAGGCCCGCCCACTCCTCTGGGTCCCAATAGTTGCGGCCTATCTGTTCTCTTTCTCTCCCCTCATCCATCCGTCCTCCCTGGGCCACTTCCCCTCTGGCCCCTTGAACCTTCTATGTCCTTCCAGTCAGGACCCACAGCCTGGCAGGTAATGGGCTGGAGCTCTCCTCTGCTCCCCCGAGCCTGCCCAGCACTGTGCTGTCCAAGGTGGCGGTCTCCTCAGTTCAGGAGATAGTCCTTCTCCCTCAACAGCCAGGGAGAGACTGCCTGCTCCGTTGCTGAGCAGCATTTATATAGGGCCTACTCTGGCCCTGCATGGCTGCCTTTTGCTCAGCTCTGATTGGCTCTCTCACAGGTCCTTCCTCATTGGCTGCCCACCCACACAGCCACTCTGTTCTGCTCTAGCCCAATCTTGCCTGAGGGTGGGGCAGCTGCCCCATCACAGTTCCCAAGTTACAGAACCCCTACTCCCTCCACAGAAAATAAAGTTTTCTTCTGTCTTCTTGTACTGTTCAACTGAGAGGTACTAGTGACTGGATGAATCACAGAGCTCTTGATTACTGTGATATCATCCTTTAATTAACATATTTAAGGATAAATTAAACAACCAACCACACACACACCTTAAATAAAAGGAATTTTGGTGTAAGTGGCAGGAGATTTCTATAATGTGAGAGTCATGGGTAAAAATGTTATGGGGAATATGTGCTCAAAGTATTCAGGAGGAAAAATTAGACAACTGAATACTTCCTGGAGAGGGCAAGAGGATAGAGGAGGATGGATGGTAGACAAGGTCAGAGAAACTCCACCTCAGCTGCACCAGTGAACCCCCACAGCCTGCACCCCACCTTTATCATTTCTCCCCAGTCACCTTGCACCCCACAGCTTTGCCATTGCACTGCAGCCACACTGACCTCCAACCACTCTGTATCCCCCAGATGCCAGTGCATGCCAATCAGCTGTACCACCACACTGTACCAGTATCACATCGTTGTCCTTCACTCCAGACATATTGGTTATTGAAGAGGGTTACCGGAGGTGGTGGAAAGTAATAGCAATAGAAATGTTTGCATACCAGAGAGTAAAGACTTCTAGCAGGGGGATGCATCTCCCTGCTAGGGGCAGGAAGGGCTCAGAGAGGGCATGGCTTGGGAGGTGTGCCAAAACAGGGCTGGCAGTATGCAGGTGGGGGGAGGGTAGGTTCCTCACTATGCTAATTGCACAACATGACAGAGTCATAGAGTCACAGACCTGTACAACAACCTAAACTACTACTAGTTCCTCTCAACATTTTTCCTTGTTTCCAGCTGTTACAGTAACTGCTTTTTCAATATCATTTTCTCCTGAAAAATAGTCATCATTGACATGGATATTATGGAACTAAACATTGCCTCATGTACCACTTCCTTCCTGTCTCTATACACAGGGGTCCACAATACATAATTTAAGGACTGCTGCTCCAAAAGCAATCAAAGACTGTTAATGCTGCACCTGATAACCATTTTTTTTGTGCTACAAAGTTTAAAAGGGATGCATTTAACATTTGTATCATGAATTATTACCATCTACACATCAGAGCTATTTCAGGCACATTCACTTTCTTGCTCATTTCATCTCCTCACAGCTGCTCCTTCTATTTTTGGGCGTGGGTGTTCTGTTCTTCCAGTTACTGGAAGCATGGAGCATCTCAATACATTCTACTATTAAGATGGCAGACTCCAGAGGGAGCAGAATACAGAAAGGAAATTAATTAGGAGTCTCACTCAGCCAGCAGAGGTTAAAGAGTACAGCAGCCTGAGGCAATTCACTGTTTCGACTGGGCTGTCAAAACATTTAAATTGGTGTCCCTGCTTCCCTCTCTCTTTGCCCCATCCCTTGCTCCCTCCCTCTGGAGACTCTATGTATCGAGCCTTTGTTAGAGAAGAGATGTCAGATTAGCAAACTGTACCTTTCTGAACGGATCAGTGACCCTTCCTAGTGTTGACTGTCAGATGATATACTGTTATGTCTTTGAGTGGAAATCTCACCGAAATCTTGGCTCATCACTCATATAGTGAACTAGAATCCTAGTGTTGTATATAAACACAAGTATATATATGTATATAATTTGGGTGTCTGGAAAATCCTGCTTTATCTGATGACTGGAAAAAATCTTTAGTAAAAAGAGTTGTAGGTCTTAGTAGTTTTAGTTCTATTGCTGTACAAAAGTGCCTCTATAATGCAAATGAGTGGTTGTACTCTCCCAAACAGGGAAAGAGACAAAAGCCACATAGATTTGAATATTCCACACTAACATTAAAAGGATTGGAGACATTTATTATATACAGATTATTATAATGCCTTCCTTACTGTAGTACTCAGGTTCTTTCCTGTAGTACATTAAGTTGTGTGACTAACACATGCAATCATAGATGCCAACACCATGAGTTCTCTGCAGCTCAAGCACCCACAAAATAAAAATAAGGGGTACTCAGTACCCACCAACCATAATGGTTCTGGCCCCAGGGCTGGCCACCAGTCAGCTGTTCGGTGGTCCAGTCAGTGAGTGGCTGGCATAAGACAATTGGGACAGGCAGGCAACGAGAACAGGCAGAGTGTGGATGGAGCACCCACCAGGAAAAACAAAACTCAGCACTTGTGCATATAGTAGTGTTCCTGGAGGAAAGTTGCGTGTGTAGTGTGGTTTTCTTTGTATACATGCTACTACATGTTTACATTAATAAAGTCAACATCAATAAAGCACTTCTTGCACATGGAGCAGAAGGTGATGAGGTCTGTAATGGTTCTTAGTTCCTTTGAAAGTTCATTCCACTGACTGGGATCAGCACCATGGCACTTCCCGCAGCCCACATTGGACTGGGATAGTGAACTGCGGGCAGTGGGAGCCGCGATCAGCGCACTGGCAAGTAAACAAACCGGCAGTGCCACGTGCCAAGGTTGCTGATCCCTGCTTCACAGTAAGATTTTTAAAGCTATCTCCATTATAAAATATTCACGATGCTACTTCTACTAGCTGAAGTTTTAAAAACTAGAAGGAAGCAAGCATAATCAGGCTTTAATGGTGTATATTCTACCAGATTTTGCCAATCTGGAGTATTTATTTTGAACTTTTTAACTGTTAATTATTAAATATCCCATCACATTTTCCAGATAAAATTTCAGTATGTTCTGGCTACTTAAATTCCCTCTGCAGATTCATTTGGATAATATGTTCTTTGTCATCATATTTAAGCACCAACATATAGTTTGCATAGCACCTTAGGAACCTTATGACTAAGAAGGTTACAGCACAATGGCTTTTCTTATGTTCCTGGAAGTGTGGCTGCTATCTTGGTCTCTCTTGTTGATTGGGTTGTTAATATCTCTGGCTAAGCAAAAACTTCATCCTCTCCCAGGTAAGAAAAGTAAAGAAAATAGAAGTTCAGACAGAAGCAATTCTTTACCTCAGGGGTTCTCAAATTTCATTGCACTTTGACCCCCTTCTGACAACAAAAATTACTACACAACCTTGGGAGAGGGAGGGAAAAAACCTGAGTCTGCATGAGCCATGCCACTCTGGGTGAGAGGGCTAAAGCCGAAGCTTCAGCCCCAAGCCGCGGAAGGGCGAGCCTGTAGCTTGAGCCCTGCCACCCAAAGCCAGAGCCCTTGAGCTTTGGTTTCAGCCCCAGCCCCCAGCAAGTCTAATGTCAGCCCTGGTGACTCCGTTAAAATACAGTCACTCCCCACTTTGGGGTCCTGACCCACAGTTTGAGAACCACAGCTTTACCTACTTCCTCTTTTCCTGCACAAGATATTCTTCCTTGCTATTGGGACATACCTTTTCCAGGGGAACCTAGGCCCTGTACTCCCCACTTCCTGCGATTCACCATGACTTTCAGCCAGCCGGTAGAACAGAAGGTTTATTAAAGACAACAGGAACACAGTCCAAACCGGAACTTGTAGGCACAAACCGGACCCCACAGTCAGGTCCTTCTGGGGGGCAGGGAGATTAAACCCCAGACTTGGGGGCTCCCTCCTCTTCCCCAGCCAACTGGAAACCCCTCCAGGCATCTCACCTAGCCCCTCCCCAGCTCCTCCTCCAGCCTTTGTCCAGTTTCCCAGGCAGAAGATGTCATCTGGACCCAACCCCGCTCCCGGCTCAGGTATCTTCACTCAAGGGAAGTCTCTCATCCCGAATGAAGCTCCCCTGCAACATTCCCAAGTCAAATCCGCCCCGCTCCCTGCTGGGTCACATCTTTACCCTGAGATGGTCTTGGCTATCTTACCTACTGCTTGTTGTTTTTTTAAAAAAATTGCTTTTGGACCAGAGAAACTTAAAGCTCCTGCATTTCACCTGGGGAGTCTCCACAAGAAGTTTTGCTCCTCCTGCCCTTCCCCCACATTCTGAGGGAAGGGAGCTGTTTATATCCTCTGATGCTCCTTCACAGAATTCCTCACTGAGACAGCCTCAATTCCCATCAGATCCAGAAAGTACTACTCCCAGAATTCCATCCACTCTCGGCTGAAACTAGGGAAACTAGTGCTGGGCCTGGAGACTACCTTTAAGGGCCAGCATGCCCTGTTATAGGTATAATCTGTACAACCTTACAGGTGTTAGATGAGATACAGGAGGCTATTTTCCCCTGAATAAAGAAACATGGAAAATTACAGGGTTTGAATTTTAAAAAACTCAAACAAACAGAGTGAGGATAATAAAACTTGAAGGAAGGAGAATGCCAAAGGGCATTCATAGGGACTTGTAGCATCATCTATGGCCTTGTGCCTGGGACTGAGTAAGAGTTAAAAACAATAGGTGCAAAAGAGGATTTTTCATATATGGGAGACCACCTGCTATGTGGAGGCTCATTATGGAAAGAGAGGAGAAGTTGATATGACTTGGGCATGCTGCTGTGGAAGACTGAAGGCTCCAATTAGTAGCCCTGAACCATCATCATGCTTTCTCTAAAAGGAAATCACACTAGCTTTGTGAACTCTGATGCCTCTGCAAAGGAATTGGTGTGGCTTTCAATTGCCAAACCATCATAACATTGGTTTACATTTCTCTCCCACTAGTAGTTCCCTTCCTTATCCCAACAGGATAAACAAAACCACTTCTAACTCCAGCAGCTAGCAATCCAACCCTTGAAAAGTATTATAAACTGCTATTTTCAGTGCAATGATACTAGTCTAATTAGAATGATCACTGGGGAAATAAGGTTGAGTGGCCAGTCAGTAAATTGGACTCCAATTTTCTCACACATATAGCTCTCTATTTCAACTGGATAGAGACACAAGTTGTAGTATTTATGTATTTTACTAGCAAGTTAACATTCATACTGCTAGTGGTATCAGAATCTTACACATTTGTTAGTTAGTGTTTATTGTTTTCCATTAAAACAGGCCTGATTTCTTTATACAGTGTGAAATAGAAACATCACACCTATTGATTTGCAGGACACAACTTGCTGCTGCTGCCCCCACTGCAGGCAGTATCTTTGTACATTTCACTGTCTGCTTCTTAAATAAAAAGTGCTGCTTCACCTATATTCGTATAAATGAATATACAGGGTACAATCTGTCAATTTCCAGTCATCTCTTCCCCCTCCCACTTCTCTTGCTATACTGTTGTGCGCCTCTATGAGACAATTTACACACATTCAGCCTCTTACACAGTGGGTAATGATTTTCTGGCAATTATCCATTAGGCAGAGTTGCTGGATTATATTAGACTTTGAAAATGTAAGTTGTATAAATACACAGCAAGCTTTTGAATGGAATATTTACAAATGCAAATATATTCTGAAGTTAATTCTCCAAGAGTGTTCAAAATAATGAGTATTAAATTATAATACAGGGAAAGAGCACAGCCTAGGGTTTATAATACCATACTATGAGTCAGGGTGCCTGGGTTTTACGTTCATTCTGCCACTGATTTATGGGTCACCTTGGACAAGTCACTTATCCTCTGTGTCTCATTCTCCCCTTCTGTCAAATTGTGACAATATGAACTACCTAACAAGGATGTTGTTAGTTTTAAGGTGCTAAACCTGAAAGCATAGAAATGCTTAGCTGTATTCATGTTAGCAGACCCACTGGCTTCAAGAGAAGTCACAGTCCTACATTTCAGTGTTTCCAACACAACCAGTATTTTACATCACTTTAGGATCCTCTGCTGAAAAATGCTAAATAATATTGTAAAAAATACAATTCTACTTTTGGGGAAAGGTATTGCAACGTATTACAATGTAGGTCAGCATTGAAACCTTTGATACAGGAAATATTTAAGGCCAGACTAATTTAACACTTTGCATTTATATAGCCTTTTAGACCCATGGGGCATAGCCAGCCTGAGGTTGAAGACCCTCCTCAGGCATTCATGCACAGGTTCCATAGCTGCCAGCAGTTAGACCTGTTGACATTCCCCTTAGGGTACACTATACTACCCGCTGGATTGGTGGGTAGTGTTCGATGTATCAGAGATCGATTTATCTTGTCTCATCTAGACGCGATAAACTGATCCCCGAATGTGCTCCCTGTCGACTCCAGAACTCCATCTTGGGAAGAGGAGAAAGCGGAGTAGACGGGGGAGTGGCAGTGGTTGAGTCGCTGCCGTGGGGACAGCCAGGTAAGTCGACCTAAGGTACACTGACTTCAGTTACACTATTCACATAGCTGAAGTTGAGTATCCTAGGGCTGGTCTACACTAGGGGAAGGGATCAACCGAAGATACCCAACTTCAGCTATGTGAATAACTTAGCTGAAGTTGGCGTATCTTCGGCTGACTTACCTGCCGTCCTCATGGCGGCGGTGGTCGGCGGCGCGCTCCCCCGTCAACTCCAGCTTGTGCCTCTCGGTGAGCTGGAGTTCTGGAGTAGACGGGGGCGCTGTTGGCAATCAATTTATCGCGACTTAACGAGACGCGATAAATCAATTGCCAAAAGATCAATCTCTACCCGCAGATCCGTCAGGTAGTGAAGACCAGCCCTTAGGTCAACCCACTACCCACCCCCCCAGCCCCAAGTAGCCCAGTTCTTAGGAAATCCCTGGGCATATTAAGGTAGTTGCCAGTAAGGGGGCTATGTTCCAAAGGGACTAGGCTCTATGCCCAGAAAGCATAAGAGTGGGATGTAGCTGATTGGAATTCAAGTCTTATGTTTCTGTTTGATCCTTAGCTGATGAAAGCCTTAATTTTTCCACTGAGAATTAGACTGTGCTGGTCTGTCACGGAACCATAAGGAAAAGCAAACTTTTTCTTAAACACCAGGAATTTGGGGGCACAATGGTTCTCCTCCCATGTAGATATCCAAATGTGGAAAATTGTGATAATGTAGGGGTTAATGAGGGTCAGTTTCTTTGCTCTGATGCACACAAGGCTTCCACTGATATCAGTGGGAGCCACATGCATAAATCAGGGTGGGACTTCACAACTAAGGTTAGAATTGAAAATCCAATTCTTGGTACTTACCTGTAATTCATATGTGTAGTGTTAACAAAATAAATGCCTACTTTGATGTGGTTAGAAAACAGAAGTAAAAGTAGGATTTTTATAAAAAATTAATTTAATTGCAGAAGGCTGAAAATCAACAGCACTGAACTCACTTAAGATTCGTTTTTAAATGGAAAATGCTGCGCCGAGAATAAAAGGAAGAGAGTTCCCCTCAAAGACCCTGCCCTGTGGAAATTTTACATTCTACTGGCTTCTACTGTGCAGGCTGATATTGAAGAGGGATAGATGACAATCTACGAGAAGAGCAGCAACATAGAAAAGAAGAAGATCCACTTGAAGCACTGAGTTAAACTAAAAAAGTCCCTCTGAAATGGTACATTTCTTACAGATGATCTTTAGACACCTAGAATGAAAAGTCATCAAGATAAGCAAAGAATTCCCTGAACAACATACCTTAGATTTGTAGATAAGTTTGTACATAGGCTTGGAAGCAGTGATCAGAAGACAGTCACTGTACATAAAGAGTCAGGAATGTGGATTCAGAGTGAATCTACATAAGAAACTTGTTCAGATAAATGTGAAGGGAAAGAATGAAACAGGCAGATATCTTTAAAGCTTCAGATTAATTCCTGTTGACAGCAAAGGATAATAGAAGTTGAATGGGGACAATTGGCATATAGAATATAAATTCTCCCTCACCTGGCCCCAGGAACCTTTTATCCCAGAGTGCTCGTGACTGGCATGAAGAGGAAGTTCTTATTTTTGATAAACGTTGAGTAATTAACAGAATGTGTATTAAAGAGGGGAAAAGGTTGTCCTTCTTGCCAGCAGACTAGCTAGTACCCCTGTAAAAGGAGCTTACTATTAATTTTTCAGGTGTGACTATTTCCTCCATTCCTGCTCCCCAATAGTGTATTAGTTAAGCATTATGGGTATACCAACATCCATCCTTTCTAGAATATTGACCTACAGTGCAATGGTCCAATAGACCTAACTGTTCAGCTTACTCCCTGCTCTGTCTCCAGTGGAAACAAACTGAACAGCAAGAAAAAGATCCAGTTTTAGTTTGTATCTGCTTTTCAAAGAAATATTCTGCATATCATCAATATGCCTATAGCTGATTTTTGGTTTGCTGACAATTAAAAAAATTGTTTGGGATCCACCCAAAATATGAAGTTTGAGATTCTCAGTGGAACTAAACATTTTGTTCAACTCAAACAAAACACCTTTGTTTTGATTTTCAGCATTTTAATGGTTAATTTTTTAAAATAAACTTAATAGAAATTTCAAAGAAAGTTGTTTTTTGAATTGAAAGATTGAAAAGTTTTGTTTCAAAAAATGTCAAAACAAAAGGTTCCAATTTTTTGGGGACCGTGCCCTCCATTCCTTCTTCCAACTGAAACAATTTGCCAAAGGCAACATGAATTTGCTAACTGATTTAGTCAGCTTGATTCTGCATTTTTCACCAAAAAACTTCCAGTCTCAAAATTTCACCCAGCTGTAATGATCAAGTAATTTTTAGATAGCAAGTGATATCAAACAATAAAAGTTTGCAATAATAGAGCTCATGCGATTACAAACAATTAACATTTATTAGCCTAATAATTAATCCAAGAGGAACTATATAAAATGAAATTTGAAATTAAATATCTTGGCCTAATTTTTCAAGAGTGACTAGTGATGTTGTGTTTTTCTTCTTTTAGGAAGTCAACAAGGGTGAAAGTAACATAAAAAGACTTAAAAAGCTCTGGGCCCCCATAAAGGGCCAGGCCTCAGGCAGAAGGGGCAGGGCTGGGGGTCAGCCTCCCCTAACCAGCCTTTCCATGCTGCCCAGTGCACAGTGCCCGGGGCTCCAGTGGCAATTTAAATGGCCTGGGCGCCAGCCACTGCCAGCACTTTAACATCAGCTGTGTACATGGCAGTACCAGCAGCCACTTCTTACCGGTACGCTGTACTGGCCTACTTTCACCTCTGGAGTCAACTTAAGACACATTAACCAGTCTAGATTTTCAGAAAGTGCCGAGCCTGCTGAAAAATAGCTAGCCTCTTTAGCTGAGCTAAAGCTCAACATCCAACCAAGCAAATAAAATAAATAAGAGGGGATGTAAAGACACTAGTCACTTTTGAAAATCAAGGTTCTTTAAAGACTCCTTCAATTAATCTTATCTGTGGGTATGTCTACACTACCCGTCGGATCGGTGGGTAGTGATCAATCTATGGGGGGGTCGATTTATCGTGTCTAGTCTAGACGCAATAAATCAATCCCCGAGCACTCTCCCATTGACTCCTGTGCTCCATCACCGCAAGAGACACAGGTGGACTCGACGGGGGAGCGGCAGCAGTCGACTCACCTCCATTGTCAGGATTACCTCCCCACTCTTAACTCTAGGGTCCAGATGTGGGGACCCGCATGAAAAAAGAAATACCACCCCCCCAGCTTATTTTACCAGCTTGGGTTAAAATGTTTTTCCCCAGAACACAACTTCTTCTGTATCTGGACCTGGTACACTGCCACCACCAAACTAGGTCTAAGGTAGTTTGGAACCGTTCTTTCCCTTTCCATTAACCCCCCCAAACTTATTCTTTCCCTGGGAAGCTTGAGAGAAAAAAAACAAACCTCACCTGCTCCTGCGAGACGTGCCCGATCCAAAACCAGGATCTTACACAATGAAAAACAAGCAGTCAGCTTCTTAAAAGAAAGATTTTAATAAAAGAAAAAAAGAAAGGAATAAATCCCTTATAACTGTCAATAGAACAGCATCTACCATAATCAAAAAAAGGATTCAGAAACCAAACCTCTCCCCCGAGGCAACTTTCTCCCACTGTTGAAATCTCTGCTGAATCTTACAATCTCAAGAAGCACCCAGCCAACACTCACCACTGAGAACCCTCCAAGTGATAAAAAGAAAGTAAACTTACTAACTAGAGTACTTGATAGAATCTATACTTACAGTGAAAGACATAGCTGTGTTCATCCCATAGCTGAGGTGAACAGAGAGAGACCCAGAGAGAAAGTGAAACTTAAAATCCTTTGTCTCCTGAGGAATTTCTCATTGGTCAGTTGTCCACCTCTCAGGTTACCTTTAGCTTAACCCCTTACAGGTAAACAATAATTCTAGGCTACTTCACACTTATGACATGCCCCCCAAATCGCAAACGGTGTCAGAACGTCACTGGGTGCGATTTTTTCCTGGAGCTCTAGGAAAAAAACAGAATTAATAAAACACATGCACCTGTAAACATACTACTGGTTACAATAAACTAACAATAGGTCCCACATTCCGAGGACAGCTTTAACCTATTGATTCTGGGAAACTTTCCTGGGAGAGTGTGTCAGCCACTTTATTAGAAGTTCCTGGAATGTGTTGGATGTCAAAATCAAAATCTTGGAGATCTAAACTCCACTGAAGAAGTTTTTTGTTCTTGTTGGTGAAGCGATGAAGCCACTTCAGCGCAGCACGGTCGGTTTGTAGTTGGAACCGTCATCCCCAAACGTATGGGCGTAGCTTTTCCTGAGCATATACAATGGCGTAACATTCCTTTTTGGGAACTGATCAGTGGCTCTCCCTCTCAGACAGCTTCTTGCTGAGAAACACGACAGGGTGCAATTGTTGATCGGGTCCTTTCTGCATTAAAACTGCTCCCACACCATGCTTGGAGGCATCTGTGGTTACTAGGAACGGTTGGTCAAAGTCTGGGGCCCTGGGCACAGGGTCAGACATGAGTGTCGCTTTAAGCTGGTTAAAGGCCTCTTGACACTGCTCAGTCCACCGGACTGCATTTGGCTGGTTCTTTCGAGTTAGGTCTGTCAGTGGGGCGGCGATTTGGCTGTAGTGTGATACAAATCGCCTGTAATATCCGGCCAAGCCTAAGAAGGATTGGACTTGTTTCTTGGACTTTGGGACAGGCCACTTTTGGATAGCATCCACCTTGGCCTGTAGAGGACTGATAGTTCCTTGACCCACCTGGTGTCCAAGGTAAGTCACTCTGTTGAGGCCTATTTGACACTTTTTAGCCTTAACAGTTAGTCCTGCCTCTTGTATGCGTTCAAAGACCTTCCGGAGACGTTCTAGGTGCTCCGCCCAGGAGTCAGAAAATATGGCCACATCATCAAGGTAGGCAACTGCAGATTCTCCCAATCCCACTAGGAGACTATCTACAAGTCTTTGGAAGGTAGCGGTTGCATTTCGCAGCCCGAAAGGGAGCACATTAAACTCATACAGCCCTACGTGCGTAATGAAGGCTGACTTTTCCTTGGCAGATTCCTCTAACGGTACTTGCCAGTACCCCTTGGTTACGTCTAAGATGGAGATGAACTGGGCCCGTCCCAGTTTCTCCAACAGCTCATCTGTGCGAGGCATTGGATAGTTGTCTGGGTGAGTTACCACATTTAGCTTATGGTAGTCCACGCAAAAGCGTATCTCCCCATCCAGTTTGGGGACTAGAACCACTGGAGATGCCCATGCACTGTAAGAAGGGTGGATTACACCCATCCGTAGCATGTCCTGGATCTCCCGTTCTATAGCAGCTTTGCCGTGCGGAGCCACCCGGTAAGGTTGGGCTCTAACTGGGTGGGCGTTACCTGTGTCAATGGAGTGGTATGCCCGTTCAGTCTGTCCTGGGGTGGTTGAGAATAGTGGCGCGAGGCTAGTGCACAGCTCCTTGATTTTGCCGAGGGTCATTGAGAAGTTTACCTCTTCCATGCCACCATCACTGCTTCCTTCATAGTAGACACCTTCAGGCCATTTAGCATCATCTCCTCCCTGGGCTGTAAACTGACAAACCTTTAATTCTCTGGAATAAAAAGGCTTTAGAGAGTTAACATGGTACACTTTAGGCTTTAGGGTTGAGTTAGGGAATGCTATGAGGTAGTTAACCGCTCCCAGGCGCTCCTTGACCGTAAAGGGTCCTTCCCATGAGACTTCCATCTTATGGGCTTGAAGCGCCTTCAAGACCATCACCTGGTCCCCTACTTTAAAGGAACGTTCTCTGGCATGTTTATCATACCAGGCCTTTTGCTCTGCCTGAGCATCCTTCAGGTTTGCTTTAGCAAGGGCTAAAGAGGTTCGGAGGGTGTTTTGTAGGTTGGTTACAAAGTCCAGAATGTTAGTTCCTCGAGGAGGTGTAAACCCCTCCCATTGCTGTTTTACCAACTGTAATGGCCCCTTAACCTCACGGCCATACACAAGTTCAAAGGGTGAGAACCCTAAACTGGGATGTGGTACAGCCCTGTAGGCAAAGAGCAACTGCTGTAACACTAGGTCCCAATCATTGGAGTGCTCATTTATGAATTTCCGTATCATGGCCCCCAAAGTTCCATTAAACCTTTCCACCAGGCCATTTGTTTGATGGTGGTAAGGGGTGGCAACCAAGTGGTTCACCCCATGATCTTTCCACAGACTTTTCATGGTCCCTGCCAGGAAATTGGTTCCTGAATCTGTAAGGATGTTGGAGGGCCAACCCACCCTGGCAAAAATGTCTGTTAATGCATGGCACACAGTTTTAGCCCTGGTGTTGCTTAGAGCTACTGCTTCTGGCCATCGGGTAGCGAAATCCATGAAAGTCAGTATGTACTGCTTTCCTCTGGGTGTCTTTTTTGGGAAAGGACCCAGAATATTCACAGCTACTCACTGAAATGGAACCTCAATTATGGGGAGTGGCTGGAGAGGGGCCTTTACCTGGTCTTGGGGTTTTCCCACTTTTTGGCACACCTCACAAGACCGGACATAATCAGAAATGTCCTTGCCCATCCCCCCCCCCAGTGGAATGACTTCCCCACACGGTCTTTGGTTCTGTTCACCCCAGCATGCCCACTAGGGTGATCATGGGCTAAGCTCAGGAGCTTTACCCGGTACTTTGCTGGAACTACCAACTGTCTCTGAGGCTGCCAGTCTTCCTGGTGTCCCCTAGAAAGAGTTTCCTTGTATAAAAGTCCATTTTTGACCACAAACTGGGATCGATTGGTAGAGCTGAGAGGCGGTGGGTTGCCCCATGCTGCCATCCAAGCTTCCTGGAGGCTTTCGTCTGCTTCTTGTTCGGCCTGGAACTGTTCTCTTGTTGCCAGAGATATCAGTTCCTCACTGGGTTGTGGACTTGGGTTGGGTTCCTCGGGAAGTGATGGAGGTGATGGGGTTGTTTCCCTTGGCAGTGGACCGCTCTCCGCTGGTGCACCTGGTTGCATTTCAGGCTCCGGCTGAGCCTCTTGGGTTAGTGTAGCTGCTGCTGTCAGTGCTGGCTCGAGGTTGCCCTCTGGTGTTGGAGTGGTAGATGGGGTTGCAAGCGCTGGGCTCAGCGCTGGCAATGGTTCAGGCATTGGTTGCTTCGCCAGTTCCAGTCTGGAAACTGGCTTGGGCTGGGTCTCTGGGACTGGATCCTCTATGGCTGTTCCAGTCGTTGGTAGGGAATCTGGCTCCACCATCGTCGTCAGGGTCTCTGGTAACCCAGTTCGGCCCCTGGTGGAAGGCTCATGAACAGGGATAGGTGTGCAAGCTTGCTTAGCCTGGCTGCGGGTAACCATTCCCACCCTCTTGGCTAGCTTCACATGATTGGCGAGATCATCCCCCAGCAGCATCGGCATGGGATAATCATCGTAGACTGCAAAAGTCCACCTTCCTGACCAGCCCTTGTACTGGACAGGTAGATTGGCTGTAGGTAAGTCAAAAAAGTTTGACTTGAAGGGTTGAATTGTCACTTTAACCTCTGGGTTGATTAACTTGGGGTCCACTAAGGATTGGTGGATAAGTGACATCTGAGCTCCAGTGTCCCTCCACGCTGTGACCTTCTTTCCGCCCACTCTCAGAGTTTCCCTTTGCTCTGAGGGTATCTGGGAGGTATCTGGGCCTGAGGATCTTGGGGGTGACTTCGGGGTAATGCACAGCGTTCGGTTGGTGTTCTTGGGGCAGTTGACCTTAATATGCCCCAGCTCATGACATTTAAAACAGCGCCCAGCTGACTGGTCACTGGTGTGAGGTTGGTTGCAGTGGACTGGTGGTGTGGAATGGTGAGGTGTTTGGGGTTTTCCTTGGGAGGTAGGTGGGGTCTGGGGCTGCCCCTTCTGATAGAATGTGGTCCCGGGTTGCCCCTTCTGGGACCCAGTCCAACCACTATTAGGTTTTTTCTTTTCTGCCACCTCCCCCGCTTATGTCCTGATTTTCCCCACCTCTCTGGAGATCTGGGACTGCTCATATTGATCCGCATAAGAAGCAAGACTTTCTGTTGAGTCCATTTTCTTATCCCATAACCACTGTTTTACATCATCACTGGTCATAGTCAGGAACTGCTCCTGTAGAACTAAATCACATACTCCTTCAAAGGTAGTTACATCCCTTCCTTTGACCCATTTATCTAACAGATCCTTCATCTGGTTTATGTAAGCCAGATGACTTAGTCCAGCCCCTCTCTTAAGGGCTCTAAATTTTACTCTGTAAGTGTCAGATGTAACTTGAAATTGTTTTAAAACCAAATCCTTAAATTTACCATAGTTTGAAGCATCCTCAACAGGCATCTTATTGAAGATGTCCAGAGTTCGGCCAGTCAATTTTGCTATCAATGTGGTCATCTTTTGATCTTCAGGGATTTTATGTAGAGTGCACAGTCTCTCAAAGGTGATGAAATATTTGGCAATGTCGTTGGACTCATCATACTGTAGGCACAGTCGCTCCCATTTGTGGATTTTTGGGGAAGTGGAGTCAGCAGCTGGAGGAAATTGTCTCTGCAGCTCCAAAACAGCCAGTTCATGCTTCTGTCTCTCAATCTGGGCTTCCATAGCCCTTCTTTGGGCAGCTTCCTCTCTCTCCATCAGCCTTTGATGTTCTCTTTGTCTCTCCTCAGCTTGGAATTTGGCTAATTCTAAATCCTTTTGGCCCTTACCACCTGTCATTTTAATCTTTCTGTGTTTAACTTACTACCTGAAAATTAAACAAAATTTTCTTATATCACTTGGAAATTCTCAGCAGGGTTTTTATCCTACCAGCAGAGGGAGAAAGACCTCCTACACTGATTCTCAGAAAACTGAACTGACCAGTCCCCCCACCCGACCAGGGACCCCTGGGATGGTTGCCTAGCACTTAACAAGCCTATTAACTCTTAACTGCAAACCTGGGCTACTCTCTGCTATCCAGCAGGAGAAAACCCTCTCAAAAAAAAACACCAAATAACCTTCAGCTCTCTGCCCTCAGGCAGCTGAAAAAGACAAAGCGTGGAGCTATCTACAGCTTAAAAACCTGCGGAACAAGTTTTACCAGAGTGACCCCCTGTGTTGTTTAACTTAACACCACTACCTGCTTTGTACTTGCTCAGGTCTCACCTTAGAGAAAAACTGCTTTCTGCAAAATTCTGGTTTTTAGATTCAGAAAATTTCATCCCACCACTGCCACCATGTCAGGATTGCCTCCCCACCCTGAACTCTAGGGTACAGATGTGGGGACCCGCATGAAAAAAGAAATAACCGCCCCCCCATAGCCGAGGTGAACAGAGAGAGAGCCAGAGAGAAACTGAAACTTAAAATCCTTTGTCTCCTGAGGAATTTCTCATTGGTCAGTTGTCCACCTCTCAGGTTACCTTTAGCTTAACCCCTTACAGGTAAACAATAATTCTAGGCTACTTCACACTTATGACAGCCATGAAGACACCGCAGTAAGTCAATGGAAGTACGTCAACTTCAGTTACACTATTCTCATAGCTGAAATTGCATATTGTAGAAATATCTCCCCCAACCCCAGTGTAGACCAGGCCTAGGTGTGTGTATTCCTTTAGCAAATTAGGCAGTGCCAATGCACAAACCATATGACTCAAAGAACTGAAAAAAGCTTGTTTACTACAATTGAGCAAACCAGAATCTCTTCACCTCCTTTCACTCATGTAATGACTTAAATACATTTTAAACATGAAACTATGCCTCCAAGTTTAAAGCTTATTTGTTTGAGAGTAATTAATGTTGTGCTAGCAGCTTTAGAATAAAACCTAAATCCTGAACTGGCTTCAAGGTCTGAGAAAACAGTGAAGATGACGACTTTCTATCAGATCCAGGCCCACTCATCTGCAGAATAAATTAGGCAGTGGGCAATTTGTGACTGCTGCCTACATGCACATAGGCATCTCACTGTTCCCTTGCCATCCCTTGTCTCACCATATTTAAACTAAATTTTTGGGAGTGTGTGTAGGGAGGGGGAGTGAGTGCACAGCAAGACCCCGATTGAGGCTCTGAGCATAACCACAATATAAATAGCCTTCCATATACCTTAATCATGGTTGGGCAATATACCATTATATACCCAGTTTTAGTGGGGAAGTTATATTTCTCTAAAATTTAACTTGGGTCCCTGGTCTCTGGCCCTTAAAGGTCCTTTGCAGGGTTTTCCAATGAAAATTACAACACCCCTCCTGTCCCCCAACCACACACACCAGTGTATAGCAGCGTAAATACAAAGGCATAACCCTCCTGTTATCTTACTAATATACTCTACAAAAACAATTTAAAAGGCAAAGTCAAATTGAAAGGATAGTCTTGTGATTAGACTAAGGAAACCTCAGTTCAGTTTCTGGCTCTGCCATACTTAGTGTGTGACCTTGGGCAAGTCACAATTTGTGGCTCACTTTCCCCACGTCTGTTAAGTCTTTAACTGTTAAGTCTGTTTCCCACTTTAAAAAAAACCCAATTCTAATCAATATTTGTTTTATTTTACAGGGTATACCAAGATTTCTTCTTTGAGACTGGATTCATAGTTCTTTTCTTACTTGGGATTTCTCAAATAACTGTAGTATATTTAAGTACCACTAGAGGGAAGCCAAGTTATGTCTGACAGATCATAACATTTGAACGTATAACATGAATAAAAATGTCTCAGCATGGTGTAGAAAGTGTCAGTTTTACAAAATAAGTGTGAAGAGTCAAATAAGAACACTGCAAATATATTTTAACATTTACACTATAACGTTGCTATTTTTTTTTCTGTACATTGCATTTGGTTTCTTCTATCCAATTTGAATGTAGAACACAAACAGTGGAACCTGACATTTCTTTCTAAGTTACTGGAAAAAGACTCTAACTGGGTAATTACTTGAAGTCATTCCTGTCTGATGGTATTTTGGTTACCCACCTGAAGTGACTTGATAGTTCCAGTTCAGTTTCTATATGCAGATGTCCACTTCACATAGAAAAGTTAATCCTAATTTGGCACCCTCAACATGAGGACCGGGGATTGAGATGGCATGGGAGATCAAACTTCCCTCTGAAAATCCAGAAGTCATCACTCCAGTGCAGAGCACATTGACATTATTTTAAACAAATTCCCCACCACTACCACCTAGAAAACACAAGTTAAGCTATATGAAGTAGCTGAAACTCAGTCATGTTTGGAAAAAACAGTACATGGGGGATATCTACTGGTTCAGAATTGCCCACTTTTCTCTCCAAATTAATGTCATGTCCTGATCCTGCAGACTCAAACATGTGCTTGAGTTTACGTATCTGAGTAGTCACACCAAAGTCAATAGAAGTATTTGTATATGTAAAGTTATACACATGCTTAAGTCCTTGTAGGACTAAGGTCTTAAAGTTCACACTACTTTTAATGTTCTGGAGGTGGTATTGTATCTACTCCAAGAGTAGAGGTCTCAAGTAAGACCATGGTGTCAGTATGTAGCTTCCTTAACAAAATCCATGACTGAAGTTCAAACTATATGAATATGAAGAGAGTCCTAACCACACTGGGACCCTGTTGCTCTACCCAGGCCATCTTTTGGATAATATTACTGCCATATCTGTTTCGAGAGGCTTTATGAAATACGAATGGAACAATCTGAATGATAGAAAATTATAACTGCTTATAGTTGCCTTAAACTGAAGAGGAGGAAGAATATTCTAATGCTTCTGGCAGCTTGTTAACTTTTAATGATTGATGATAATACTTTATAGTAGAGATGAGTCGGAGCCATATTTAGATCTGGGGAAGGTTAGAATCTAGGTTTTCTTGTCTGGGTCTGTAACGAGCAAGGCTGTCCATAAGTGCCTGTTTATGGCAGGAAGGTGCCTCCCAGGCACCTGGACTCAGTCCCTGCTCTTCCCTTAGGGTCCCTCCCCATTCTCTTCTAGTATTCTCTGGGGCTGAGAATTAACCTTGTCACTGGGTAATTATTATACACTTCTCAAAGGCATATGCTATATAAGTCCCGGATCATAACTCAAAACATCTCTGGCTCTGCCACCTTTTGTCACTTTTGACTCTTTTTCAGTTCCTAATCTTCCTTCAAAATGGAGGATTCCTGGGTTTATCCCCATTAACCCTAATAGAGTTCAAAAGTTCAAACAAACAACTATGCACTCAGTGTCCACCCACCCTGAGCTTAATAAAAGCCTCATTTTCCTCTGAGGTTATTTCCCTGTTGACAGCCCCTTATATAGAACAGTGGTCACAGAGGCACTCTCTTCACACCAGCACTCAGGGTACGTCTACGGTACAAAATTAGGTTGAATTTATACAAGTCAATTCTTCTGAAGACATTTTATACAGTCGATTGTGTGTGTCCACACTAAGTGCGTTAAGTTGGCGGAGTGCGTCCACAGTACCATGGCTAGCATCGACTCTCGGAGTGGTGCACTGTGGGTAGCTATCCCACAATCCCCGCAGTCTCCGCTGCCCATTGGCATTCCATTTTTTTGAACAGAGTTCTGCCTGCACTGATTCTTCTCCCCATACTGTGATCAGCTAAAGTACCTCCCATTCAGTCCAGGCTGGAGCTCTTTTGCTATTCTGGGAATACATGAAATGAAATTCAAAAGTTCCCAGGGCTTTTCCTAGATACCTAGCTTTTGCATCTGAGTTGAAAGTGCTGTCCAGAGCAACCACAATGAAACATTCTGGGATACCTCCTGGAGGCCAATACTGTCAAACTGCATACACAGTACCCCAAATTCGAACCATAATCGCATACTGTAGACCAGCCTCAGAGATTAGCATGAAACATCCCCTCGGTTTCCTTCAAATCCGTTTTTCTCTGAGTTCCTGACCCCTTATATTCCTCTCATCTTTCCTTCACCTCCCACTGCCAAGAACTCCCTGTTTCTGGCCAATCTCTCTTCCTTCTCTGCGAAGAAGCCTCCTTAACACTCTTCTGACTCCAGATGCTACCCAACCCCTCTACTCGGTACTAGGC
The DNA here is from genome assembly GCA_007922305.1 of Dermatemys mawii. Classification (NCBI taxonomy): domain Eukaryota; kingdom Metazoa; phylum Chordata; order Testudines; family Dermatemydidae; genus Dermatemys; species Dermatemys mawii. The sequence goes on along the minus strand of ML677331.1, from coordinate 1,888,679 downwards.
ATGGCACATCTGTTCCCTCCTCAGCTGCATTTGATTAGTGAAGAGGACTAGCTGGCCTCTGGTCTTTGGCCCTTAAAGGTCCTTTAAAGGGTTTTCCAATGCAATTACAACACCCCTCCTGCCCCCCAACCATACATACTAGTATACAGCAATGTAAATACAAAGGCGTAACCCCCCTGTTATCTTACTAATATATTCTACAAAAAAAATTAAAAAGGCAAATTCAAATTGAAAGGATAGTCTTGTGATTAGACTAAGGAAACCTCAGTTCAGTTTCTGGCAACATCATACTTAGCCTGTGATCTTGGGCAAGTCACAATCTGTGACTCACTTTTCCCAAGATGGGAATGCAATCAATATGTTCAAAGGATACATGGAATAATATTTGTCGGGTACTACACTGATGAGGGCCATAGAGGTTGAAAGATAGTTGCAAAGGCTTAAGTGACTACTGATTCATAAAACAGGAAAGGAGATCATTGGGCATTTTCTTTTATCTTTCAGGAAGAGAAGTTCAGTTAAAGATAAAATATGGCATTCTCTAAAAAGATTGGGTCTATTTTATAGCCTTATATTAGGGAAATTTTCTCAGAAAGATTTATTAAATTGCTGCATTATCTACAACACAGTGCGATGACTTGCACCAGGAATATGAAAATAGTAAAGTTATGGTATAATGGAGATATTGTATTACTGGGGCCATAACAAGCATAACTACTCGAGTATCAGAGCATGTGCTATTGCGTACTTGTGAACGCTTAGCAATACAAGACCTTGTGGATACTACAGCATTCTATTAGTCTTTGTCAAGAGGTTAAAAATGGTGTGGGTATGGGTATGTGTGTGTGTGAGAGAGAGAGAGAGAGAGGGAATTTTGGTTTATTTGTACTGTTACTGGGAAAAAATTATGCAACAATCTCAGTTCGACAAAATCTTCAAAAGATCTAAGGAAAGATACTAAAGACTAATTAGCAGAGTTTTATAGAGCCTGAAGAGGACAACAGAGATCAAACATTGTTACCATCAACTAGCTAGTCAGTGGCTTATATAGGTGTTTGTTCTCAGCCCAAATCAAACAAACTTCCACCATAATTAACATCATCAGTATCTACAGAGAAGCCAGAGCAGAATGGGCATACCAAATAAACTAATCTCTTGCCCTAAAATTGTTCCCTCACAGTTTTCATTTAAACGTATTGGCAGGGCAGCATGGCAACTGCTCCTGCTGGTGTAGGACTGGTTGAGTGGATAACTAGTCAACTTCATATTAATATCTTTCATAAGCAATAAAAAAGTGTGAAGTAGGGGTTATTTTCATGTGAGAATAGATTTTTTTCAAAGTAATTGTTAGCTAATACAATGACTTCCCTGGTAGTGCAATATGGCACTTGATAAGACATGCAGATATGGGATTTCCCATTGGACTCATGTTCATTGAGGAAGATACAATCTTGGAACTAATGCTCTCTCTTCAGTGGAGATTGCACTATGAAAACTATGGAAAGAATATTTAATGAATGTAGCAGATTGATAATGGCACAATAGAAGACTGGGAAGGAGGGGGAACATATGAAGACTGTAGAAAGATTTGCCACCCAAATTCAGACAGTCTAAAACCAAAGCTTTGGAGCATGAACACCCACAAGTTTTGGAGAAATTCCACCAGGATCTAAAAACTTTGTAGTTTGGATCCATCTCGACCCAAAATGCCTCTGGCAGAAAAGAAATATATAGGGACAGTCCCAATTTTGAGGTCTTTTTCTTATAGAGGCTCCTATTACCTCCCCACTCCCTGTCCCGATTTTTCACATTTTTCACGGTCTGGTCACCCTACTCTAGAAGAGGAAAAAATCAGCCAAAGAATCCTTGTTCAAGACTACTCAAGAAAGAAGGTGATGATGCATTTTGGATTCATCCTGTAGTCATTCTGAATAAAATTTACTCATCACTATATCTGAGAATTTGATAGACAGAACTGTCTATTACAACTATTAGATCAGTATATGATAAAAAGATATTTCATGCCTACAAAGTGAAAAAACAAGCAAAATATAGCTATTACAGGTTGGATTTTCTTAACCGTTTTACTCAACTATCAATCCAATAGCCTTGGACAAGAGGCTTCAGGAGAGACACTGTAGATTTAATTATTCAGAAAGCAGGATTATGCAAGGAAAAGGGAAGGTAAATGTTTTGCAGTAAGGTTAAATTCACACACAGGAATTCGCTCTATTATGCTATAACACACAGCAATTCAGAGGAGCAGAATGGAAAGAGAGTGGCTACAAAACTAAAAGAATATATTAAAAGGGTTTCATTGAGCTGAGCATTGTGTGTGTTGGCTCTTCAAACTGTCCAATACTTTCATGTAACAGCACTTTTTATTGGTAGATGTATTCCCCAGAGATGCAGCCCCATCCATCTGCTTCCTTAAAACAGCATCAGAATAGAATGTATTCTCAGAGGAGCAACATAATACTCCAGCATGCTGTCTGCTATGATACTTCAAAGGAGCAAGCAATGTTGGTGGAAGAAGCATCCATTCAATTCACATGACAGCTCTGCCAAAAGCGTATGAGAGAACTTATAGACATTCTAGTTCCAGAATTTTATTCATTGCTCCGCTAAAAATACTTATAATGTAGAGTATGGAACCACAGAAGTTTCTAGCACACTAAGTAAATCATACAGCTGGTAAAAACCCTTGAAAGCCATTAATATACTACATGTGTGTACATTTTTAGATCACTTGACATTCATTATTTGCTTTAACATTCAAAGGAAAGGAACCAGGGGTGAAAAGGTTTTTCCCTTTGTTTTTTTTTTTTAGATCAGAACAGATGTGTATTAGAGTACAATCCCTCAGGTGTAATGAATATATTTCAGGTCTACAGCATAGATAAGATTACATTAACAAAAACCAACTGATGTTTTATATTTGTTTTCCTTGTACAGTTAACTTGCTTGGTTTAAAATATCTCCAGGACAATTACTATGTAAGTACTATGAATATACCCTTAAAATATAAAATAATCACTAATTTCTAGTGTTCTGGCTGTTATATGCGGGGAGAATGCTGAATAATTTGGTCTTAAACAGATTTCTTTGCCAGTATTCTATTTAAAAAATATCAATAGATTTGGAATAAAGTAGCTTATTTTCCTGATTAATGATTACGCAAATCAACCTTAAGATATGCATCTAAAGAGAAAATGTTAAGCAATGAAGGATTTTACTCTAAATTTTAACTATTGGGCAGGGCCAGATCCAGCACTGGTTTAAAATCGGTGTAGCTCCATTGACTGCAATTGGGTGTTCATTTCTATACATATGATGTATGTGCATCTGTTGATATGGTTTAATATGTATGTAAGCAGAGTCAGGATGAGCTCTACCCTGACATCTGTCAAAAATCCATGTGCTGTGGAGCCATCTGAATAAATGTATCCTCAGGTACTTGGCTGCAGCAGGTCACAGAGCTCCTTCGGCCCTGGAGCCATGGCAGGGAGAGAGACTGAGCTCCCCCGCCCAGGGCTGCAAGAATTCTGTTGCCCCACTGGAGCCCTGGGGCTGGAGGAACTCTCTCTCCCTATTATAACTCCAGGGCTAGAAGAGTGCTCTCTCTCTCCACACCATGGCGGTGGGACCAAAGGAGTTCTGTGCACCCCGATTATTGGGGGGGGGGGGCTTCCCCCCTCCTTCTGCAAGTCACTGTTTCCAGGGGTATAGATGAGACCCATTATACATTGTCTGGTATCTTGTCTCTTGTCCTGGTAGCTCTCAAGCACTGTATGCCGCATTAGGAATCTCCCCTTTTTCAGTGGAACTGAGTTCCCATATAAATTTTTTATTCCTAGCCTTGAACAGTCATCAAACCTTAAACTTGAATATAACCTTTCATGAGCTTCGGGCCAGTTTAAATTTGGAGGGAAATTCTACCTTTAGAGACAAAGTAGTATTCAAAACATTTTTGCAAATTCTGATTTCCATTTTGATTCTGGCATGGTCAATGAATGAAATTTTGTCCATATACATGTCACTGAAGGCAGATTTGGCACCCTACTGTCTGGTTAGTTACTAAACAGATCTACTTTTGGCCAGGAAAGTTAGGTTATCCAATCTTGCAACAGCAACCATGCCATACTTAGATGACTGTCACAGCTTGACTAGCAATTTCAAAACATTGAATAGTCTAACTATACTTGCTGTGAATATTCATGAGAAATACACAGGCTGAAGCTCCTTTACCAACACTGTTCTTTGAACAATTGCACAAAAGGAGTAAGTTCTACTCCACACAGACAATTCACAAACCTAAGAGACTAATTTCACTAGGTGAGTACTTCAGATGGTTTGAGCAGATCTAGTCTCAATTCTCAGCTCCTAGTTCTAACTGATAGAGAATATTTTGTTTTCTGTGTACCTCTAACATAGTTCAGCAAATTTTGAGAAATTAGATTTAAACAGGTATTACCGTTACACTTTTCCAATCTATACTAAAACTGACCACTGTTAAAGGGTACTATGTCTTTAGCTTTTAAAAAATTATGACAAAAATCACATGGGTACAGCTAAGTCCAAAATAACAGTACTTATTTAATGTACACAAACATGCCAGACTTAGTTACAAACATACTGCTGCTCTTATTGTCATTAGGCAGTTCTTAAAAAACCAAACATTGCACTGCACAACACAGTAACATCTATTACCTTCCTCACAAACAAAAGGGTTTACTACCCTATTACTATTGGATATTTCATTCCCCCCTTGAAGTGTAACATGAGAAACTCTTCAAGTTTCCAATCATTTTCAATTAACACTGCACCACAAAATACACATTTTACTCCCATGTGTCGCTGTGGATTTAGCTGTCGAAAGTGCTGTTCCATAATAATTTCCTCCAATGGCATAATTTCTAAAAATATTACTAGTGTTGCCCAGTAACGATGAGTTAAACAGGAAGTCAGTTAAAAGTAAACTGACAGGTGTCTTACTTTATATTTTGTTGTGTGCATGTGTAGAATGTATTTCAGTTTGCTTTTGGGGGTCTCAGTTTGGTGATTCTTTGAGCAATGACTATCTACCAGCTGAACAGGAAGTTGTTGACTCCAGATTGCTTCCTGTAGTGAACAAAAGACTCTTCCCCAAATGTGGCCAGCTAATGGTTTAAGTCAGCACCAGATCCAGTGGAATATGCAACATATCTTTACAAACAACTTATTTTAAGCTTCATTTAACTGTCAGATGAAACCAGATAAGCCAGTATTAAATCTGATTGTAATGTACTTAAAGTGCATTTCCCTGAAAACAATATTTACAGGAAGAACACTCATACAGTACACTGTCTCCAGCCTTCAAAGTGGGTTTTTCCATCTTTTTTTCTAATGGCTGAATGCAGACAAGTTGCTTTCTACCTCCATGTATGAGACTTGCAGGACAAAATTTGACTTTTTTTTTTAATATGAAAGTCACCCATTTGAACCCTTATAGAATTGATATTTTCCAGACTGCCAGCCAAATACTGATTACAGGGAGACTCCCCATATTGCTTATGGGGATACCTGATATAGTTACACACACCCTTACACAGATGTACTTAGACTGGGCTTCAGTTTTCCTGTTTCATCACTGGCTGAAAACAGTCATGTTATACAGAGGAATGTGCATTATAACTTTAAAAGGGCAGAAGTACACAACACAGAATAGTTCACATCCTATCATCACTGATATCAGAGACATTTACTTTTGGCTGTCTCTGCTAGCTGCACTGAATATTCTGATACACTGAGCCCCCTAATCCCAAAGTGCTGTTTTTTGGGGGAACATTTATTGACATGGAATGTGGAAAGGGGTGAGATTGTCTTGGCTAGAGAAACAGAAACTCCTGACTCATTTACAAGAAGATCTGTTGAGGGAGAGTGAAGAGGAGCCTTCCCCTAACAAGTACCTTCCGTGAGGAAAACGGTGATTAGTGAAGCATCCCAGTTGGTCCAAGTGCAATAGCAGAGGAAAAAATATCTTCTGTTCCCTATTGCTTAACAAGCTGCTCACAGAAAAATAAACTACCGCTCTGCCCCTGCCCAAGTAAAAGTCTATTGGTAATACTGTTGAAGTCAGTCAAGATGTCATATGTCTATATAAATTTATGCATCCTGTACAGGGCTAACATCATGGTTAAACAATATTTAGGAGGAAAAATATATGCCAATATTTTACTCTCAGATTGAGAGCAGTTTCCTTATTCTTACCTCAAGTGGGTTTTATTTTCCCATAATTATATGAAAGTCATTTTTAGCATCTTACATTTTTATGCTGCAGCTAATGGCATCCCTATATATTTAATTGCCCAGACATCAGTGGCAGTGTGGTTATGATTTACTGCCAAGGCATGTTGTGTAGTTGTTGTTTTTTCCCCTTTTCAAATATTTTATCTGTGGAAAACAGGCTTTTCCTGGGAAAGCAGTTTCTTTGATCACTCTTCACCAAGTGATGAATCTTGTAAAAAGAGAGGAAGCAAACAAGTCACAGCACAAGAAACTGGGATAAGTTAAATAGCTATTTTTCACTTATACATGAAAACATGATTTAAACACACCTTATAGCATTTCTATGAATGTCATTTTAAATAGATTATTCCTTGCACCAACAGTAATAAAAGTGCAAGAGCCTTACCCAATTCCTCAACTCTTTTCCATCCCTTAGATGACATGATACTGACTATGCTACAAAGAGCTCAAGGAAGTTAATTCCTCAGGAAAGCCACTTAGATCTGACTATATGTAATAACTCTGGGAGAAGGAAGAGTATAGGAGCAATCAGGAGTTCCATTAAGGGGAAAGCACTGCTCCCTCTTCTCTGCTGAAGGAGAGAGAGAGGTAAGGGTGCTGAGCATTTTTGAAAAGGTATCCCTAAATGCTTTATGCATGCAGTGCCCTATCCTATCCAAACTTGCCAACTAAGGAGTCTATTTCAAAGCAGAAACTAGTGGTTATACCGTACAGAAGATGTTAACCAATGAGACACTTGAGATTTAAATAAGGTAGTTTTCCAAATAAAGGCCTCCACAATTGCATGGAGAAAAGGGTGTGACTTTTAAATCCAGAATAGTAAAGGAAATAATATGAATGAAACTGAAATTAAGAGTATCTACAAATATGGAACTTCAGTTAATAGGGATTAAGTCAGTTATAACTGATGCCCAGGGACTACTAAGAATTTCCTTTAGAGTGTGATCTGACCTTTTATCTGATCTGACCTTTTTAGAAACAAGAAACTACGTCAACACCATGTTTCCACAGTGAATTCTTCTTTATCTATAGTGGATACTTAGTCATTTCTCATCATGGTTAATAAGCATTATAAATTGATGGAGAGAGAGTGTGTGTGTGAGAGACAGACAGACAGACAGACAGACACCCAAGCCACAAATTAGGAAGGAGGTTTCCAACAATAATACAAGTTAAAATCCAATTTGTACAATCAATCAAATAAATGGTGAGATTCTGTCCATAGATCTAACTGTACAACTCCCTCAGAAGTCAATATATCTGAGGGTGAAAATTGGGCCCACAGCAACAACGAAGAAAGATAGCACAACATTGTCTGCAGTACACATTTAAACATCTGCCACAAAGGCTAAAGCAAAAGATATAAAACAGATAATGTAATGCCACAGTTCACTAATTAACTTGGACAATAGAAAATAAATCTATGTGAAAGCCAGTAACTTAATTTTCTCCCCTTCATTATTTAAAATGTGGTGAAAAGGACTAAGATTCCCTGAAAATGGCCCTCAGGCCTCCATGTAAAATTGGATACCCCACTATAATAAATTAATTTGGCAGCGGAAAAATTTGAGACAATGTAAGCATATGTTAATAGATAAATCAATCCTAAAACTCCTCAAGATAAACATTAAAGATTATACTCGATATGCAGCAAAATAATTTCTGTGTGATGGATAAGAAAGGAACCAAGACGTGCAATTACTATAGTAATTCCTTGCCCCTTATTTTAGAGGGAGTTAGAATCCTAAAAGTTTGCCACCACAACCTGCTTCCTTCCCCACAGCAACAATTCTATACTAAGAGGGGGGTTTTTCAGCTTTTTTAAGACACCCCATTTAAAAAGCCTGGCAGTAAAACTAATCAGTGATGTTCATTACAAAAACTATAGTGTGACTTTGGGAGACAGTAGTAATTAAAAAATAAATGTTTGATCCCAAAGAGAGTTGTTATAACTTATATCCCACACGGAGTCTCATTGAGTTAAAAGGGATTCATTTCAAGTGAGACAACATAGATTTAACTGCATGGCAGATATAACTAGTTATGAGATCGGTCCCTCAGTCCACTCAATTTGATTACACTAATTTTGTTTTGTTAGATAAAATTGTGTGGTAGATTAAATATGCCAGTTTTATCTGTGTCTTAGCTAGGTACTGGCCCTTTTGAATGACTCCTTTTTATGTAACAACTACACCAAAATATGAAGTATATTTTTAAAAGATTTACTCCCATTCAAGATTATACACAGACTTTCAGGAGACAAAGTAACAAAGTTTTAGAAGACTTTCAGGAGACAAAGTTTGGGAGTCAGCTCAAGAGAATCCTGAGCTTGTCATAAGTCTAGGTATATATGCAAGTGTTAGTAGATAGAGTTAACAAGGAAAACAATAAGTACCTACATATCAACCAGATTTTGGTCTCTGCAATATCAGTATAAATCTGGAGTAATTCCACTTAATTCAGTGAAGTTACCCTAGATCAGGGGTCGGCAACCTTTCAGAAGTGGTGTGCCGAGTCTTCATTTATTCACTGTAATTTAAGGTTTCGTGTGCCGGTAATACATTTTAATGTTTTTAGAAGGTCTCTTTCTATAAGTCTATAATATAGAACTAAATTACTGTTGTATATAAAGTAAATAAGCTTTTAAAATGTTTAAGAAGCTTCATTTAAAATTAAATTAAAAGGCAGAGCCCCCCGGACTGGTGGCAGGATCCAGGCGGTGCGAGTGCCACTGAAAATCAGCTCGTGTGCCGCCTTCGGCACCCGTGCCATAGGTTTCCTACCTCTGCCCTAGATTTACTTTAGTGAAACCAAGACTAGTATTTTGGCTCTGTCTCTCTCTGGGGTTTGTGATTCCAATTTATCTTAGGATAGAAGAGATTTTGCTTAGTATTCATTACATTCTTGCTTCTGTATGAGGTCTCCCTCTCCTTTTGGGGTTTTCAAAGTACTAGATTTACTTTCTTCATTCTTCTTTTGCGACTCAGATAGCTCCTTTAACATGTCCTTCAGGGGCTCTACTTCTTCTGTTCTGTGACTGCCTAATAGGGTTTCCCAAAACTCTGTCTTTAGGCCTATCTTTTTGGGGAGATTTCATCCATTTAATGTCCAGCTATCAGCTTTACCCTGATGCCTTCATAGCTACCTCTTCCCCTTTTGATCTTTTTATCCTTTGCACTGTCCGATATTGACAAATATACGTCAGACATCTCCTCCTGGATATCTCACCACTATCTCAAATCCAATGGGTCAGATTTATCCCTACTGTAGTTGTGGGGGTCAGGGAGGAAAGAGAATGGGAGAAACATTGACAGTTCTTTGAGAATGGGAGTTCCCCATATTGCTAAAATCAATGTAGCTGAACTGATTTTAGCAACAGTAAAAATTGTAGAAGTTATCTAGTTTAGACAATACTTGTGGGTCAAGACAAAACTGATCTGGGTAAAAACAGCTCTCAAAAAAAGGGGCTCATTAGGAAAGACATAACGCAAGAATCTACCTCCCTTGCCTTCAATCCGATTTGAGAATGTATATCTAAAAGCAGAAATTGGCCTCCATTATAGCAGAAATTGGCTAACAACACTGAAAGTGTCCTTATGTAGAACACTGTCACTATGTGACTTCCAACCACTTTGAGTTTATACTTGGAAATCTAGGTTCAGATGCAGCAAGACATTTAAGCACATGCTTATCTTTAAGCACATGGGTGGTCCTAGTGACTTCAGTGGAACTACTCGTGTGGGTTATATGCTTTGCCAGATCATGTCCTCTAGGCCAGTGGTTCTCAGCCAGAAGTGTGTGTATCCCTAGGGGCACTCAGAGGTCTTCTAGGCTAGGCAGATGTATCAACTCATCTAGATATTTGCCTAGTTTTACAGCAGTCTACATAAAAAGCACTAGCAAACTCAGTACAAGATAAAATTTTCATAGACAATGATTTGGTTATACTGCTGAAATGTAAGTACTATACACTGAAAATGTAAGTACAATCTTTATATTCTAATTGATTTATTTTATAATTATATGGTAAAAATGAGAAAGTAAAGCAATTTTTCGGTAAGAGTGTGCTGTATACACTTTTGTATTGTTATGTCTGATTTTGTAAGTTTTTAAGTTGAGGGTACACAAGAGAAATCACACTCCTGAAAGGCGTGCAGTAGTCAGAAAAGGTTGAGAGCCACTGTTGTAGGCAGGTCCACTTGCTGCCATAGCAACCTCTTAGTATTAGATCTTGACATTGCAGGGGTCTTCATCTCCAGCAACCCATTACCCACTTATTTGGCCTTGCAATGGCCTGTGTCTGGCTACACGTTCCATGACAGAGCCCTCTGACCAGGTTGCTTTCTAAGTTCAGTCTTCTTCTGAGGTAGCAGAGGACAACTGAAAATCCAAATAAATGTCTAAACAAATTATTCTTCTGCCCCCTTGGGTTATATTGAAGTTCCCTGTTCTTCCCAGAGACTGTATAACTCCTTCTCTGCTCCTTTAGCTGAATGCTGCCTCCCAGGACATTTTTCCCTGGAGGCCCTGCTTCCTAGCAGGATTCCTCACTGCCAGCCCTCCCGCACTGTCTCCCGTGCCCTCTCAAGCCCTCCCACAAAGGCTGACCCCACTCCCTTTGGTTCTCTCCAACCCAGCTTCCTGAGGCTGAAATGGAGAGAAGAAATTTCCATTCCTCCTCTTTACTGGCTCTCTTCCCTCACTGAGTTTTCTCCCCTCTCTAACCCTTCCACAACTGGGATCACTAATTGTAATTGAGTCACCAGATCAGGATCAGCCGGGAGTTAAAAGTCACCTCACAGGCAAAGCTGAGTCTGACTCTCTTGAAAGGGCTACTCACACCATGATGGGGGTGCCTTCGATTTTTCACGTACATTCTTGTGCCCACCCACTCCAACCTCTCTCTTGTTAGATCCATAATCTTTACGGCATACATTGTGCTAAAAACAAAAATAGAATAAACAAAAGAATGTATTAGATTTTTTTGATGTACTCATCAACATGAATACGCCAAAATATATCATGAAGATATATTGACGATCACAAGGTAATATAAGGCAGCTATTTACATGCCCAATCCTACTCCATTAATTGAAAGGGGAAATTCCCACTGACTTCAATGGGAACAATATCTGGCCTTACATACAGGATACTGAATCACAATGTTGCAGTAAAACAACAGATGTGCTGACATTAAATACGATGCTTTCTGCTTTTGGAGGGCTGTAAGTCTAAGAGGGTTCAGAGTTCAAATTGCTGGTCTCCCCTTTAAAAATTTGGTATTCAAGAGCCATCACTTATGGAATTGTAGTGGCATTGTAATTTGTGCAAACATCCTCTTGCTACTGCCCACCCCACTTGTCTAGACTCCTCTCTGTCCCTTCATACAATCTGGTCAATGTTGATGTGAGAGCCTTTTCTTAGAAAAATTCTGTAGACTGGGCAGACTTTCCATGTTTCTCTGCCTCCCTGACCCTTCATCTCATTTCAAATCTCAAATGAAAACAACTCTTACCTCCTCCCTTGCCTAAATCTTTTAACAGCTGCTGTTATTTAACTCTTCACTATATAATTCCCAGACAAAATTCAAGTCCCTGCTCCAAAGCTTGGAGGTGTTAGAGCTTCTCAATGAATCAGTTGAAATAGTTACATTAAAATGGGGAAAACAACCTATTTTTCTCTAATCTTGTCCTTCAGCATGGAAATTTCCAACCTGAACACTTAAAGTTTGGCAAACTTATAAGCAAGTGAAAAGAGGGGTCTTATAATTAAATGTGTCATGCAACTTTAACTATCTGTGCTGCCTATATGTTGCAGTAAAATAGCCACACATGGATTCCAGTTTCTGCTATTATAGGAACAAAGTGCAGCTGGGGGAGTTGGGGAGACCTTGCTGTCCTGTAACCCTCAAAACAGCCGCCCTCAAGGAAACAGGCCATCCCGCAAAGAAGATGGGACAAGAGGAGGTGTGAAAAATAAATATCAGCCTGCCTTCTCCTATTAAAAAGTGGGAAATGGGCCACTGGGTAACAGAGAGGTATGGTAGCATGATTTCTCCCATCTCACTGGTGGGATGTGGCTGCTCCTGGTCCTGGTCCTTCTGGTGGTCCTTCTCCCACCTCACTGGTGGGATGTGGCTGCTCCTGGTATCCTGGTCCTTCTGCCCAGCTACACTCCTGTCCTCAAGTTACAGGATCTCCCACCCAACTCTTGGGTCCTCTCTCTTCCTTCTGCCCCAACTCAGAGTTATGGGGTTCCTAGGTCAGGGGGTTCCTTTTCCTTCCACTTCTGCTCACTTTCCTTCCACTTCTGCTGGTATCCCCAGGCAGGGTGTACTCCAGGAGAGTAGGTTGGTGGGGTATTTCCTTCGCTCCCCCAGGAGTAATGGACCCCCCCCCAAGAATGGGGTTTGGTGGCAGCTCTTGGCTACTCCCCCCCAGTCTGGGGGCCGGGTCCCTGGGAATCCTCCGCCTCCTCCCCCTCTAAGGGCTGGGGCTCCAGGCAGGGATCCCTTCCCTGCTCTCCCTCAGCCAGGGGTCTGCTCCCCTCTCCCCACACTGGCAAGCGGGTGCCTGGGGGAGGCAGGGAGCCCCCTCTCCCCTCCCTGCCTGAGGGGCAGGCAGCGCAGCTCCCTCAGCAGCGGCAGGCAGGCCCGGAGGTTGGCTTAGTAACCAGACAGCCGAGACCTGCCAGGGCCCCCGCCCGCCTCGGGCGGGGAGAGGGAGGAGGGGGTGAGCCGAGCCCAGCCGGCCTGTCTCAGCGGCTGCTCCGCCGCGAGCGGGGCGTGTGCGGAGGCCGGAGGGAGGGACCGACCGAGAGGCCGGCGGGGGACGCCGCCTCTCCGCCGCTCGTTGCGATGGTTGCGGCGCGGGAGGCGCACTAGGCGCGCGGCGCAGGCAGGCGGAGGAGTCCCGCGGGGTCTCTGCCGCCGCCACAGGGCAGGCCCGGGGGGGCTGCCGAGGGAGGCGAGCGCGGGGCGGTCGCTGCCGTCGCCCGGGGGGGTGCCGGGGCTGGAGGAGATGCGGCTGCTGCCCTTCGCCTCCCTCGCCGGGCTCTTCTGCAGACTCCAGCCGGCACCGCTGCGCGGGGAGGGTGAAGGCTCCGGCTCCTCGTCTCCATCACCCCCCTGCACGCTGGGATTGGGTCTCTAGACCGGCGGGTAAGTCGGGTTGGGGTTTGTCCCCAGTGGTTGCTGTTAGAGAGGAACTCCAGCTGCGAAGTTTGGATCTGGAGCTTGAACTTTCCCAGACTTTGGGAGGGTCTTTGCTCGGGGGGGGTTTCCTCTGCGCCCCCCCCCCCAATATTATACTAACTCTTAATGATGGATGCATGGTGCCTCGAAGATGTGCCCACCAGAGCTGTGAAGCAGGACTTTGCTTGTTAGTCTCCAGTTTTGGTTTTAGAGGGGGAGTGACGGGCTAGATGGATAGTCTTGCTGCTCTGGGATGGGGTGGGGTGGGGTGGGGTGGGGGGAGCAGACTAATTGGCAGGCAACCGCCTGAAGAAACCCAGCAAACTGACTGGGTGCAAATGGGAGGTTTGTGGAGTAGTGAGAGACTTCCACGGTTGTCTCCTGAAGAAGATCTAGGGTTTGGCTGTGTGGGAGGGCGATAGAGAATATTCACAGGCTCTTCTGCTGTAAGGAACTATCCATTTTTCTTTAGTTTCACTAGAGGTTTCAGGACGTGGGGGTGGGGGGTGCCTGTTTGTTTTGCATGAGGCTTCTTTTTGGCATTAGTCATTCTGGCTGCACAGCTTGTGAATGAAAACTCCAGCAGAGAAAGAACTTATTGTGGATAGGAAAACTCAGTGAATATTAGTCACTCCAGTTGTCTGTGTGCAAGACTACATAGCAGGCCCCTGTCTGTTTCTAATTTCTGAAATGATTGTGGAAATTCTGTCGCATGACAAGAATGCTGGGAGGAGGGAGCCTAGCACCACATGAGGCAAGGTTTTATTGTTATTGCTGTTTTTCCATTACTTCCTGTCCAAAGACCTCTGGGTTAAACTAGACTTCAGGGTTCTCAAAACAGTAAATGTACATAGCTGGAGAAGAGGAATTGCTGTGTATTTGCAATAAGAGCTGAAAACTGAAGGGTTTATTTTAAGGCACTAAAAGTCAGAAACTTCTCATTTAAGAGAAGATTCTTGCTTAAACTCTATCCATGCTTTTGAGGGCTGTGGGATAGAAATCAGGCATAAATCTAATGGCCTGTGATGAGAAATAATGTTGGTTTCGTTGGCTTTTTATCTCTATACGATCAACACCTCAGCAAACCACAGGATAATCTCTCATACTGTAGACAGTATCGTTCTCTTTAAAAATTGCACATTTCAAATAACAAAGGCAGTGACTTCATAGGGAGCCGTCAGGTGCTTCTCTGTACCCCTCCTGTGTATTGGGGAACCGGTTTTTTGTAGGCGGGCTCTAAATTAAATGTAAGGCATGAAGACTGTGAATATAAAGCTGACTGCAGATTATCTATGTCGAGGCACCTTCTTAGGGTGTACATTCTGCAAAGTCCTTATAAAAGTCCTTCATTACAGAACTAGCCAGGATGGTAACAATGATGAGTTCCCAAATCCCTGAAATAGCATGTATTGTGATTGTGTAGTATAACTGGGTCAATGCCATATAATTATGTCAAACTTTCAGCTGGTGTTGGAATGTTATGATGAAAAGCTGTCATTAAATTTCAAGTACTCATGTATTCAAAGATATAAGTTAATATCATAAGACCTGGTCCTACAGGGTGGGGCTAAGCTCCTCCAATTTCATGCTCAGCACCATGTCAGGATCAGGCCTGTCATTTTATTCCCTCTCTGTAAAAACCTTTGGGTTGGAAAACAATGGATATCTTTAAAGAAGCTTCTGTAAGAAGCTGGAATGGAGAAATAAGCAGGCTAGAAATAAACACCAGATCTTAGATAAGAAAGCAGTTCAAACAGTAATATTCGTCTATAACAGTCATTTGCAGAGGCCTAAAACATTTGAAATGGAGGTGTGAACCCCCTTGGAAATCTTAGACATAGTCAGCATACCCTCAGGGATCTTCAGACCCCAGGTTGAAAACCACTGTTATGTAAGAACAACTGATGGGAGACAAACTAATGCTGTTTTTACAGTGATTTGTTTGGTAGTTTAATTGCAACACAGTGTGTTGTCACTTAATGGCTAGCAAGTCTACCCATCTATTTATCTTTAATGTAAAGCTTTTGTATTTTATCCTGCCTGCTTCTTTTCTCTGCCACATGTGCAATTTTCCTGCAAATGCTGTTTATAAATAAGAATGTCTTAAAATAAGACAAGAGTGACAGTAAGACAAATGATCTTAAAAGTAGGGTTTGGGGTTTTGGTTTTGCTGTTTTGAAGATGCACAATTCTGTTTATACTGATGAAAAAAGTATAATAAACATTTTTCAAACAATGTTGTCTCATTTTTTGATTGTGTGATAAATAAGCATTCCTGGCACAAATGAGTGTATTAATGTTTGGTTTTTTAAATAATGCCCAAATGTATGCTAAATATATTGTAAACATAAACAAGACAGGTACCTTCCCCAGTTAGTTTGCAGTCTAAGGCCCTGATGCTGCAAAAGCTTAAGCTTGTGCTTACCTTTACACACTTGGAAGTACTTCATTGACTTCAGTAAGATTATTCTCAATATGTAAACTTAAGTATGTTTACATGCCTAAGTCTCTGATCCTATAAGCATCTCCATTGACTTTAGAGGGGTTCTATATGAGTGCACAATTCAACTTGCAGGATTGAGGCCTAAAAAGATCAGCATGCAGGAAAATAAAGAGGAGAAAACTTTGTGTGACATATCCTCATAGGGGAATAGGGTGATGTTATTTAAAGAGTTATGGAAAAAATGTAAGTTTTGAGGAGACATTTAAAGGGTGCAGGAGATTGTGAAGAATACAGGATCAAGAAGGACATTCCAGGTGTATGGAGCCATATGGAAGAAAAACAGTGGTACTTGTGGAAGAAGTGGGCACTGTGTATTAAGTAGATGAAAGTGGTGCAGAGCACAGATTTTAAACAAGTGGGAGACCACTAATATTGAGGAGGAAGGGAGGAGAAAACTGAGAGGAGCCTTTAAAGTGGGGACACAAACTTAAACAGTGATGTGGAACCAGTGAAGTGGACTTATAAAAAGGGAGTGTGGAATGGTCAGAACTTGAAGGCAGCATTAATTTAGCATTGTCAAGAGATAGTGCCCTGGAAGAGATAGTGAGGTGGGTGACAGGAAAGCCAGGGAAAGGAAGAGAGTCAGACAGCCAAGGTGAGAGGTATGAAGAAATGATTTTTGAGATGGAAAGGAAGCGATTGATTTTGGAGATGTTGCTTTTTTCCTTCACAACAGGACTTAGCAACCACTTGAAGTTGGTGTAAAGATAACCAGTGAATGGTTTCAAGTGTCTTGCTGATAAGAATCTATTTTAAAGAGCACTACAAAGCAGATCTGAAACTGGTTGCAGTTCTGACAAAACAAATCAGCACAGGTTCTTTTTCCTCCACAACTCAGTACATAGATCAGTAATAATAATTAGGACTCATAGAGTGCTATATATCTTTAAAGTGCTTTCCAAATCTTGGCTAGCAAGCCCTAACCTCACACCACTCCCGTGAGGCAGGTAAGTAATTAGTTCCATTTTTATCTGTCTGTGCAGGGTCTTATTTGGAACCCATCTGCATAGCATAAGTAACTTGGGTGAAGAGACATTTAAGGCTTTTTTTAATTTCTGGGGCTTCTAGGAAACACAGTAAGTTAAAGAGTTTTGAGAGATGTTTTCTCGGCCTTCTGGCTAAGATCATGTGTAGTAGTGCCCAGAGGCTCTAGTCAGGATTGGAGTCCTCTTGTGCTAGGAACTCTACAATCTTAAAGGCCCTCTGCTGAAGAGTTTACATTACGGCTGTCCCTTTTCCATTCTTATGAACATATATTGTAGCTAAGTATGCAACCATCTCATTTCCAACTTCATTTGGGCTTCATACTTGTGCACATGGGCACCAGGTTTGTAATTTTTGGTGGTGCCTAGAATGGGTCCAGGCAGAGCCATCCTGTCCATAGAACAGACGGAAGCAACTGTCCCGGACCCCATGCTTCAGCGGGGACATCGGGTCCAGGGTGGCCTGGGGTGTTAGTCAGGGGCCTGGCGCCGGCAGCATCTAACAACCCAGTCCCAGCTTTCTCTACTGGCTTCCAGTGTCACTCAGGGGAGGGGGTGGAAACTAGAAAGAGGTGGGGTGGGAGCTTGGGGGCAGGAGTGAAATGGAGGCAGGGAGAGGGTGGACCAGGGGAGGGCTGGGACTGGGTCACTTGCTGCTGCTGGTGTCAGGCCCCCACTAACCTTCCAGGCCACCCTGGACCCTGCTCCCTGAAGCGTGGGAACCCCGAAAGCACGGTCATCTGAAAGATTGGTGGAGCCGGGCCCCTGTTCCTAAATATTGGTGATGTACGGGCACCATGGGCCCATATAATTCACCGGTTATGCTTGTGCAGGGCTCTGCCCTCAGAAGTTCCAACTGCAGGGAACAGACCTTTGAGCTTGATCGGGGCCTGCTGAAGTTAATCAGAAGACTTTCATTGACTTAAATTCAGATCAGACCCTTAGAAAGCAAGATTTGCTCTTGTGTAGATTTTAGCATATCCATCTCACAAAAAATCCAATCCTGATACCAGTGACACACCTCCCATTGATTTCACTGTGAGCTGGATCAAACTGAAGAAAAGCTGTGTACTGATCTGTCTGCCATGCTTCAGATATTCTATTTGGAACTGAAGGAAAGTGCTATTTCAGGTGTGGATCTGACAATCGGGTTTTGTCTCAATATATTCCATAGGTCATTTTCAATGCACAACCCCCTCTCTTCTATACGCAACTCTGCCTATCTTTTAGTTTATTGAGAGTTAGGTATTTGAATTTTATTCTCTCAGAAGGAGAGATGACAATCAGTCAATGAAACAAGGAAAGTCTTAATGTATTGTACAACAGTAGAGAAAGTATCAGTAAACAGTTATTCTAGGTTGTTACTTTCCATTGGACAAGTGAAGTTGGAAAACTAACTATGTATGTCATAATAAGTTAATGTGTTAACCACAGTTAGCCACTAATTAACATCGCACATCTGTAAGGAAGAGTGGAATTGCTTACAGAACAGTTTCTGACCCTCATCACCTCCTCAAATAAATAGAGAGAAGCTAGCACTTACAGATGGGGAGGCAGAAAAAGAATCACTATGGCTGTATTTATTGTCTAATCTTCTGCCTAATCTACACCAGTTATGTAGATGGTAAGGATGCAGGCATAGTCCTGGTGCATCAGTGTCTCTTAAAATGCTTTCAGATTTGCTAAATGAGCAGGTTTCTGCTCAAGGACAGTAATATGTTTTGTAAATTTGTAAGGCTCATCTTTTCATGATAGCACTCTGTTCTAGTTAGCATAAAAACCTGCACACCTAATATAATGGAGGTGACAGTGTTTTGGTTCTCAAACTTTTGTTTGCTTCTCCATAAGTGTATTTCAATAAACGTAATCTATCAGTCCAACATGACATAAAACTGTGTGTTTTGAATGACTCTTGACATACTTAGTAATATTGTTTGTAGCAGTGTTGTAGCCATGTTGATCCCCTGGTATTAGAGAGACAAGGTGAGTGGAAACTTGTCTCTGTCAACAGATTTTGGTCCAACGAAAGATATTACCATGTCTTTGTACTAATTAGAGGACAAGATATGAAAATAGGACTGTACTTGGTGACTTTTTAAAGGGAAGAGCCAGTGAGAATACTCTATATTTAAATTATTTGCACTACAATTCTCAGGATGAATGTTATTTATTTGTGTTACAGTACTTTCTAGAGGGCCCAAGTGGTCCAGGCATTGTTGGACTAGGTACTGAAGAAGCATATATCAAAAGAAGTTGCCTGTCCCAAAGAGCTTACGATCTAAGTAGACAACTCAGATAAGGGATAGAAGAAAGGAAGGAGTAATATCTCCATTTCATGTATGGGGAAACTGAGGCACATATATGAAGAGTCTTTCCCAAGACCATGTTCAGAGTTCCAGTTCAGTGTGTTAATCACAAGATCATACTACTGATAAAACTATTATTTTTCTTGCAAAAACTCAGAATAACATCTTTCTCAAGTTCTGTGTACTGTTGTCTTCATAGGAAGAAGAGTGTGTTACAATTTGGAAAACAGCAGGAATTTTCAGAACTCTGAATCAATGGCTTTTCAGGTCAGGGACACAAGTCCACAAAAGAGTATTACTCTCTTTCCTTGGGACAAGGAGTAAAGGGTAACTTCTTATTGAACCCTGGATTCTTTTTAAAGAAATAATTTGAAACTGCTTTAGATGGACTGCTGATGTTATCTTCTAAAACTGGATTATTGTATCTAATGCTGATATCTGTTTCCGGGAATACCTGTGGCATATCTAAACTTGTCCAGTATTGTATAAAAAATGCCTTGCACTGAAAGACTGCCTGGGCGGCTACTCTGCCTGTGCACAATTAGATGATTTGTAGACATGCTGTAAACTTGAAATTGATGCTACAACTTTAATAGGAAACACACCTGTTTTTTCTCCCTCCTTTCTTTCCCGATGCTGTGAAAGTATGGATTGGGCGTATGTGGGCTCATTTTCAATCCAACAATGTAGATCTGGCACCTTTTTTTTAAGTGAAGAACTCCCCTCCTCTCGGTGTAAATCATCTCCCAAATATAAGTTGAGTTATACATAATCCTTAGTTCTGCAACTCAGAACTTTAAATACATCCCAAAGAAGCACAACTATTGTCTCATACCCTCGCAACACTCAAGGAATCTTTCATTGCATCTCGTTAAAGCGAATGGGAGGTCACCCTGTAAATTCTCTGCATGCTCAAGGAAGAAAGAGATACAAGTGTGAGGACGTAGGGTCTGCAAAGGACTGCCAATTCAGAGGCAAAAATTCACATTGGATAACCTAGAAGAAACATGTTCACCTTTTTTTCCAGTATAATGAAAGGGTAACTCTAAAAGCAGCCCTAAGTTTTTAAGAGTCTGATATTTGACTGAGACCTTAACGCTGCCTCCTGTTTTTCACAAGCAGTTTTTCAGGTACAGTTAATGTCCTCTAGATATGGAACAGACTGATTGCACCAACACATTAGGTACTGGGAGCCCATCTAAAACAGGGGTGCTCAGACTTTTGTATTGGTGACCTCTTTTACACAGCAATTGAGGCTATTGCTTCATTTTGATTAAAAAAGCTAAAATGAAACAAAATGAGTTTGAACCCTCCCTTATAAATTACAAACATTTTTTAATATTTAACACTGTTATAAATGCTGGACGTGAATCGGGATCTGGGGGTGAAGTTTGACAGTTCATGACCCTTCACTCCATTTAATAACCTCATGACCCCTCTGCGGGGTTCCGACCCCCAGTTTGAGAACCCCTGGTCTAAAACTGTGGATTCTGAAAATCAGGTCCTAAATGTCCTTTTAAAAAGTTAGACAGTAACACAACTTTTGTTTTAATTAAGCTCGCCTTTTGTTGACCCTTTAGCATTAGTATATTCTTCTCAGCTTCAGTGTTGAAAACCAAGGTTGTACACAAAATGGTCCACAGTTGAATGAAAATTAATATTACCCCCTTGTTAAGAGGTACGAAATACAATACATTAAAAGTTTCATGCGAGTTCTACGCTCTTCCTTCTGTTCCTTATCTGAATATAGTACAAAGTGCTATGCTCTTAGATTGGAGAGTCCGTCAAATCCTGCTTAGAAAAGAACCAGCAGTTGAGTATAAGGCTTTCTAAGTTATTACTATGTGTGGACAGAACATGGCTTATCTCATTATCACGAAGATTATAGATACTCTAATTTGCAATTCTTTGTTTGCGCAATGGAACTGGTTCCCAATGATTAACTTTATACTCAGTGCAGCTGAGGGTTTTTCCCCTTTAATATTAATCTCTTCTCTGAACTGAATGTATATGCTGGTCAGGTACAGTATCTATCATTTTTCATATAAATATGAGTGACTGGTTTATGTAGAGAGTATAAAAAAGAATAAACCTACAGTGATGCTTGTACTAACACTTTAATGAGGTCAGAGAGGAGAATGAATGTAGATGAGTAATTAATGTAGACATTTACCAAAAACTAGATTAGTCAGAAGCTGTGCTTCAATTTATTGCAGAAATGTGGTAAGCTACAAAATTCATAACTAATCCCTTTTTGTTCAGTGTTTAATTTTATTGTAATGTAGAGCTGTTTTATTGTTTTGTTGAATTTATTTTATATATTTTAAATAATGTTTCCTCAAAGGTAAGTGAAAATGAATGTAAAGTTTTGCTTTTAGCCCTGATAAAATTTAATAGTTGACATTATTGAATATTTATTTCAGTTGGAGTTTCTGTTCCTAATGGCAAGGTGATGAACTATTTTAATTATTCTATGATATAAGTTTCATGCTTGTAGGTGTTACAGAAGGGCTTTATGGAAAAAATTAGATTTTGATATAATTTTATGTATTCATCAGCTCTAAAGTGAAACAAAATTAGTATTTTATTTCTAAGGAGTACTCATCAAAATAGAAACTGGATGTGCATTGCACATTAACGATGGACATCTGTTACTTGTTCTCACCATCTGTCAATCTCAGCCATTTATTATGACTTTACCATAAAGGAGGTTGGGATCTAAATCTAAGAATTACAGAGATCACCGTAGTAGAAATTGAAACTTTTATGATTTGTGTGACATTTTTGTCAGTAGCACTTTTGTTTTTTTCAAAGCCATAACAGTACTGTTTCTTGAATTGTAGTCTGGATGATTATTTTTTTTAAGCAGGCATTGTTTAAAACAGTCTAATAATCCATCCATCGGTTTAATAAAACTTACCTAATTGCAACTCAAAGTTCAGGAAAGAGTGTTTATAACTAGTATTTTCCACTGCAGAGTCTCTTTTCTCATCATGTTACTTAGCTTTTTAATGGGAGAAATGGACAGTTTCTGTTTTAGCAAATTTGCTATGTTACTAATAAATTGATAATCCTTCTTCATGCTTGATTATCTATTGTTATGCATACAAATAATGGCTCACTTTTTAACAGCTTAGCAAAGGGCTCAGTCCTGCATCATATAATTATATGGGAACAGGAGCAGACCCAAAATGACATTGGAGGAAGCATTCCACTGAACTGCTGGAGACAGTGTTCTATATGGAACCAAGTCTTTTGAACCATTAAAATTAAATTAGTTGGGTCAAGCACAGTTACCTTATATCGCAGAGTCAGTGCTGGCTACAACTCTGAGACTAGGAACTCCTCATATTATAAAGTAGTCTGACTGTGATATTATGTTAAGGCTGTGCAGATGACATGTTTAATCCACCACGGCAGAAATCCTTCTCCAAATTAATAACAGTAAATACAGTTACATGAATTCTCCTCTTTTTCCCTTCCCTGACCCTTCACATTGCTGAAGTGTTAATGTCAAAGACTGGTTGGAAATATTTTGTTTTGAGAGAGAGCCCCAATAGAATTTGCTACACATTACTGCTGGCTCAGGCGTTGTACAGTTATATGTGTATGGAGGGGAAATATAAAGTAGCTTAATTACAGAGTGAGTATATGTGAGGTTCCAAAACCAACAAACTGCAAGAGATAAATTCTTCTTTTCCACTCAGTTCTTGACATTTTCTTTGGTTACCAGTTTTCTTTCAAACCTCTTGAATAGTTCAGCTATTTTTAATACTTTTTGTTGTCATTTTGAAATTATTTTGCTTACATCTTTATTTTCAAAATAGTGGTTTGAATTATTTTTATTAACTACTGAGGATGTAGATGAGGGAATCTACATACTGTGGTAGTATTTTTGCCTGAAACTACAATCAAAAATACTTATTTAAATAAGAAAAAGTGTCTGCATACTGGCTGTTACTGGAAATCTATAAATGCAGCTGGTGTTTAAAATAAGGGCACATCTACTAACTCCATTGGCATGCATTGGAAATTGTTTTGTATGGGTTTTCTTTTGTAGGAAGGGAGGGGGGACTGTTAACATTCTATTTTAAAAATGGACAGAGTTAGCATGTATGAATAGCTGCCTTTAGAGCAGAGATGGGCAAACTATGGCCCGCTGTCCACATCCAGCCCGTGGGACTGTCCTGCCTGGCCCTTGAGCTCCTGTCCCAGGAGGCTAGCCCCCCAGCCCCTCTCCTGCTGTCCCTCCTCCCCCTCAGTCTGAGCTCACCATGCTGCCAGCACTCTGTCCCACGGGGCTGTGAGGCAGCGTGAGCTGCGAGAGCCACCAGGTGTAGTGTATTAAATTGTTCCCCGTAGTAATGTGCTACTTATGGAGCACCAGAACTGGCAGCCATGGGTAGGATGCCATAAGTAGCACATCCCTATGTGGAGCAAGTTAATACACTACACCCCAGGTAGGAAAGGCTGTACCTCCCCAAACAGCCTGGCCCCCACCCTCTGTCCACCTCCTCCCACTTCCCACCCTCTAACTGCCCCCCTCAGAACTCCTGACCCATCCACCCCCTCCTGATCTTTGTCCCCTGACCGCCCCCTCAAGGAACCCGACCCCGCCCTTTACACAAGCACTATTAAAACATTTTTTATTTAAAAAGAGTATTAACGGTTTTTCTTAGTTGTGGAAAGGGCCATATACTGAGTGATTGAGGCTGTTGCTTCATTTTGATTAAAAACGCTAGAATGAAACAATTAACATGACAAATATTAAATGGATTAAAAACTGGCTAACTGATTGATCGCCAAATGCAACTCCAGATGTAAATGGTGAATCATCATCGAGAGGCTCTTGGCCCTGTGCTGTTTAACATTTTTATCTATAACCTAGAAGAAAACATAAAGTAATCACTGATAAATTTTGTAGATGACACAGTTGTGGGAGTGGTATATAATAACAGGCCACTTGGTAAGCAGGGTGCAAACAAAGAGCATGTGTTTTAATACAGCTAAATGTTAAGTTATTCATCTTGGAACAAGAATATAGGACATTTTGACAGGATGAGGGACTCTATTCTGGGAAAGAGTGACTCCGAAAAAGACTTGGGGATCATGGTAGATAATCAGATGAACATGAGCTCCCAGTGTGACACTGGCCAAAAGGGCTAATGAGATTCTTGGCTGTATTAACGAGGGAATCTCAAGGAGTAGGGAGATTGTATTACCTCTGTATTTGGCACTGATGCAACTGCTACTGGAATGTTGTGTCTAGTTCTGGTGTCACAATTGAAGAAGAATGTTGGTAAATTGGAGAGGTGTGAAAAAAGAGCCACAAGAATGGTTTAAAAATTGGAAAACATGCCTTAAAGCAGGGGTGGGCCCTCGGGACCATCCTGCCTGGCCCCTCAGCTCCCAGCCAGGGAGGCTGCCTCTGGCCCCTCCCCTGCTGTCCTCCCTCCCCCACAGCCACGCCTCCGTGCCGCCAGTGCTCTGGGGGATGGGGCTGCATGCTCCTGCGGGGCTGCCGGCAGCGCATCTTACTTCGTCCAGGCTGCCACTCTTAGCGGCATGGTAAGAGGGTGGGGAGCAGGGGATAGTTAGGGGTGGGAAGACCTGGGGGGGCAGTCAGGGAACAAGGAGCAGGGGAGTTGATGGGAGTAGGGTCCCTGGGGGAGTGATTGGGGCAGCGGGTGTCTCTGGAGGAGGCAGTCAGGGGACAAGGGACAAGTGGGGGGTTAGATGAGTCAGGGATTCTAAGGGGGGCATTTGAGGGCGGGAAGTAGGAGGGGCTCAGATAGTGGGGTGGGTCAGGCTATTTGGGCAGGCACACCTTCCCTACCTGGCCCTCCATACAATTTTGCAACCTTGATGTGGCCCTTGGACCAAAAAGTTTTCCCACCTCTGCCTTAAAGTGATGGACTGAGGAGTTCAACCTGTTTAGTTTAACAAAGAGAAAGTTGAGGGATGATTTGAACACAGTCTGCAAGTACCTACATGAGGAACAAAAAATTTGAAAATGAGCTCTTCACTCTAGTAGATAAAGATATAACAAAATCTACTAGCTGGAAGTTGGCGCTAGACAAATTCAGACCAGAAATAAGGCACGCTTTTAACAGTGAGGGTCTTTAACCATTGGAACAGTTTACCAAGGGTTGTGGTGGGGTCTCCATCACTAACAATTTTTAAACTGAGATTGGATGTTTTTCTTAAAGATGTGCTCTAGTTCAAACTGAAACTATTTCTTGGAAGTCCTGTGGCCTGTTTTGTACAAGAGGTCAAACTTGATGAGCACAGTGGTGCCTTTGGGCCTTATAATCTATGAAAATAAAGCACTCTTACTTTAGTGGTGTGAAGAAGTATAAAACTCTAAAATGCAATATAAAAGGTCAGTGGTAAGCAATTCGGAAGGATTGGGAGAGACATGGATCAACTTGTTCTGTTGAGGAATAAGATTAGCATCTGTTCGGGCTCTGCTATTGTTTACCATATCAATTTTGCATTATAAAATTGTATGATGATTAAAGTTCTAAGCTTACTTAAACAAGCTGGTGTCTGTTTTGCCACACCCCAATTACCTGCAGCCAGTCCCTCTGGGAAGGACCTGAAAATGGAAAAAAAAAATGATACACTATTAGACAATATAAGTTGTTTTACAAAGCAATTTGCAGACTTGAAGAAATTATTTTTCAGTGTCTGCTTTGGTTATATCAAAGAAAATTGGTGAAAAATAGTCTGGGGAGCAATTTAATTGCTTTATTTTATTAATCTGAATTACAAATTACTCTTGTTTTGAAGCATGTTCTTTGAAGTTGGAAATCATACTGTCACTCCCCCCAATGTCAGATTCCTGCAGTACATATTCACAACAGTGTGTTTTCACTTCAGCCATATATGATGAAATAAGCAGAGGTGAAAAAGGGTGATTTTTAAAGTTTAAACTGATATTTTAATTTTAGTTTTGATTGTGTGTTGCTAACATCCTCTGAATGTAGTTTAATACTAATTATTAAGTAGCATTATAGAAAACGACAAATTGAGTTTGCAAATAGTGACCACGTTGTATGGATTAGCATTATTACAAACTGTGCTAGTATTATGGGATGACCTTTGCTCTGCCTGACATTCATTGAGCTCTTTCACCCACGTTAATTTCCTCTTATCGCCCTATGCTCCCCTTTGCTGTGAGAATATTAGAGATCACAGAATTTAACTTTTCACCCTTTTTTGGACTGTAAGTGGGGAAGTTTGCTGATGTTACAAAATCTGCTTCTTTTGTTTCCCTTGTCATTGGTTTTGGAAAAGTAGAAGAGAAACTATTGCCTGTCTAGACTAATAAAATAAAATTGTTAGTACAGACAGTATTCATTTCAAGGCAAATGATGTATTTTCAATAATATACTACTAAAGCCAGTAGAAGATTGCAACTGGTATGCCAAGAGCTATTATGTTGCTAATGGAAGTGATACTTTTTATGGTACTGTTTCAAAAACACTCTATAGTACCTAAAAGTATTTGCATAGAACTAGTTTCCTTTTTATTTTTTCCTTTCCTTAGTTCTATAACAAAAGTCTTAATTAGTGACTGGTGCCATTTTTGGTGCAGGTAGAATGTTACAAGGGGGGCAGTGACCAATTGTAAGAGGCTTCTGGGTTTTGTACTCCTTCCTCTAATTGCTTTTTTAACTGGTAGGCAAAAATGGCTGTGTTTTTCCCCTCTTGTAAACCATGATTGTTGTTGAATGCAGTTCAGAGTTTGTAGTCATAACTACTGAATTCTGATTGTTTTGGAACCTTGCCACACTTGAGCACCCTCACTGTTTTCAGCTACGCTCGCCTCACCGCAGTAAGCCAGGAGAAGGTAAAAGCCAGGATACTGACAGCTATAACTATTTCATATTTCTGCTGACAACTTAGTGCTAATTTCTTCATCTTCAGTTTTGGTATGCACAAGGAAAATACTTCCATTAAACTAATTTTTCCAGATGATTTGGCATTGCTTGACTTTTATTTTTGTGCAGTGACTCTAGACTCTAGTGACTTTCTAGACTACTGTATCTTTTCAAGAGTCTCATTTGTCTTGCGTACCCCAAGTTTCACCTCAACTACAAACTATTTGCTTACAAATCAGATATTAAAAATACAGAAGTGTCACAACCAACTATTATTGAAAAATTGCTTACTTTCTCATTTTTACCATATAATTATAACATTAACAATTGGAATATAAATATTGTACTTAGATTTCACTGTATAGCATATAGCAGTATAAAGTTATTGTATGAAATTTTAGTTTGTACTGACTTCATTAGTGCTTTTTATGAACCTGTTGTAAAACTAGGCAAATATCTACATGAGTTGATGTACCGCTTGGAAGACCTCTGTGTATCTCCTTCAGTATCCAAACCCTTGGTTGAGAACCACTGAATTAGTATGTTGAAAGTCTAATAATTTAAATAACTCACATGAATGTATCTCCCCTCCCCCAGTTAGTCCACAATGACCCTCTGAAAACTTATCTTTTAGCAAGAAATTATGTTATTTGTTATTTGTAGCAAATTATTTTGGAAACACACATTAATGCTGCACAGTAATTTAGTCTCCACAATATCACGATTAAATCAGTTCTGCCCCACCCCTCAATAAAATCATTTCTGAGACACAGCCCTCCCCTTTTCCCTCTTACAAACAGCATTTAATAAAATCTCTTTCTCCTCTCCTCTGCTCTGTTCCCCAACTAATAACTTCTGGATTCTCCCCCATCCGAGACCAAATAATTCTGAGCTCCCCTTAAATATATGAATTTGCAGATCCTTCTTTCTCTTTCCCCTATGTAGTGAATGCTTGGTTTCTCTACTAATGCATTCTCGGATTCCTCTCTTTCTCAAAGAAGTGCATACTGAGAAGAGCATACAAGACAACATTTTACCAAGCTTTGAGGTATATTGATACAGCTGGTCTAGTTGTGTCTATTTTAAAAAATAGCCGTCCTATTTCTGTAGATCTCCGCCAAATTGTGGGAGAGGGTGAAAGGGCAGATGAGACTTCATTTTGTGCAGCCCCTGTGATCATAGCTGATTGTGCGATCACTGTCCCTATTATAAAACAGGAGGAAGTACTACTGCCTTTTTCCCATTAGTACACTTAATCTAATAATTAATTCAATCAATACAGAACGATAGCAGGGATGAGAGAGCTGAGGTTTTGGTCACCACTGACATGCAAACATGATGTCACTGGAGTGGAGAGTGGTATTGTTTATCCCTTTAGCGTCTCATGTTTTCTTTTTAACTCTTTATGGGAAAACTGCTTTGCAGGAAGTGAGTATTAGTGAATGATTGAGATAGATATAATGACCTAACAAAGTCACCTAATCATCCATTCAGTCTGGACCAGAATGATGACTTAATACCCCTTAATCTGCAATATAGAGTATAAAACAGTGGCTCTCAACCTTTCCAGAGTGCTGTGTCCCTTTCAGGAGTCTGATTTGTCTTGCATACCTCCAAGTTTCACCTCACTTAAAAACAACTTGCTTACAAAATCAGCCATAAAAATACAGAAGTGTCACAGCACACAGTTACTGAAAAAATGCTTACTTTGTCATTTTTACCGTATAAAATACATCAATTGGAATATAAATATTGTGCTTACATGTCAGTGTGTAGAGCAATATAAACAAGTCATTGTCCTTATGAAATTGTAGTTTGTACTGATTTTGCTAGCAAGGTTGCCAGGCATTTAGTTTTCACCTGGAACGCCGTGTTGAAAAGGAACATTGACAGCTGTGGTCAGCATTGCTGACTGGCCTGTTACAAGTACGATGGTGCAGTGGGGCTAAGGCAGACTCTCTGCCTGCCATGGCTCCATGCAGCTCCCAGAAGCGGCCAGCATGTCCCTGCAGCCCCTTGGCAGAGGGGCAATCAGGGAAGCGCCTTGCGCTGCCCACGCCAGCCAGTGCCAGCTCCCCAGCTCCCATTGGCTGGGAACTGTGGCCAATGAGAGCTTTGGAGCCAGCGGATGCGGGCATGGGCGGTGCGTAGAGCCCCTTGGCCCCCTGGATGTGCTAACTGCTTCCAGGAGCCAGGTGGAGCTAGGGCAGACAGGGAACCTGTCTTAGCCCCTCTGTACCACTGACTGGTAGTCGCCCCATGTAAGTGCTATCCAGTTGGACCCTGCACCCTGAACCTGCTCCTATACCCAAGTCCCCTGCTCCAGGTTGGAA
Organism: Dermatemys mawii; assembly: GCA_007922305.1. Taxonomy (NCBI): domain Eukaryota; kingdom Metazoa; phylum Chordata; order Testudines; family Dermatemydidae; genus Dermatemys; species Dermatemys mawii. The sequence continues at coordinate 1,859,189 of ML677331.1, read as the reverse complement.
CTCCCTCCAGCACCCTAACTCCCTCCCAGAGTCTGCATCCCAATCCCCTGCACCAGCCCTCAGCCCCTTCCTGCACCCCAAACTCCTCATCCCTGGCCCTACTCCAGAGTCCACACCCCCAGCTGGAGCCCTCACTCCTTCCCACACTGCAACCCCCCACCCCAGTCCTGAGCCCCCTCCAGCACTCCAAACCCCTCGGCCCTGGCCCCACCCCAGAGTCTGTACCCAATCCCCTGCCCCAGTCCTCAGCCCCTTCCTGCACCCCAAACCCCTTGTCCCTGGCCCTACTCCAGAGTCCACACTCCCAGCTGGAGCTCTCACCCCTTCCCACACTGCAACCTCCTGCCCCAGCCCTGAGCCCCCTCCTGCACCCCAAACTCCTCATCACTGGCCCTACCCCAGAGACTGCACCCCAACCCTTTGTCCCAGCCTTGAGCCTCCTCCCACAGTCCAAACCCCTCAGGCCCAGCCTGGGGCGGCATCCTGCACCCCAGACTGCTAATCCCTAGCCCTACCCCAGAGTTCGCACCTTCATCCAGAGCCCTCACCCCCTCCCACACCCCAACTCCCTGCCCCAGCCCAGTGAATGTGAGCGAGGGTGGGACCAAGCGAGCGATGGAGGGAGAGCGTGGGGGCTGGGCCTCAGGGAAGAGTCTGGGCCTCGGGGAAGGGGTGGGGCATCGGTGTTCAGTTTTGTGCAATCAGAAAGTTGGCAACCCTATTTACTAGTACTTTTTACGTAGCCTGTTGTAAAGCTAGGCAAATATCTAGATGAGTTGATGTACCTCCTGGAAGACCTCTGCATACCTTCAGGGGTACACATAACCCTGGCTGAGAACCACTTGTATGAAATACATGTACTCAGTATGGTAGATGGGGCAAAAAATAATCTCTGTCTAGTCTAAATAGCTCAATACAGTTTCTTAGGGAATCTATTTTCTGAAACTTCAGGGATTACAGAAAAAATGTTAATATGAGTGGCAGACTTTCAATATTATGGTGTGTAGGTGATAAAGGATGGCTTGGGTTTTATTTTCCAATTGCTTAAAATATGTCCACCAGTAGTTTTGTGTGCATATCTGTGATTAAAAACAGTTCAATATGAGAGGTTAAAAAAAGGAGTGACTGAAGAATTATGATAGCTATATATATAAAATATGAAATTTTCTTATCATCAGTTTCCTGCAGTCTCTTCTTGCTTCTATCTGACTTCTGGGAATTTATCAGTGAGTGCCGTACAGATGCCATCATCAATATCAGTTTGTTTTTCAAAGCAAATGGAAGACCTGAATAAATTATTTTTCAGTGTCTACCTTGGCCAGACTGAAGAAAATTTGATGTCCTCAATTCCAAAGCTTATGTACTTACAGTATTTTAGTACTGTACATTTTTGTAGCAATATCTCTTATTCTCTTGCTTCTCTTTCTGTTGACCTACATCACAAATATAATGTTTTATTTGGAATGACTGGTAACCACATAGCTAACTGAGTATTCTGTGGGTGCCAAAAGGAAGAGGGGAAAGTAGTGGCTTCAGTTTTTCATTTTTATTGCTGGGACTCACAACTGAGTGTTAATGGGACTCAGATGAGGAAAAAAAGTGAGTGCCGCAGTATTATAGAATCCACCCAAAATGGAATGTAGAGAATATGTTTCTATGTACCTTACATCGTCGCTTTCTACACCAAGAAATAAATACTTATAATTTAGTTGTGCATTTTACTAGGTTTCAGAATATTTAAGGATTGAGAAAAGACTTGGGCATCACTTTCTCCAAGCATTCACTCGGTCCAAATGTGTGCATTTTTATGCATGTGAATGGGAGGAAAGTGAATTCTTGTTAAGAGACAATTTAATAAAAATTAATAAATAAAACACACACCTGATACCCTTCAATGATTTGAGACTATGGGTAATATTTTCAAAGTGTGTATGTCACCTTTGTAATCGTTCTTTGGCATGTTGCTAATAATTCCTTCTCCCTTACCTGACCCCCTAAATTACTGATTTGCAATGCTCTTAAAGCTTTAATTTGAGTATGGGTGGAAGGGGAGTTGTGCGAACCAATTGTCCTAGAAATACTAAAACATTTTTTCACAGTGCCTCCAGTAGACTTAGTGTTTTTCTGTTTGTCTAAGAGGATTGTGAGTAATAATTTTGAAAGATTGTTATGATTTAATAAGTACGTGGGATGAAAAAATAAATCTGAAATTATTTTTCAGGACTAGAAGGAATTAGGTTTGTCATAAATTCCCTTCACATATAAAAAAGATGAAAGTGGGTATAAGTTGGAAATTGTAGCTCCTTGGGCTGGAGAGGACTTTCTTTTGTGGAGATATGCATATTTGCTGTGGATACCCAAAGTAAATTCCTTCAGCAAATAAACTTATTTCATCTTGTCCCAAAGGAAGTTACTGGGTCTTACAGTCTATTACATTTGCTTGTTAGCTTACTGCTAGGCTGATGAAATACCAAAATGGATTTTTGAAGTTTCTCCACCATCATTCCAAGTACTATGAAAGGCTATTACTGTTTCAGTGATCGGGGAGAGGGAGATTTTAATGTGATGAAATATGATTATTTTTAAGGAGGGTCAAGGGGGTTGCATTTATGATCTGATATAGCTAAGGGGAGTGACTGATTCTGTGTAGGAGAACATGATGCTAGCTGTAATGACAGGATTTCACAGGTGTGAAGTATGTTCCTGATGGAGTTTCTGTGGAAGTTGGGATATTTCCCTGAGTCCTTATCTTTGCTGCCCCTCTTGGACTCTGCTTCACCACTGTATGCTCAGAGGCATAGATCTGGAGGCTTACAGCAACGGCCCACTCATATACATTCACTCTAGTGGGAATTTCCACAGAGTTGCTATCCCTCAGCTCTTTTCCCTGTCTGTCTAAATGCAAACCTGTCAGAGTCCGCTCCCCGCATTGTTCATGCAGACAGGATTACAAGGAGAGGAGGAAGATGCTTCGGTTCCCTTCTCTCTGAGGGTTTTTGGTTCATTATAGAGAAGTTTCCAGTAATTTATGTTCATCCTCTGCAACCAAAGGGTACACTTTGTCCTATAATTGTATGAATATGAAAGGATTTATCCATCTGAACATTGTGATAAGTATCATGATCTCTGCTTTCTGACTACAGCACGCTTGGCATTGTGTCATGGTAGGAGGAGCTGGTATTTTGTTTTTTCTACTTTCTGGCAGTGTGATCTTATAGCTAGCAATATGACATTACTATAATTTATTTGATTCCATAGTCGCTCCAATTACCAAAATATCCTGGAGTATACAAATAGTCAGACTCAGGGGTATAAATGTCTTTGTGATAGACTTGATATAGTCCCTTTATGCTTTAAAAAATGAATATTTTTAGGATACAATTAAAGCAAACAATTTAGAATGTCTTTCTGTGCAAATTGTTTCAAAGATGGATAACCTTGTCATGGTCATCTGGAGTACGTTAGTTACAATTTTATCAACAAGTGACACTGAAATTACACACTTTGTAGTGAGTCTTTTATTCTATTCCCAGTGCATGGCATCTAACAAAACCCTAATGATCCTCTCCCCATCACTATTTATCTTTCTAACCTAATCTAGTTTTAATTCTGTTATTGCATTTTTGTAGGTTTACAGTATTTCAGCATTTCAGAAATCATGGTACATTCCAACTATTGGTATAAACAGAGGTCCTCAAAATAGGAAAATTTTGTATTAGAATTTTGTATTACATTGTAAGGGTCCTCTCTGATACAGAACTTTCCTATTATACTATTGCCAATTTGCTTCTGGTCAGGAAAGTCTGTGCATGGAAGCTAATTACCAAAAACCAGCTTGTGATACCTGGATTTACACTGACTGTAGTGCCTTACTCCACAAGTAGTGGTATTGGGTGAAATCCTGGCTCCATTGAAATCATTGGCAAAATTCCTACTGACTTCCATAGGACCTAGGATTTCACCCAGTGACCTCAGTGGGAATATTTGTGGTGTAATGTACTTTTTCATGAATAAGGATATTGTAGTCTGGTCCTAAACTAACCCAAGTGTTTGTGTCTTTCTCTGTTGGACTGTGCTGCCTCCTGCTCAATGGGGAACAACTGACAGAAGGAAAAGGTATTGTTAATGAAAATGAACATGAGGCTTACAAAGCAACTGCAACCCCAAAATGATTTAAAGGCCATATTTCCTAAGATGGAAATAAAAATTCTGTGCGATCAAAGGTTTTGTTGGCATCTGTAGAAAATGCATTTGTATCGGTTTCTCTCCTTTATGCCAGATGAATCATAATTAAAAGCCATGGGACATTACTACTAGTAGAATTTCCTCCTTTGACAAATATAGTTTGATCTTGCTATATCAAGATTATCTTTGGTCATCAGAAGTTATTGGGAGGTCTTGTTCATATGCTATAGTGAAAGTACAGCTCCATTTACATTTTCAGCGTATGAATTCTAATAAGTTTAACCTAAACTACATTATCCAAAAATAAAAATGGGGAAGAGCCCATCATGAACATGAAGTAGCATTTTTCTGTCATTTGTTAACTTGAGTTGCTAATAGATAATGAACATTCTTCAAAGTTAATCCTTATGATTGTTTTTTGTATATATTACCATAATGCCTAGAACCCCTAGTTGTGGACCAAGAAGGGACCCCATTGTACTAGGCAGATTGTAGTCATCATCAGAATATACCATCTTTCTGACAGTGATGCATAATAAATTGCCATGTTTTGCATCTGCGATTCAATTGGCTACATTTTTACATTGAAAGCAAAGTCATTTTTGGTCGTCTTTCAATTTCTTGGCTCGATAACCAGAAACCCAATGATAATTTGAATTAGTGTCAGCAATACGTGGTAGATCCAGGATCTTATTTAAAAAAATATATATCCTATCACATCAAAAGGGAAGAGAGTTGACAATTACATAGCCAGCAAGTATAGTTAAAAGACTTAAGGATACTGTGTCTGTCTGTTGTTGGCAGCATCTATATTTAGGATGAATCAGAGCTCAGCACTATGCAAAACAAAAAAAAACCCATTTGAAGGAGCAACATATCTAATGTAGCAATTGTTAAATTATAAACAGGGCATCAAATTTTGCAAAATCATAATTGCATAGTTCCCTGGAGTGCAGTGAATGATGACATGATGAAGGACTCTAATTCCTCTGTCAGGTTCTTACTCACTTGTATAAGTTTAGTACTGAGCCATGTGCTGTGTCAACTATTGTTTTAGTGCAAGATCATGATTTCCTGTGGTTTTTCCAAGTCTTCAGGTAGCTTTGTCTCTTAATTAATCCAGAGCTAAAACCTCTTAACTGAAAGATTTAAGCTAGACAATGAAAGCCTCTCTGTAAGCTTTTGGCCTTCATAAGGAAAGAGGAATTAAAAAAATTATTTACAGCTAACGAAGATCTGCCTATAAAGTGTCTTGTTCTTCAAGTATCCCAGAGATACAAGTTGTGATTTGGATAATGGCTGCACAGTTAAGCAGATAAATGTCATAGATTCGATAATGGTTGTGTCATATTTAATGCACTGTTCTTAATTCTAGTGCTACTTAACACTTAAAATGCTTTACATTCACAGATCTGACAGCACTTTACAAAGATGGGTGAGCATTCTGTAAGTCTGGATGTGGATTCTTTGTCAGTGAGATGGAAAAAAAATCTGCTGTGTACTGTTGCATGCCAAAAACCCATAGTAGTTGCTATCATTGGAAAAATCTACAGTTGGCCATCTGTTGCCAGACCATGGCAAATGAGGTTCTGAGTGGGACTTTTATGCTCTACTGTAGTACAAGTATTAGCTGTTTAGGGACCTATGGGAATTGCCAAACTACATCAGTCCAGAATCCTGACTTCAGCTGTGGCTAGTGCCAGATGTTTCAGAAAGAGTTGCAGGAAACCCTGTAGTGAACAGTTGTGGAGTAAATTGCCCATCAAGAATTACTTCCTAATCCCAGGCAATTAGTGATTGGTGTGTGCCTTGAAGCATGAAAGATTGTATCCCCCTTATAAATGTGTCCTGTATAATAATTAATCTGTGTATCTCTCTTGTGACTCATTATTCTTGTAAGTGTTGCCATTTATATCTGGAATTACCTTTTGACTTCATCTGGTTTATATGTTCATGATAGCAGAGTACATTTATTTGTTGAGATTCAGACCTTTTGACTGTCTATTGATACTGCTTCAAAAATGCACTTTAAGGCCGATATTTAAAATAACAAGCTTTCTTCTCCAACACTAGCTACAGTACTTTTTAGTGTAGAAAAACTGTTCTTTTCCATGCTTTCCTACAGATGTTTTGCTTGCAACAAATTGGATGTAAAATTAAGTTGAAGTACAAAATGCAACCTTTTGCAAAATTTAGCAATCCAATTATTAAGAAATAGTCTATCTTGGAGGGGCATGAAATTCCATTTATGTATAGCTTCAGCCTTCAGTGAACACAATGGCTGTGTTTTGAGTGTGTTTATTTACCCTTGTGTTAGTGGTGATAGTGAAACATTTCCTACTGAAGGAAGAATGATATAAATATCAAAATAGTAGAATGGCTAAAAACAGGCTCAAATTTTAAAACAAGAGTTCTCATTTAATCAAACGTGTTTATAAAGCAATGTAACTTGGGAAGAAGGAGGTTGTTTACAGTAATATAGAAAGAAATTGAACTATTCCATCTTAAAGTTTATACATCCAAAGGGTGGTTGTAAAATTGCTTTTTTTTCTTTTTTCAAATTTATAAGAACCTAGAAACCTTCCCATTTATAATTGTGTATATAAGATTAAAAACCCAGAAGAACTGAAGTGAGTGATGTGAAAATTGACCATGCACTGCGCTTCAACTTGTGCAAAAAGTGTAGTTAGCCAGTTACTTCAACGTTTGCAACTTTGCCTTTGCTGAAATCCTTACTTATTCCTATATCAATTCTTGTCTTGATATTCTTTTTCTAAATATTTACTTTACAAATTTCAGTGAGTATGGATTTTTTCATTTCTCTAGCTAGTGAGGCCCAGTCCTTTACCCATCTCAAATGAATTCAAAATCCACCTTATGTTTCTAAAGCAACTTCCCCTGCACCTCACCCTCCTTTCTTAATTAGATCTGCTTGGTCTGTCCCCTCCTGCAACTTTCTACATTCAGGGTTAAGCGTGCAAGAATACTTGCATCTTTGCTACTTTACTCTCTTTGTACAGAATAGCCCACTTCTACTCCATACATAATATTTCCCTCTACATATATGAGTTTTATATCATCTTTTACAAAGGTAGAGGGTGCAGAATCAAGCCTTGAAGAAAGAACTCTTCTTGTTGACTGTACAGACTATAACTAGTTGTCATGGGCCAAGCTAATCTTGTCAGGTGCTTAATTTGACATTACAACAAGAATGAACCGTAATGTCTGTGAACTGGATCACAGAACAGACATCCTCCGCACCATGTAGTTTTCCCTTGAAATGGCTTCTGTGGGACTATTCTTGTGAATAAGTGCTATTAAATGTGAGTGAAGGTCATACAATCTATCCCTCCATCAGCAAAAGGCCTTTTGCTTCCTGTGTACCAGCCGAACTGGTGGTAATGGCAGTACAGTTTATGTTAGGAAAGAAGATAAGAGTCCTTGCCAGGGTTCAAAGTGAATTTTTTTAGATGTGTGTGAGGTTCAGTTAAGTGTGACTGAATCATGTATCTGATAGACCTAATAATGTGACCTGATGGGGTAGCTCATTTGGCACCTTTTTCTCATATTAAGTATATGGTAGAATCAAATTCCATGTCTCTTGGGAAAGTACAGCATGTTCCTATTCAAGGATAGCATTTCTAGAAGAATTCTTGATAGTCTCTCTTCTGTTCCATCTATTCCCACACCTTCAACCCTCTAAGAAATTGTACTGCCTCAGAGAAAAAAATCCTTACCATCCTCTTACCAATCTCATTTGCTTTCAGGAAGTGGTAGTCATTTAGGGTCAGATTCCTTTTTGGGCTATCTAGAGTTATTCACACATCTAGGAATTTCCTTGGAAGATTCTTAGGAAGGCAACTATACTGTGATGATAAGCACTCTATACATTTCTATACACTAAACAATAAACTGGTTCTTCCTCATAAAACTAGGTACCAGTGCCAGGACTCTATACTTGCAGTGCCATGTGGAGGAGAAGGAGTTTAGTTTCTGGACAAAGTAAAGGATGATTCCATAGCTCTAGCCCATCTGGTGATACCAAATCTATTTAAAATGCTTGTAAACTCCTGCTGTAAAGCTGTCTTTGGTCAAAAACCTTAATAAGCTTTCTAGGCTCCCTACTGAGAACTGAAATTCATGGCTGACAGCTCCTAAAATAGGCCTACAGTTCTGGCCTGTTAAAACTCCTCCTGTCTTTCAGGATTATGTCCTATGTTGCAAAATGGATTGAATAAAAATGAGTTCCTGTGTGAAAGGCATTCCTTTCCTTCATGATAGGAGGAATTTTAGAGAGCTAGAATTCGAGTCTTACCAGACAGGGCTTCTCATTTCCTTTAGAATCTGTCACTCCTAAGGATTCCTTTGGCATGATCGATGGAACAGAGTGGGAGTAAGAAATTATGAAATAGTAGCTTGTCAAGTTTCTGTGCTTTCTACCTGGTGTATCTAGGGCCATTATTACATAAACTGGTCAAATCAAGTCAGATCCTTGCCCAGGTTGTACCTAACTTTCCCTAGAGGTGTGCAAGTTTCAGTCTGTGTCAGAGAATGGAGTGCTGGCATCCACGCTCAGGAATGGAACTCAGTTCTCTGAGGCTAATCCCTTTTGGAAAGCAGAGTTACTCTCCATAAGGAAGGCTTGTAACCCTTTGCATCTGAATATCAGAATTCTTCAGCGAAATACTTGATATAGATTTTAAAGTCAGTGGGGTATGGGTATAAAATACCATTTATTTCTGAAACTTATTTGATGTATGATGTAGGTAACTATTAATTTGATCTTTACTATGTATCTATACTTTACATTTCTAATAACTCAACCTGCAGTTAAAGAGTACAGTCATCTTATTCTCAGAGTAGGAGCAATATGTAAAGAAGAGAAATACACATTGAGGTTTTTGAAAAAAGCTTTATTTTTGTTCTTTTTGTTGTTGTCCCTAATTTAAAATGTCTTAGATTTAGAGTGCATGTTTTTTCCCTTTGTTTGAGGAAACATGCACTCTAGAACAAGGGAACTGGAATCTAAAGATAGCATCTCACCCTCCTTTATAGCATTCTTCCATGAGAGGTGGTTGCATATCACTAAAGTCATATGGGTCCCATCCATAACAATATATGATGTTGTACTGAATTATTTTTTCCCTTCACGCACCAAATATGTCCCCCTGCAAACTTCTATTTCGAGCTCCTAGCCAAAGAACCAGAGATTTCAGGACAGGCAACACAAAAGCTTTTTACTGTCGAAAAACTGAGATTCTACAGTGACAGGTGTGTTTTAAACACTAAACTTGAAAACTTGATCAGTTCCTATGCCAGCCTTAAGAATGATTGTTGACTGTGCCCATCATCTATCAGCAGTCCCTTAAATTCATTGAGTGCATTGACTGTTCTACAAAGTTTAGGCTCCAAAAGCAGCACTCCAGGTGGTGGGTTAGGATGGCAGCAATGTTTAAAAAATAGATCAGTGCTTGATGAGGGCTTTCGGGAGAGTCAAAGGGGAGACAAGAATGCAGGAAATGATTTAGGTTTGATTTTTGACCATCTGGGAAGAATTCCTTTGTACCATTTTAGAGGATTGCTTACATGGGGACAAGAAACGTGAATTTAAGAAGTTGCTCCTTTAAGTAAATTGAAACATAATCTCTCTTCTGTTCCTTTTTAAATTGTAACGACATTGGTTTTTTTATTTTGGTAGAAGAAAAATATAAACAGCATCATGTGATATTAAAAATATCTCATAGTTGAGATGATTCCATGAAGCAATTTGTCAGATAACTCAGTTAAATGACAAATTCTATATCTTGTATAATGTGATATTTTTTCTCTTGTCCTGTCTACTCAAAGGGTCTTATTATAAAGCAACAGATTTCTGTTTCAAACTTGCTAATTTTGTTACGCTGCAAGCCTTTGTCAAAGTCACAATTGCTGGTTCCTTGATAAGGGAGTGATATGAAACTTAAAGTAGTAATTTATATGAACTATTCCAATGATGTCAATTGGTGATGTTACTTGAGCAAGGGCCGCTCAAATGCCAGGGTCTTTGTTAACAAAACTCCCCTTCTCACCAGTATAGAAGTATATTAGCAGAATCAAAATAGAGTTAGAAAAATTGAATTTGTTTCTAGAGTTTCTCAATAAATAGCTATAAAATGACACCTTTCAGTCCATATACAAAACATCAGATTGTTTTGGCAGTAAAGAAAATGTTCTGGTATCCTAATAAAACAAACAACTCCTCTTCTAGTGTCCTTGTCCCAAATGTCTCAGCAACGAGACTGTTTGTTTGCTTTTTCCCAGTTGGTTTGTTTTTGTAATAAACCTCAGTTTAAAAAATAAAATGAACCCAGAGCTTTGCTCACAACAAAAAAACAACACCGTATCAATGGGGGAGATGAATAGACCTCCACATCGTGACATCTAAAACTTGGTGTCAAAGTAACCCATTGCAATGATTTAGCAGTTATTTTCATGAGGCTGAATTAGAGATGTGTAAAAGTTCAGTATTAGAATGGTGGATGTAATATAATGAATAGATAACAATTAAAGAGTCAAACTTGCATAGGAAATAGGAAATTCATAGTTAAAAGCTGCAATGGCATCCTAAATTCAGCCTTCTTTTCTATGCTTTTCATTCACAGATTCCAAAGCCAGAAGGGACTATAACAGAGGTGGGCAAACTATGGCCCACGGGTCACATCCGGCCTGCGGGACCGCTCTGCCTGGCCTTTGAGCTCCCAGATGGGGAGACTAGCTCCCGGCCCCTCCCCTGCTGGTCCCCTTTCTGCCCCACACCCTCAGCTTGCTGTGCCGCCAGCGCTGTGGGTGGCAGGGCTGCAAGCTCCTGCCGGGCAGCATGGCTGTAAGAGCCATTGGCCTGTCCGGTGCTCTAGATTGCGCAGTGGCGTGGCTGGCTCCATCCAGACAGCGCGGCTGCCAGTCCTGGTGCTCTGAGTGGCATGGTAAGGGGACGAAGAGCGGGGGGAGGGAGGGTTTGAATGGGGGTGGAGGTTTCGGGGCCAGTCAGGGGACAGGGAGCAGGTTGCAGGGAGCAGGGGACAGGGAGGTGGTTGCATAAGCGTGGGAGTCCTGGGAGGCCTGTCAGGAGGCAGGAATATGGATAGGGGTCGGGGCAGCAGGGGACAGGAAGCAGTGGGGAATTGGATAGGGAGTGGGGTCCTGGGGGGAATGATTAAGGGCAGGGGCTCCTGGGAGGGGTTAGTCAGGAGACAAGGAGCAAGGGGGCTGGATAGGTCAGAGTTCTGAGGGGGGCAGTCAGGGTGTGGGAAGTGGGAGAGGGAAGATAGGAGGGAGGAGCCAGACTGTTTGGGGAGACACACCCTTCTCTACCCGGCCCTCAATACAGTTTCGGAACCCCAATATGGCCCTCAGGCCAAAAAAGTTAGCCTACCCCTGGACTATAGCAATCACCTCATCTGGCTGCCTGTATAATACAGGTCATAAAACAGCCCTAAAATAATTACCATAACACTGTCCCATTAGCATACCCTGGTTTGGTTCTTTACTAAAAGTCCTATTTTGCCTCTTGTATTCACATTGAATACTACCTTCAGAGTCCCACTGATTTTATTGGGACAACTTTTGTAATAAACCACTACTTGCCATGACTCAAGTGGTAGTGTAAACCTGCCCTGTGTCGATATAACTTACATTGCTCAAGGGTGTGAAAAAGCAACACTGAGCAAATGAAAGTTACAGCAACCTAACCACTGTCCACACTGGCACTATGTCAGGAGGAGAAGCTCTCCCGCCAACATAGCTTCTGCTTCTCTCAGAGGTGGAGAAATTATGCTGATAGGAGAGCTCTCTCCTGTTGGCTTAGAGTATTGTCACAAGACATGCCACAGCAGCACAGCAGCATCAATGCAACTGTGCCAGTGTAGCGCTTCTGGCGTAGACTAGCCCTAAGGATGACATCCGTGGTCCCTCATAGATTATGAACCGCCGTAGAGTAATATGGCTTGTCTGCACTGGAACGTTAGGCCAGTATAACCTAAGGGCTTGGCTACACTGGTACTTTATACTGCAATAAAGCCTCCCAGAGAGCTCTACCTTCCTCCCCATCCACACTGGCAAGGCACGTAGAGCACTCTTGACTCTCTAGCTGGAGCGCTCCTGGTACTCCACCTCCTGAGAGCATTAACAGCTGTTGCATATTGGGTGAGACGCTGCAGCTCCAGCATAAATGGGTAGTAATGTTACTGTGCTCTGATTGACCTCCGGAAACTGCCCCATAATCCCCTTAACTGAAGTGACCTCTCTTGTCTTTGTTGTGAACTTGGGACCTGGAAGTGCACTTTCAAAGCTCGGTTTCAGAGTGCAGGCTGCTTATCTGATCTGAGAAAAAAACAACAGCTCACGTTTGCTTTGAATGAGTGAGAGAGAGGCACGGGGCTCTGTTTTGGAGTGGGGGCTGCTCCAAGAAAAATCAAACAGCTAATGAGTGGGAGAGAGAGAGGCGAGGGATAGAAGAGGGCGTCTGAACTTACAAGACAGTGTGCTAACACACTCTCAGCACCCCAAAAACTCACTCTCTCTCCCCCCACACTCCCTGTCACTCTCCACTCCCCCATTTGAAAAGCACGTTGCAACCACTTGAGTGCTGGGATAGCTGCCCATAATGCACCGCTCCCAATGCAGCTGCAAGTGCCGCAAACATGGCCACATCAATGCACTTTCAGATCTGTGTGGTCAGACTGGAGCGCTTTTCCCTTTCTCTGAAGGCTGATTTAACTCAATGCACTCTACAGCTGCAAGTGTAGCCAAGCACTCTGATGTGAATTTAAACTGATATAGTCCCTGTGTGGACATTCTTATTCCAGAATAAGAGTGGCTTTTTCAGTTTAGTTTATGTCTCTTTGAAAAGAATTAGAGTGGCTTTTTTCAGTTTTGCTTAAATTCCTTTCAAAGAGACAAACTAAACTGAAAAAGCCACTATTATTCTGGAATAAATTGTCCATGTGGGGAGTTATACTGGTGTAACTACATCAGTTTAACTAACCTAGTATAATTATACTGGATAACTAATAAAACTTTCCCACGTAGACAAGCACTTAGTCTACCTTAATACATTTTGAGTGGATGGATAAGTCTGTGGGTGAAATTGGTATTCGGTACTCTCCACGTAATTTGGAACTTGCTTGTTCAGAAAATCTTCACGGGGACACTGAACTTAGTGATCCATTGTACTTTTGCCTACTTATTTTAGTGCACCAATCGCTGTGTTATTTTAGTCAGAGGCACCTAATAAATACCATAGATTGACTGGAAGATAATCGTAATCACTACTTCACAGGGATGCCATCAGGTGATTAGTGAAGTTTAAATCTTTTCTGTGTGTCACTTTCAAGCTTGTTCTAGCTGTTCATTAACAATACCTGTCAGTTCTCCTTCAGCTGTGAAACAAGCAGAACTGTGTACAAACTATATGGCTGGTTCTTGTTCTTAGTTAAAATGTAAGGAGCAAGGTGCACATTATGGGCTGCCATCCCAAGGTTGTCTTTCAGCAGGGGTCTGTCCCTATCTGAGTGTAGACAGCACTTCCCATCTCCATGGGCCAGTTTAGGAAGATCAGTTCATTTAAGTGAGTGATTTAAATGAACAATTTAAATTAAAAAATTCCAATCCAATTATTTATTTTTATTTTTTTGTCAAAAATGATCAGTTTTCATCCAACCCTGCTGTCTAGGATCACTGCAGTCTCTGTAGCTTCATGGACATCAGCATTACAACAGTGTCTCCACCTAACCATTCACAAGGATTACTAGGGATAGAGGGACACCCATTCTCTCTATGAAGATTATACACTATGTTGTGGAAAGTTACATAGTACATGAGTATTACTGCATCCACAGGTTACTTGTTCTGTAGTGCATATTATTCTAGCCTGTAATTATTTCATGCAGCATTAGAATAGTGATATTTGTTTTGTAGAAGCTATTTAATGAGATGATATAATTGGCTCATCTGCCTATTTAAAAAGGGTTACCATTACTAACCAGTCTTCCCAGTTCTGTTAGTCACTTTCATTTATTGGATATGCATTAGTCACAGACACTCTGTTCCTTCTCAGCAATTAAAAAAAAATTGCATATGAAAAACACACCTAGCGAGACATACCTCTTCGTAGGTGACTCCACCTCTATCGAGTCAATCCCCACCAAAATAAGGGAGTTGCCCAAGATTCTTATGCTGAAGATTAAACTCGAGGTGGCTACAAGTCATACTGTTATTTACATTTACAAGGATTAAATTTACTTTGTAGTCATAATTATGTAGCGTTCTGACTAGCGTTAGAGTGCTAGATGTGAAATGTCATCTATGCTGAGCATCGTTGATACTTGATGTGTGAAAGAACATTGTACAGTCTCCTAAGAGACATGACTCACATGAGAACGGTACACAGCTTGGAGTGGATTTTCTAGTTTTGCTTCACATGAAGCATCAGATAAACAAGTTCATCTTGTTCTGATGAGAGTGTATGGAAGAGAAAAGGGAAGGAGTGTATTGCTGGCAGCAGTACTTGCCAACCTTCCATTGTGGGATAAATTCTGGGCCACAGACTGACCTCGCTCTCCCATCAACCAGAAGAGAATGCACATGCTTCTAGAGCAAGTGGTCTTCAAAGTGGGGTGCGTGAGACCCCCTACGAGGGTGTGCGGTGTCCTGGCAGCACTGCAGGATCGGCCCCGTTCCACCACGAAAGCAGAAGGAATCTATTTGTGTCCTGCCAAAATGCCGCCGAAAGCGGAAGCTTTGCATTTGGCGGCATTTCGGTGGACACTCCCCCGAGCCGCGAGAGGACTCGGGAGAGCGCAAGGGGGCCGCGAACAGAAAAGTTTGGGAGACGCTGTTCTAGAGCAACATAAAGAGTATCTCACAAATGCAAGCCTCAACTCCAAGCATGGTACATTCTGCTCTCTAAAACTCCAGATGTTGAAAATGGAGTTTGAGAGGTAGGCTTGCAAGAATATGCCTGAGGCTTTCACTGAATATCTTTCAAAGAGTATCACTGCGTGGCCCAGCAGTGTTTATATGACCTGGATGTGCACTTTGCTAGTCTTCATCCCAGCCAAATATATATATATCAGAAGCCCCCTATTCTACATTCCAACAGAAGCTTAGATTACTCGCTGTCAGTCCTGTTCCTTTGTGCTCTCACTAAGAAGAGGTGATTGATATCAGAGAAAGCTTCCTCGTATCCCTCAGAGATTGTCCAAGGAAGGTGGCTGTACCTTGTTCATAACATTTGTTAAACTCTGCATCTGCCTACAAGAGGGGAAATGGAAACAAACATTAAACTTTGCTGGACAGATATACAAGGAAAGGCTTTCTTTTTACTCCCACACTTTAAAAACTGATTGAATTAGCAATGATCGCTGCAGTGGCCACCAGTAAGGGAACAGTATGCATTAAAATAAATAATAAAAATCCTATTTACATAGGTAGTTAATAAGAGCAAAAGGTACCAAAGAAGATTGTTGGCTGGTCATCAAAACTCTGAATTACTGAAATCCATGGGAGTTGTTAACAGAGAGGAAAAGCTGCAATACCATCTTGGAGTGTTATGATAGAGGGAGAGAAACCATTTTTTCCCCATCCCTCGATGGAGTGAAAGAACTGGATTTTGTACAAGTTCTTCCTCTTCATCAAAGTTGAACCATCTGTTGTGCATTTCCTGAGAAGAATGGGCTAATTATTAAAAATGCAAATGTGCTTGGACTTAATTAGCACATGCATTTACTATGACTGTATGTTGAATTGGGTAGTTGAACAACAAAATTCCTGATTTGTTTGTGAAAACAATGTATGTAAATTAGGCACGTAATCTCTTGTGCACACATCTAGGCATGCTGATATCTCAAAATCAGGGGGAGGGATAGCTCAGTGGTTTGAGCATTGAGCAGGGTTGTGAGTTCAATCCTTGAGGGGGCCATTTAGGGGTATGAGGCAAAAATCTGTTGAATGATTTAATTGGGGATTGGTCCTGCTTTGAACAGGGGGTTGGACTAGATGGCCTCCTCAGGTCCCTCCCAACCCTGATATTCTGTGATTCAAAGGATACTGTGCCACATCCACAGTAACTTTTTCCAGGGTTCCTCACTTTGGCATACTGTCAGAAACTACATTAAGAAAGGGACAAACTCAAATACTGACACGTTCCATTCCTTGAAGATGAAGTTGGGGGCAGAGGGGAAGTTGGTCAACAGAAAGAGGATGCAAGTCAACATTCTGCAATTATAGGCCACAAGATTAACTCCAAAATATTAGGTCGCACAATATTAATGGGGGGATTTTCAAATCTGCAGTCAGTGCTTAATTTGTAATGAAAGAAGTGCCGTGGCTCAAGCAATTAGGTGTTGTAGCTCAAGCAATTTTTTTAGCATTCATAACTGACATGGGAAGCCCAGAGGTGCCAGGACTATGAACTGCCAAGACCAGAGGTGCCAGGGCTCATCCCTGGCAAGCCCTGGCACAAATTAAGCACTGCCTGCAGCTCCCATTGCTCTCAGTGGGATTTGAAGATGAACAGCTCATCTGAAAATTGGGCCAAATGTGTATTTAGGTACCTGAATATAAATGTAGGAACCTAATTTTAGGCTCCCAATTTTTGACCCCACTGTATAGCTTTCCCTAGCTGTGTTGCTTCTTGTGGGTCTTTAATCTAAAAAGAGAAAGAAGTGGAGAGAAGTCAATGAAGTTAACGTGTGGCTAAGAGAAGAACAGCTTTGTTGTGGGTAGTAGTGTCAACAATTTTTTGTTGGTACACATGCAGTTTGTTCTCTTATTCTAAGTGTAATATGCAGAATATGGTGCACAAGAAGAGGTTTGCACTTCGGGCTTTTATATAAATGAATTGAGGGTTTTTTTTGTTTGTTTTGTCAATATCTGGGTAATTTAGGACAGACCTAAAACACACAGAGAATCTCTTTACTAGTAGTTTTTTCTATTTTTAATTACATTAAATGGAAACAAATTAAGTCCAAAATAGTTCTATGGCTGAGATGAAATGATGATTCAGAAACTCTAACATCATTCCCAAATACTAGATTTACACAACTTTTAGCACATCTGTCCAGCTGCGCAGCCCACCACTGGAACATCTGTTGCACACATTTCTTGGCAGTGCAAGTTCATGAGATTACAAACATGTATGAAGTCGCTCCAGGCATTTAAGTGAATGAAGCTATTGAAATAGAGCTTTCACTTGTATTTAGTCAGGTAGGTTCTAGCATTTGTTCTAAACTTTTTCAATACAGAAAAATGCTGATGCTAGAAGACAAGACAAAAGCTCAGGAACGATATAGCAAGGTCAAAATTCAAAACAGGAGGACATATAATATATGGATAGATCATGTAATACATGGACTAAGTAGCTGTTTCACTTTCTGAAATGTCTGTTCAATTCCACTTTTAAATTTGTAGTCTCTAATATATGTATTTGAGAACTACTTGACAAAATTGTCTATCATTGGCTTTAACAGTGAGATTTATGAAAATAGCTTCTGCTCTTATGACTGGCATAAAGTATTCAAAGAAAACAAACATGTACAGAGTGTACACTGAATCAGGCATGTGACATTTTAAAATGTTCTCACTTCACTGTTCTCAACTGGTATCTCAGACTTTTATTTCAAATTCAGGACGTAGAAGAAGAAACAGGGAAACACATAGGTAGGAGAAGTGAGAACCTCAAGAGAAAATCTTTATTTACTGACCTACACATGTAATGATACAGATGCAGTCTTGGGACGTATGGTGAATAAACCTATAAGGCAAAGTTATTTTGAAGATTATGTGAGGTAGAGATAATAGTCTCTATCTGTCTCTGAATGGAATGATAAAAGCTGTTGTAATAAACTTTGCTAGCTTCTTTACATTTGACAATTAAAAGCAAGTGAGCAGAATGACTAGTTAATCAATTTAAAATATAGTAGCAAAAATCATTTTGCATTAGGCTTTATGGTTACCTAAAGCAAATGTAGTTACATTTTTTTCTCCTCTCTTCCTGGGCCCTTGGCTAATGTGAACAAGGTTGCTAAAAATAAACTACAGAGACTAACTTACACAGGCCAGCAAACACGTATCAGATGGTAAAATATTTCAGGGACTGTCAACCTTGGTTGGATTAGAATCAGCAACTCAAGTGAGAGGCTCCAGAGCCCGCTTCCATTGATTCCTTATATATATGTCAGTAAAAATAAATGTAGCTTGCACAATTACATAGAAGTGTATTATGTGAAGAGCTGTCCAGTTTTATAATCGAACCTCAGTTACTGAGGAGCCGTTAGCTAAAGTCTCTGTGATCTACTTTTGCTTGTGCTGTCAGCACACACCTCTTTATGGTATGGCATCAGTAACGAACATTTTGATAACAGCTGCGTTCAGTCTTTGTAGGCACACAATATCCCTTCTTTTTCATCTGTTTTATCCCATTTCTGTTGTAAACTCAGATCTCAACATTTGAGATAAAATTCCCTGTTAAGGTCGATTCAGACTGAATCAGGTGTAGGTCTGGCTTTCACTCATTTATGCAAGTCTAAATTTGCCCCTAAATCTCTAATTACCTAGTCATAACAGGGTGAAGTAGGATAACAGTGAAGTAGGATAACACTGAAGCATTTTCCCCTTCTTCTCAGATTTTTCATCTTTAATCCTCATCTCTAAATTTCCTTGACTTTCTTTTAATGCATTTCTTTCAATCCTTAATTTTTGTGACTTTACAGTTGTAAATTATTTATAATGTGCTGAGTTGAGCTAGTGACTTCAAAGCCCGGTTCCTAAAAACACTTCAGATTAATAAACACATCTAATGAAAATTGATTGTTAGAGAGAGAAATAAATTATTGCAGTGACCTAATGCAACTATTAGTTTGTTCTTTCAAATAGCAATACAGTGTAGGAGTACTGTATAGTACAATGGCAGCAGTGTCTGTCAGGTACTTTTCTTCTGTTATAAGAGACAATTAGATATATTTGAATATAGCCCCTTTTTATTCTAAAGGATTCCAAAGCGTAAACAACGTATAGATATAGATGCATATAAAAATGTCACCCACTGTTTAAATACGTATTTAGGTTGACTTACCATGGCGTATTCATGGCGATGAGTCTGCTGCTGCTCTCCCATCAACTCCGCCTGCGCCTCTTGCAGCAGTGGAGTTCCGGCATTGACAGGAGAGCGCTCAGGGATCAATTTATTGCATCTAGACTAGACTTAATAAATCAATCTCCGATAGATCGATCACTATCTGCTGATCCGGTGGGTAGTGTAGACCTGGCTTCTTAAAAATCTTCATGCTGTTTCACTTCTGATACTCCTTGATGAAACATAGGAGCTTTTTCTTATAACGGGCTTATTCAAAGGAATACAAGCTATGAAAGTGAGATCTTGGAAGAGTTGTGGTTTTCATAATGTAATAAAAATACTATGATGATAAATCATTAATAACAAATAGCGTGTAATAAGCATGTCATAAAAACAAATTTTATATTTCCAAGATCACTGCATTTATAATTTGTACTCAGGTAAAGGAGAAAATCCCTGGAAATATTCATTTTTTGGGGGGGTTCACAAGACCTGACATTTTAATGAAAGGGGTTCATGGGTTGTTAAAGTTTGAGAACCTCTGCCGTACTGGGACCCCAGGGACTCGTATTTTCTCATAGGGAGGCCAGAGTTGTTCACCCCTACCCTCTTTTTCCCCTGACCGCCACCTCCCCACACAGGAGAAGACAGGGAAGATAAGGTGGACAACCTTCAAACATCTACCACTACCCACCCTCCTTCACCTCTACTTCAGACTGTTCCTCAAGGGACATTTGGGTGGAGAAGGAACTGAGGGTGTTTGCCCACATATCCCTCTATAGTCTCGGGGTCTGACACAAAGAGGTATAGTATGCATATGCAGGCCAAACGGATGCAGCTAACTGAAAATCTCTGATCAAGGTTTCGAGAGGCGCATGCACATGTGCAATTTAGCCCCTATAGGGGGACACATCTCGAAGATCCACAGTTACTACACCCACTGAATAATCTCTTCTTCTGGATAGACCTGAACAGCTCTTTAACGGTGTTCAATAACACTACACCTCAGTTTAGGTCAGGAAGTGAAGGATATCAAATGCATGGGGAAATGAGAGATGGAATGTTATTTAAAAAGGCATTTGGCCAGGCCTTAGGATTAATATCCTGACGTTGCAAAACCTGCGAAGGATACTATGGTGATGGGACCTGATCATATCTACATAGTTAGTGATCTGACCACTAATGGTCAGGACTTCAGGTTTTCATCTTGTGTGGAAAAAGATATCTCTGGTGGTGCAATACACTCTAAGATTATATTGGATGATTGGTTCAGTGTTGTCTCAGGATGATATGTGCCACCCATTGAATAGCCATCTCTACTTCCTGCAGTAGTGTTTGTTTGGCTAGACTTAAAGCTGGATAACTAACAAAATCAACCACACAAGCTATATAAGACGTATTTAGGTCGACATGCATCTTTCCAAATGGAAAATGAAGCAAGTATGATCTCTATTTTGCTGTATAAGAGACCTGTGTGCCCCAGGATGTGCTGCAACAGAGGAAAGAAACAGAGAGAGACTTTCCATCTGTTATCTGTAGCAGAATTATTATATGTTTCACTAAAGCAACACAATTGCTTCAGATGAAAACATTTGGTATCCGTGCTGAGCTGCACAAAATTAGAAAGTAAATGTCTCAGATACTTTTCAGCTCATAGGAATGAGTGGAGCTTAGACTAATAAAAAGAATATATTTGGGATACATTTAATTATTGTCAGAATCATATAGTATGTTGATTGATTAAAGAACTGTGGACCACATTATGGTGATATTCTTTTGTGACTATAAAAGCACTGTCAAATTCTTTGCAAAGTCTTTAGCTTTCCCAGCTATGAAGCAGCAAAGCTGTATTATTTTCAGGGATACAATCTATACAGCAACACTTTTCCTCCATGCTTACTAAGCAGATACTGAATACAGCAGACATAAATTCAGAACTGACCTTTCTCTAAGCAGGATACACTGTGTTGTGATTAGGGTAGAGAAAATCTGAAAACTGCAATGTTGGGAGTGGAGGGGATTGTTCTCTAATAAATTGCTGGTGTTACGTATTCCAGTCAGAAAGTGTTAATGGATTTACTGATGTAAATCAACTGAAGATATTAATAATTCTGGTCAGTTGTTTAAACAAAGCAAACTCCTGCCCATAGTAGATGTTCAGATAGTTTAATGCTAGAATGTTGCAGTTAATTGTTGGCTTGTACATGAAGCTAATGTGGGTTTTTTCCAGAACTGTTCCTTTTTTTTCCTGCTTCATTATAATCATGATGTTTTAATTAAAAGTTTCTCTCCTGATTAAAATTCTGCAGGGGGTTGCCAGCCTCACTCCCCACCTATGTTTTATTAACAGTAGCATGGTAGAGAGTTTGTGATTTAGGCTTTAAAAATATGCATTTCCTCTTTAAAAATATACATTTCCACTTAAATGCTACACATAAGGAAAAAATGACTCTGTGTGTCTGTGTGCATGCATGCCTTCTTAAACCAGTTATGTCTTCTTTCCCAGGTAATATGCACGTGTCGCTGGCTGAAGCCCTGGAGGTTCGGGGAGGGCCACTGCAGGAAGAGGAAATATGGGCTATATTGAATCAAAGTGCAGAAAGCCTTCAAGAGTTATTCAGAAAAGGTAATCACTTGAGCCTTTAGAGTGGTAGCACATACGCTACTGGAGAAATGTTGAGAGCAGGTTAAATATCTTTGCTTTAATGGAATAAAAGCTTGATGAAATGAGAATGTCATGCGCCAATCTAGAGCATCTGAAATGCTATTTGATGAGTTCTTTAGACACTAAACCACCCTGGGCAAACCTAAGGGCATTCTCTTTTCCTTCTCCCTGCAGCCATCCTCTTTTCCCCCTTGCAAATTTTTTACAAACGTAAGTTAGGCACATAGGTCAGACTTTTGTAGCAGCCTTAAGCTGGTCTCTGAAAGAGTACTTGTGGAGTTGTATTTACATGAGCTAATTTTTGTACGTAAATGTGCACATACAGCTATATGTGTAATTTTGCTCTGAGAAAATTGGATACTACTATGAAGATTACTTATTTTTGCAACTGTCACAAATCTGCCTGGGATAGGATATCCTCTTTTAGATTACATGGGGAGTGCACACATGTGAGTCCAAATTACTCCACCTCAACCCCAGTGGATACTGCAGGCTGTCTTTTTAGCAAGCTGGTATTCACCTTTTGGCAGGGCCTCTTGACAGTCTCATCCCCCTTCTGTGTGTCTGGTGATAACACCAAACAGCCTGTAGTCAGCAAAAGGGGTTACACAAAACAAAAGTTAAAAAAACCTTGTAAGCTGTTCCCTCCTGGATATGGGAATCTCTTACTACAGAACAGTGATACTCAGGCTGAGTTTCAGGAGCCAGAAGTGGCTCTTTAATGTGTCTCCTACAGCTCTTTGCTGCACATGATATTAAAACATTGTGTTATTTAATCATTAACCAATCTAAGTTACTTACAATTGCAGAATACTTGGTCAGTCGTTTTCCTGTGAGAATTACATATAAATGAAACATTGAATTCACACTAGTATGGTTCTTTTGGGTAATGTTAATCACTAATTTGGCCGCTGACCCACTGAGGTGTGAGTATCACTCTTCAGAGGGATTGTCAATGTCCTGGGAGTATCAGTGTGCACTTCAGAGTTCACTAGGCTCCAGTGCAAAGGTGCAGTTCTTTTTCCCCTTTGACTCAGAGGGTGTGCACCTCCCTCATTCTGGGAGTGCAGGGGCTCTGTAAGCTGTCCTTCATCTCTCCAGGGCTGGAGATCAACAGCCTATTCCCTTCCCAAGGTTCCCCCCCACCCCATCTGAGTAGAATTCCTTCGTTTTAACTCTTCCTCCAGTCCTGACTTGATTTGCAGGTGCAATGGGGCTCAGCCCCAAACAGCTCCGTAACCCCTTCTGTTCTAGGGAAGGGTTTATTTATACAGTCACAGCTACTTAATAAAGGCCCACTAAAACATTGGGTTTTTTCAAGCATGTAATTCCAAACTGACACTTCATATTTTTTAACAGAAGTGTAAAATAAAATGTAGGAATTATATATTATAGGGTTCATGTTCTGTCTAGGCTGCTGTCTCCAGCAGTGGCCAGTACTAGTTGCTTAGATCATCTCACGTTAGGCAGATGTGGGATTTTCCTGATCTCTAGTATTTAGAGATTGACTTAAGCCCTGAAGCATGAGGTTTAATTTTCCTTCCAAAATTGTTTAAGTTAGGATAACCAGGGATATTATTGATATCCATGTAAATGTCCAATCCTTTTCAATCTTGCTAAATTCTTGTCCTCAATGAGTTTCTGTGGTTATGAGTTCCACAGTGTAATTATGCAATGTGCCAAACGTATTTCCATTTATCGGTTTGAATCTGCCATCTTTTAGTTTAAATGAATGTGTCCTTGTTCTTGTATTACGAGGCAGTGAGGGCAGAAGTTCCTGTTCTACCTTCTTTATGCCATTCATTATTTTCTATACTTTTATAATGCTTTCTTCCTAAGGCAAACTAGTGAATGCTGTTTTCAGAAAGTGACTTGGACAAAAACAAACTGTGGGACCAGTTTTATGAATAGTCCTGCTGGTTTCAATGGGGCTATTCACACTTACAATGTGAGTAAAGTTTTGTAGGATAAGGCCTTGTTGTAGCATTTTTTTGGAAAGTTCAGATGAATCAGAAAGTTCAGAGTTCAAAATGTGGGTCGTCTATACTGGACAATAATTTTGTTTTAAAGGGTTACAAAGAAAGTTATGAAAAAACTTTTTCACTTCAAAAATGGGGCAGCTTTTCAGATACTGTATATTTAAAGAACTGGAATAAATCTCTCAACCCCTTAGGCGTTTAATCTTGCAGTAACAAAAGGCTTATTAGCCAATTCTTTTAAAGTATGTAATTGGCAATAATCAGCAGGAATTATTATGGAGTGACTCTAGGATTATTTTAGAACAAGCACGATTTTCATTAAGGAGCTCCTATTAATTCCTACCACACAATTATTTTCAGAGGTAAAAATTGTCTGTGGAAAATATTATTTCAATTGAGTTCATCTGCTGTAATTGAGAGGAGATTTTCTGTTTGTTGTCATAAAGTAGGATTTTCCTTTCTAACATCTTAAATTTTTTTTAAACACTGCCACCAACAGCAATGCAGCCTTATAATAAAAAACACAGTCAAAGCCGATTAATCAGCGCTTAGTTTATTTGTATGTCTGTACCTGAAAAGGTTTAATTAGGAATGTAGCCTGTAGAACAGTGATACTCAGACCTCAGTGTTTTAGGAGCCAGATTAGCAATCAACATTACCCAAAAGAGCCACAGTAGATTGAATTCATTGTTTCATTTACTATAGTACTGTTCATATTTTAGCAGTATGACGGGGAAATATTTTCTTTTTAAGATATATTATTCTCACAGCAAATAAGTTCATAACTTAGTGCAAGTTGATAATTTAATGTGTTAATAGCATAGTAAAAGCATCCTGATTGGTTAATAAACTGTAGCCCAGTGGTTTGGCCGCTTTCCTAGGATGTAGAAGGCCCAGATTCAATTCCTCCCTATGCCTTGATATAAAAGGGACATGTGAAATTTGTGCCATATTTGCACATTGTTTTGTGGTGACCAAAACTGCATTTTCCTGCAAATAAAATTATCTGGCCCTATCTAAAGACTTGTTGGGCACTTGCTTGACCTCCCACAACCTGGCCCTGGCATTCCCTTAAAACACTGCCACATCCATAGAACCAGAGCATTGAGAAAGATGAGTATTGAGAAACTGTTACATGGAGAGGCTTTTCTCTACTTTTGCTGTTTGCTCACACAGAAAAAGGTGGGGATGGGCAAAACAAAATCAAGTTGTAGCTGATAAAATGTATAGTCATAAAGGGGACACTTTATGGAGGGTTTGAAGTAAGTGTGTGTGTGTGTGTATGTGATTTCTCTGAAGTGGGAATTCAAGAGTACCAATCATCAATATCTTAAAAGTGACAATGTTTATGGTGCTGCTCAAAGCTATTGTGTGACTTCAGGGATGTTTATTTTAGCTGCGATGTGTGTCCGTTAAATTGCTTACAGAGTTGTGTCAAAATTAGTGTCTTATGTTTGTATTGCATACTGTTTACCTGAATAATCTCCCTGGTTTTTATTGCCTTTAAAACCAGTTCCGTCTCCCTTTTTTTAAACTGGACCACACTGTTTATCTGTCTTCTGGCAGTGCTTAATAAACTCTGCTCTCACAAGTGTTTTGTTACCGAGCTGCATAGTTCTGGAATTAGCTCAGAAGGCTGGCAACCATAGCTCAGTAAAGACTAGTGGACACATAATTGATCAGAAGCCGTACCAAAAATTCCAGTGGTTTTGGAAGGAGGATTTGAAGATGGTTTTTGTAAAGATTATTCTTGTATTTTGGTTAGAAGGAAGGGACCTCTCAGAGGATGTTTCCCTTTCTGCTGTTAAGAGTTCTTCTGGAGGAGCAAAACAAGAAGAACTTCAGAGCAGGCATGAAGAAGCTTAATAATTAGTGAAAGATGCTTTTGCCGTCTCTCTGACCTCTGGAGAAGCTCCTGTGCCTCTAGTAAAAGGTCATTCGTTTTCTTTGTACCTGGCTTAATGGCTATGTTGTTTTAAATTACTTTGTTGATATTCTCCTTTAGAAGCTCCCGGTCAGTTACCTTCCCTATGTTTCTGGGAATAAATGTCCAGCCTGAAATAAAAAGGAAAAGGAAGAAAAGAAAAATGTCAGAGGATATGTTTTTATTCCTATGCCTAAATTGCTCGAACTACGTTAATTTGTAGATTGAAGTGGAGCCTGTCAATGCTTTAGGAGCAAATCCTGGTCCCAGGGTTTAACCTGGGCAGCAAGGGTGTGTGCTGAGGAATTCATAGGGGTTGGCAAGTCAAGGAGTCCACTGGGTGGTCCGTACTGTGACCTCAGGGCTGCTATAATCCCCAGGTCCATGTATTCTCCCATGTATAGTGAGTGAGTGTGCAGTAGGGAAGAGAGTTGGTATAATCAGGATCCACTTGCCCCACACACTCCATAGCACCCTCTTTGCGCTTGGGGCACAAGTTGCATCTATGGATCACAGTTCCATGGCCACATCCCCAGTCACAACATGGGATCTTCAGCATCCTGCTGCAGTCTCTGTTTTGATGAGCAGAACAGTATTGGTTCGGCTGGAGTGAGTGTCCAGAGGCGCAGGCAGTAGGATTTACCCACTAATAATAAGCATTGCATTTGTATTGCTCCTGAATTCCTCTTTTATTTCATTTAGTGAGTATAGGGAATATATCATTATTCCATTAATATAAATGTCGTGGTCAGAATTATTTTTGCCTTAATTCAAAGTATAGTTATTTGGCAATATCAGAGCTTGGATTCCCAACTAGTAGTCCTTATACAGTAATAGCGGAATACTACATATGTTCAAGTGACAAACTTAAAACCTTTATTTTTGTAATGTAGCACATATATGTGAACCCTAAGCTGTATATATATTCGTAAGCACCTATACACTGTCTTCATGCCTTAGTAGGTGGTGAAAAGAGAATGTTTATCTGTCTTTTCCCTAAGGAGAGAACGCCACCATGTTAAACAAGTCATAAACACACAGAATGAAGTTCTGAAATACTTTGTCAAGTGTTTGAATAAAAAAGGTTACTCTAAATAAGAACAGACTACAAATTCCTCCATTATACCTAGTACTAGCACAGCTACAAAAACTGCTTCTACTTCCCCATGGTCTGGCAGCAATGGCACATCACACGTTTACATGTCATCAGGAACTGCTAGTGGAATAATATTGTAAGTGAGAAATACCCATGAAAGTCATATTTTCTAATTCAAGTAGGTATTTTTTTAATACCTGATGAAGGAATCTGCCATACTTTGCATGTTAAATCCCAGAGTCAAAGATTTGTAAATATATTTAATGATCCTGAGATAAGCATTTATTGCTGTATGTTTTCAACCAGTTTTTTTCAATCTTTAAAACTTTTTTTTGCATTATAACAATAAAAAATAGTTTGTTTATCCACAAGTAGTAGGCGTCTAGTTCACAATGCAGACTATTTTCTTTGAGCCATCTGGAGAAAAGTGATTTTACAAGCATGTCTTCTAATTCAGAAATATGAGCAGAGTGTCTGTGCAAGCTTTTCTTCAAAAGGATTTTTAATATATGGTTTCAGTTACATGACAGGCAGTAATTACTTTGAAGAAGGACTTGAGGTTTATTGAGTAAATGATCTGGGTTTTTTAAAGTTTGTAAATGCATATTTAAAGGATAGCTTTTACAATACCAAGACACAATGTTGTTTCTAAAGCAGTCATACAAAATTGTCATATCACCTTCCATGACTTTTAAAAAGAAAAGCTTTAGTGCTGCTGTCTAACACGCATTATTTGTGCTATTTATAGTTCTAACTGAAGTTGAAAAATCCACTCACGCAAGGCACCTACGTAGCTTTCATGAGTGAGTCTGTTAGCTTCTGCAGAGTTTAAGCCTTGATTTAAGACAAAAATTCCAGTTCTTCTGGTTGCAAAAACAGTTTTCCAGATATGAATGGAGTATGAACTGGTGTGTTGATGGCTCTCAAAATGTTCAGAGAGTGTCTGAGCCTTTGCTCCTTCCTTTGCAAAACAGCAGTGGAGTGAAATTAAAGACTCCAGTTTTGCTCTTGGTATTCACAAACCTATGGGAATCATGATCCACTGGATAGAAGACTAGCCTGAGAGTTGAGAGACCTGGGTTTTACTCCAAGCATGGTCACTGACCTGCTCTGTTAACTTGAGTTATTCACCCCACATTTCTATACATGAGTTTCCTGGCTGTAGAATGGGAATAGGGATGTTTGTAAAAGGTGTTGAGATCTGTGGATGAAAATCAATCTACTAAGAGCTAATTGTTTCTTTATTATGATTATCATAATGGATTTAGTGCAGGACTCAGATGAATGTTTCTTGGCAGATGCAGTCCCCTAATGGCATGACTCCTGCCATAGAGAGGGGACCAGAGTTAAGAAGTAATTCAAAAAGGAAGTCAGGGATGTTTGTTCTGCCTTTCTCAGCATGAAAGTGTTAGTGTAACAGGAACACCAGCAGCAGGAATTGAGCTGCCTATGTGTTTTCTTCCAGGAGTAAACAAGTGGTTTTTCATTTAATTATTTTGTCCCTGCTATTGTTCCCTGGGGATATTTCCTCTTTGTTCTAACTCACCAATAAGCAGACAGTGACACCAGGTAAAATCAGGAGATGACCACCAGTGAGTAGGGTGATTTGCAGCAAATAACATCAGAGAGGGAAAAAACAGACTTCTGACTTTCTGCCAGAGTTGCTTCCTGAGAAGGGGTCCTTCCCATGTTGGAGGAGCCATTGCCTTTGGGGGTTGTCTGAGGATATACCGAGAAATGCTCTTCTCACCAGCATAGAAGCTGTTGCATCATTTTGTTAGCTTGTGAAACTGCCAAAAACTAGATCAATTTCAAGCTGTTCCTGGGGCTATTCGGGAGACCTAAGAAAGGCAGCAGAGGAAGGCCCTGGATTTGTTCACTGTGAAAGAGAATTTAAAAACACACTTGGAACTTGGAAGAGGGGTAGATTAGTACCTCATGCTTGGAGCACACAGAAGGTTGTGCAGTACAAGGATGAAAAAATATATGCACCTTCCAAGAGCCAAAGGGTTCAAAGGCTTCAAATTTGATCAGGCATCTTTTACCGTAGGGTGACCAGATGTCCTGATTTTAAAGGGCAGTCCTGATTTTTGAGTCTTTTTCTTATATAGGCTCCTATTACCCTCACCCCCGTCCCAATTTTTCACATTTGCTGCATGGCCAGCCTATTTTACCCTGAACAGGATCAAGAGACAATACTCTGGCAAGACCTCAAGCACCATTCACTTCTTACCAGATGACAAAGAAGACATGGAGGTTTGGCTTTTTACATGAATATTGCCTTTGTACAGTGGCACACCTCAACTTAGTTGGGTCCCCTAGCTCTTAGGAGTTGGCTTTAATTTTTCAAGGCCCATGTAGATGGGTGGGTGTGGACAGAGAGTTGTGGGGAGAGACTGATGTGATAAGTTAGAAAACAAAGAGGGGTATTGAGAAAATGAGAGACATTGGGCATCCAGGCAGAAAACATGCGAGAAGAGGTAGAGAAGGGGTTATAAGGGAATAGAGGGAGAGTGAAAGAAAAGAGGAAATGGCTGCCGAAGGTCATGAGATACACCATAGTCTATTAAAGGAAAGAAACGATACACAAAGTGAAGACAGGAAGAAAAAGACAAAACAAAAGCAAAAATATATGTCTACACTGGGTCTGGAGGTGTTACTTACAGTTTGGATGAGTCACATTAACA
This sequence comes from Dermatemys mawii, assembly GCA_007922305.1. Lineage (NCBI taxonomy): Eukaryota > Metazoa > Chordata > Testudines > Dermatemydidae > Dermatemys > Dermatemys mawii. The sequence goes on along the minus strand of ML677331.1, from coordinate 1,829,544 downwards.
CTAGCTTTGATTGTCGTAGCATGTTAAAAATAGAAGTGTAACCGTGATGGCATGAGCATCAGGAAGGGCCGGCTGCCCTTAATTCGTACTTATGGGTTCAGATGGGGTTGTGATCTGTCTAGCTTGGTCTTCCACTTGCGCCACCATGGCTACGCTTCTGTTTTTAGCACTTTAGCTCAATTGGAGCTAGCATGGGTATGTCTAGGTAAGCTGAAAATTACACCTACAGCTCCAGTGTAGATATACCCCTGCTAAATAGCTTTTTAAAATGTATTAAACAGATGATTGACTGTCCATATTACAATGAAATATAGAAATCAATAACCAGTGACTGTTTATTCCTTAAAACTGAGTATGGCTATGTGTGGTAGGAAAGATTTTTTTTGTCCTGGGATAATAAATTGAGTGTTTGGGTAGTGGGTGTCCAATAAATATTTCATGTCCTAGTAAAAATAGGACTTTCTCTGACTCCAGGCCTAATTCATTGCTTTTATTGAGGTTACAATGAAGATGAATTTTGATCCTCTATTTTCAGCTCATGGGGGGTGTGTGTGTGTTAAAATCCTTGTGGTTTTTAAAGCACAATTTAAAGCTAATTTAAAGATGGAGTCTAGCCATAACTCTAACTTTCCTTACTTGTTTGAGTCAGATCCTTAACATTGCTATAAAGTATTTGTTTGGGTTTTTTTGTGGTTTTAATATGAATAAAAAAACTTTTCTTCAAAATCCAGTAATTAGCTGCAGTGTGTGTTTTGGAACAGTGATAGCAATAAACTTTATTTCTAAAGTTGCCTAAATTTATTATATAGCATAACATACCTTTTCTCATATTTCAAGATAATGAAGAGAGTTCTTCCATCTCTGTGTTTGTTGATTTAGGGCTTGAGCCTCCAGCCATTGCAGTAAATTAGAGTTTTCTAGTTGACTTAAGAAGGGAGTATGATGAGACTCTTAATACAGTAAAATTTGTACTAAGAAAGATCTGACCAAATAGATTTTTTAAGATTTACTTTTCACTGGATTGGAGTGACTTTTGGTTATTTTGGTCAAATGTGGTATCTCCTCAACTTCTTACTGGTGGGTTTTTTGTTTTGTTTTTTTCATTTTGTTTTTTTTTTATTTTGGTTTTGCTTTGTTTTATTTTTTGGTAACTCCTGTTTTATCTTCCAAAGTTTGAGTGCAATTCTGCATAATGAGAAAGCTTTCCGAATATTGGAATGAATTGAATTGGTTTTAAATAGGCTGTGTGAATTGAAGGCATATATAAAAGTAAAACGTTTCTTTCTATGAGTTTGTGGAGCCCTGATCTTGGTCGAGTCCTTTAGGTGGTACTCTAATAAAAATAATAATAAATCAGTTGATTACTCATTGATGCTAGACAGAGAGTTTCCCAATGTGAAGTGTGTTTACAGCAAGGAATCACTAGTATAGAAAGGTATCTTATGTGAGGAGGGAATTGACTTCAGTGGAAGTCCATTGCAATCAAAGGCTACAGAAATGGGCACAATACATGAAGTCTGTAAGGTGTGGAATTCTCTTCCCACCCATATGTACATCACTATTTATGCAGCTTAATAAATAGAAATGTTTTCCAGATTGATAAATGCATGTATTACAGCCTTTCAAACACTTAAATGCACGTTAGAGATACTTTTCAGACTATGTTATAGAAGAGCGACCTTAATTTCATTTGACACAAATTGAGGTGACATCAGTGTGTTTAATTCATTTTCTTTTAAACTCTTGCACAAATTTATTCAGATATTTCTCATACAAATCTTGGCCTTTCTTTAGTCTTGTTTACACCAATCTACAGTCGATGGATTAGTCAGTCCCATTACACTAATGGTAGGCAAAAACAATGAGGTTACAGCATTTCAGACCCTCGAGTAGAATTTCTTTACCCTAAAACAGAGGCAACAGGCATAACTACTTAGCACTTCAACACTGCTCTTTCTCCCTTTTTCAGCCTCTCCCACCTACAGGGAACGTCATTTTCTTAGGACTTTCAGTGCCATCTTAAACATGAAAGCGGGCCAGTAAGTTTCTTATATCTCAAGCCAAACATCATCAACTGATTACTAATGTATAGAACCACAATTTTTGCTCTCCTGCTACATGCCCTGTAATGAAAGTGATTCACCCGGACTTATTGGAGCTTTTACATTGAGACCTTCTATAAGTCTAATACCAAGTACAGGGGATAAATGTTGTCTCTTCACAAAAGTGAACAAATTAGTGAAGTGAAAAATAGAAAAGGTAATTTTTTTGAAAAAAGCTCTTGTTGGCTTCTTGCCACATCCTGGAGAGTCAATATATTGGGTATGTTTCTTTGTCCTTCTCTACTGCTTTCCAAACAAAGAAAAGAAGAGTTTCCTTCAGTACTAAAATAGGCGTTTCCTTGAGGTGAAAACGTTCTCAACCCAAAAAGCGAAACGGGGGAAGACTTCAAAGCTGAGTGACTAATTGGCACTTCAGTGGTGAGATAGTCTCCATTGGCAGTAAGTTAGTCTGACACATTATTTTTCAAAACTGTAGTGGTTGCTAACGTCTTCCTCCTAGTTAGAGGAAGCCACTTGCTTTTTCATAAGTAAAACTGCCAATAAATCCTTTTCTTGAGTTTTTAAAAATCACACACTAGATACATTATAGTCTCCCCTCCCCAACTGCAGAAATACCTATTACACCTCCCAAGAATTTTATTACTCTATTTGAAAAAAACAAAACTTAAGGTTGTCAATCACATTAATTCCTGCGATTAAAAATAATTAATCGCAGTTTAGTTGCACTGTTAAACAATAGAATGACGATTGAAATGTATGAAATATTTTAGATGTTTTTCTACGTTTTTAAATATATTAATTTCATTTGCAACATAGTATACAAAGTTTGACAGTGCTCACTTTTTATTTTTGATTACAAATATTTGCACTGTAAAATGATAAACAGAAATAGTATTTTTCAATTCACCTCATACAAGTACTGTAGTGCGTTCTTTTTATTGTGAAAGTGGAACTGACAAATGTAGAATTTTTTGTTACATAACTGAATTCAAAAACAAAACAATGTAAAACTTTAAAGCCTGAAAGTCCACTCAGTCCTACTTTTTGTTCAGCCACGCTAAGAGACACAAGTTTGTTTACATTTACAGGTGATAATGTTGCCTGCTTCTTATTTACAATGTCACCAGAAAGTGAGAACAGGCATTCATATGGCACTTTTGTAGCTGGCCTTGCAACATATTTACATGCCAGATATGCTAAACATTTGTATGCCCCTTCATGCGTCTGCCACCATTCCAGAGGACGTGCTTCTATGCCAATGATGTTTGTTAAAAAATAATGTGTTTAATTAAATTGTGACTGAACTCATTGTGGGAAAATTGTATTGGCTCCTGTTCTGTTTTACCCGCATTCTGCCATATATTTCATGTTATAGCAGTCTCAGATGATGACCCAGCACGTTGCTCGTTTTACGAACACTTTCACTGCAGATTTGACAATAGGCACCAATCTGAGGTTTCTAAAGATAGCTACAGCACTCAACCCAAGATTAAGAATCTGAAGTGCCATCCAAAATCTGAGAGGGATAAGGTGTGGAGCATGCTTCCAAAAGTCTTAAAAAACCAACACTCTGATGCAGAAACTACAGATCCTGAATCACCAAAAAAGAAAATCAACCTTCTTCTGGTGGCATCTGACTGAGATGATGAAAATGAACATGTGTCAGTCCACACTGATTTGGATCATTGTTAAGCAGAACCTGTTGTCAGCATGGATACATGTCCTCTGGAATGGTGGTTGAAGCATGAAGGGACATATGAATCTTTAGAGCATCTAGCACTAAATATCTTGCAATGCTGGCTACTACAGTGCCTTGCGAATGCCTGTTCTCACTTTCAGGTGGCACTGTAAACAAGAAACAAGCAGCATTATCTCCTGCAAATGTAAACAGACTTGTTTGTTTGGGCAATTGGCTGAACAAGAAGTAAGACTCTCTCTTATAATATGAAAGCAGGAGGAAAGAGGAAACCAGCTCTACAGTGTGAACCCTGAAGTTTTTTTCCTCTCCCATTTTCCTCTTAAGGCTTGCAGATAAGGTTCAATAAAGGTTTTTAAAATTAAGATGCCACTCTCTTTTAATCTTTTATAATTCTCTCCTTTGAGTTCTCTCTCATAGGTATCATAGGTATCTTCATAGGTATCTTCTAGTGTAATATCATCATAGGTATCTTCTAGTGTAATGGTGAATTACTTAAATAAAAATTTAGGGTATCTGCGCGTAGGAATTAGTTACAGGTAGATATGCCATTATGCCTCTCAAACAATCAAGCAATAGAATAGAATCCCAGTTGTATTGGCTGTCACTGTGAATCAAAATCTCAGTGTCTCAAGGTTTCTCTGCACAGCAAAAGCTGTGCCTGGATTAGTCTACCCAAGATAGTTTGAATCCAGCTAATATGGGTAATAGTAGCATTAGGACAATAAAGCATGGCTTCAGCACAGGTAGTACAAGCCCAGCACAGACACACTGGGTAAGTTCAATAACCTGCTCTGAAGCCTGTACTACTGTATATTTTTATTTTATTTTATTTATTTTTTGCTGCTATCATTAGCTTACCCAGGCCAGCTGGATTTAACTCGGGTAGCTAACTTGTGCACAGCTTTTGCTGTGAAGGTATACGCTGAGTGTTTGAAAGTGTCATCTTCTCAGTTTCATGACAAATGCTGAAACACACTCAGTCTTAATTAGGCAACAGTGAGTAGAGATACTTTAAAGTGAAAGGCCTAATTGTGTATTTGCTTGTTTATTTTATAGTTTTGAGTCTCTAAACATGTAATTATAATTACTTTAAATAAAGTCCATAGGATCCTGCCCAGTCATGAATATTTGTTGTGTTCCTGTTGCCATAAGTGTTCTTAATTTATGAAGTGAAACTTTCCATTTCCAAGCCAATAGGGACAATAAGGTCTTATCTGAACCGCAAAAAATTACTAAAGATCAATCCCCACAGTACACCTTGAATGGCCTTTCATAGCTTTTCTGCTATATACAAATAGGAGTGGACCGTTTCTCTCGTATCTGTAAATAGGGAGTTGTGGCCATTGGTCTAGAAAATTAGACCTAAATTTCTGAGGCACATTTTGCTTTTGTTTAATGTGTGAAGTTAGAACCAGATGCATAATCACTACTTGTGCAGAAAAGAGTGAAGTCTTGGAACTGGAAGGATTTATTTGGTGGGTCTGTTTATTTCTGATATCTATTCTATACATAGTTACACAGTAAATGCCCTGGGAGATTAGAATTACAGTAAATTACAGGATTATTGGACAGCCTAGGAAATAGCATAGTAGGAGGAGATGGAGCTATTGCCTCTGTCCCTAGAATGACAATAATATTTTTTTAACAGTTATAACAACACTATGTTAAATCTTTGTTATGTCGCATTTGTATGTACTTGAGTTGTGGTGTTCCGACGTTCATACAGCAGTCGTTTAAATCTTTTAGACACATAAGAACTGTTGCTTTTTCTTTGCCCACTTTTGTTTTCAAGGTGTACTTTATGGATTGAAAGCCTCTTTGCAGTGTAGCAGCCAGAGTTTTCATCAGGATTTATCCAGAGAGCTTTAAATACCCAGTTGCCAGAACTGCAAGTTGCTCGTGTAGGAGGTTTTCTCTCTTAAAATGTCAACTTGTAGGCTTCATGATCTCAGTGTTTGTGTTTCTCTCTGACAATATTATTCACACAGATTGAATGGAGGCTCTTAGGTTGAGCGCAGATTCCTTCTTTGCACATTCCACTGCTACAGCAATTAACTTCAGTCTTACTATAGGAATTAGGGTATGGTTACACTTACAAGATTATAGCACTATAGGTTATAGCGGTCCCCTTATACAGGAATATGTATAGCGCTATTGTATGTCCACACTCAGATGCTCCTGCGGTATAGCATGGCCACATTTGGGGCACTTAATGCGGCATTAAGAGCAGCGCATTAGGGCAGGTATCCCAGCATTCAGCTGGGTGCAACGTGCTTTTTAAACGAGGGGGGTGAGGAGGGACGCGTTGTGTGTATGCGGAGGGGGAGAGATGGTGGTTTTTCCGTTTTTCTGAAAGCCTGTCAGTGAGCCTCCGTTCACAGAGGGCTTTGTTTTCACACAGGCTCCCTCCTTAAACATTTGCATTGCTTATCTGCCGAGTTAAGAAAGAAACTCTAAAGAGGTACTTCCGCATTCCTCCAGCCCAGTTCAAAACAAAGGGAAGAGATGTCAATTGCCTTAAATGGCTCTAGGCATCTCCAGAGATTACTTGTAGCGCAGTGGGTGTCCACAACCTTGCTGTAGCGCTACAGCAGCTGCGCTACAGCCCTTATTCCCCATGCGGAGGTGGATTAATAATAGCGCTATAACTCAGCAGTTATAGCGCTATTAGTGCCTTGCCAGTGTGGACGGGGAGGAGGTTATAGCGCTCGTGGGGGCTTTATAGCGCTATAAAGTGCCAGTGTAACCATGGCCTTAGTCTTGATAAATGAGCACCCAACAGGAAGTAATCAAATAACTTCAGTGGAGAGCTCCATTTTAAAAACAAAAAGACATCCTGAAGGGGGAATTCTTTAATCATTTGGAGGGTTCTGTATTGCTTTGGGGGTCTGAGTAAAAATACAGAAATGACAGCCAATTGAAAGACATTACTCTATTGATTATTGAAAGAAAAAATATTGATAGCTATTGTGGTCATCAAGCAAAATGGGAGGAAAAGAGAGCAAGCATCTAGTCCCTAGTAACGTAAAATATAGGTTAATGTTAACTTACATTTTTGAATGAAGTAATAATATCAAACAGTTAACCCTGAAATGGTTTTAATAAGGTTCGTGTATATTTTTTATATTTAAAATTGAACTGTACATTGAAGTATGATAACCTTGTCACATTAACCTCTTCTTAGAGAAGGCTCAACTGTTGGAAGTAAATGTTAACTAATTAAATCTTGACACATAGCATGTGAAACTTCATGGCCTTTGAACTGGATAATTCCAGTTAATTAAGATTAAGGTTAATTTTATTTGACAAATTTATTCTGATGTATTTGTAACATGTGTTGCATGAGATTGTGCTAATTATATTTTTAAAATGTGTTTCGGTTTAATCTACTTTCTTATTCTGCTCTAGTCTCTGCTACATCCTTATCTTCCTACCTCTGGTCTGAAAAACAGTCCCCTGTGATGCTTGTTGTTTTAGAACATGCAATAAATAAATCAGAAAATATTGGCGTGATCAAACGTTTGTCATCAGTCTAGATCACTAAAACAAAGGCCATGAAAGATAGTATAGGAGTAGGAGTCAGGACTTCTAGTGCTGGGTATAACAACAGTACTGTCTCTGACCTTTAGGATAAAGTCATTCTCATTTAACCTCAGTGCCTTAGATTCACTCATCTGCAAAATGGGAATAAGGCTTACCTGCTCAGATGTTCAATGTTACTATAAATAGCAATATTAAAAATAATATTGATTACATTTAAGTAAAGCAGAGGGCAATTATGGAAAACAAGTGGATGGGAGAGGGAGACAATATTTCACTCTTCTTGTCTTGAGCATTGTATTTAAATAGTGTTACCAATTAGATGTATCAATTTTATTTCAGTCTATGTCTTCTCAATCTTATTTAAGAATATAAAACAGTAAGGAAGGTGCCTGTTTTGGTGGTAGATCTTTTGTTTAAGAATTCCAGATAAATAACGTCAGTGTTTTCAAAGTAAAACAATGAAATTGTCCGAAAGGTCTTTGCTGCTTATCTGCCATGAAATTTTTGTGATGAAAGCTGTTTTAACTTTTGTGGTCATGCAAGTTACAAATGAAGAAGGTTAATTAGATCGGGATGGGCAAACTTTTTGGTCCAAGGGCCACATCGGGGTTCAAATTGTATGGAGGGCTGGGTGGGGAAGGTGGTGCCTCCCCAAACAGCCTGGCCCAGCCCCCTATCTGACCGCCTCCCACTTCCTGCCCCCTGACTGCCCCCTTAGAACCCCAGACCCATCCACCCCACCCCCCCGCTCCTTGTCACCCCCCAAGATCCCACCCCCTATCTAACCCCCCTGCTCCTTGTCCTCTGACTGCCCCAACCCCTAGCCACATCCCCGCCTCCTGACAGGCCCCCTGGGACTCCCATGCCCTATCCAAACCCCCGTTCCCCGTCCCCTGACTGCCCCCTGAGACCCTCTGGCCCTTATCCAACGTCCCAACCCCCTTGCCACGCTGGTCAGAACAGCATGTCTGGCCCAGAGCCAGACACGCTGACACGCTGATCTGCCGGAGTGCGCAGCGTATCTGGCCCAGAGCCAGACATGCATGCTGTCACGCAGCCCCGCTCCCAAGAGTGCTGCTCGCACAGCGCGCTGAGGCTGTGGAGGGGAGGGGAAGAACATCAGAGTAGGGAGGAGTTAGCCAGCCTCCCCAGCAGGGAGCTCGGGGACCGGACAGAATTAGCCTGTGGGCCGGATGTGGCCCATGGGTCGTAGTTTGCCACCCCTGAATTAGATCATCCACTCAATTTTCCAACTTTCTCTTTGTCAGATGAACACTTAAATGGATTTATGTGGAGTCCTTTTGTTTGGTAGCAGCTGCCTTTCAATTATGGTTTGTTTGTTTTCCGAATATAGCTGATCCTACTGACCTGAGCTTCATCATTTCTCCATGGTCTTTGCTGTTGCTTCCATCTGGGAGTGTGTCGTTTACAGATGAAAATGTTTCCAACCAGGACCTGCGAGCATTCACGGCACCAGAGGTTCTGCAGAACCAGTCAGTGTCATCTCTTTCAGATGTTGAAAAGGTAAATTAGCTTCTCTCCCATAAAATGTTAGTCTCTATGAAATTGTATTATAACTGAAATGATAGAAAATTCCTTTTATTTATATAGCACCCTACAACTGAGATTGCAGAATGGCTTCAAACTGTCCTGTCTTTGCAGAATATTCAGCTTTTAGGCTGAGTATATTTTTCATACAGGTACTTCATCTTTGCCCAAAGGATTGGGATTGTATCTGTGAACATGTGTGTGCTTTTATTTTTTTTAAGTCTAAAGCAAATTACTTTTCTTTTGTACAGGTGAAATGGGCCTCAAAGGATCAGATTCTCAAGGTGGATTGTCTTGTGTGGAAGGAAACTGATTTTTATTTGATTGTGTTGGGAGCGTTTAAAGATTACATACTGAGCAGTTGCTGCTTGGGAAATAGCGTAACAAAGTCCCCCTTTTTCTCCCCCCCACTCAATGTAGGGGTGAGCTTGAACATAAATCTAAGTTGTATCTGCATTGTTAACTAACTTAGTCTTCCAAATGGTTCCAAATTAGCCTATCCTCCCCGCAACTTTAGGGTTTTCTTCAGCAAAATGCTTCCTCAACCTAGCAGAATATGGACAGGGCTGGGAATGAGGAGGAGACAGAGTTCTATTCCCACCCCTTTCATTTTGACTGGTCTTCATAATCCTAAACTCTTCAACTGTTATTTAAGGGAATGTTGCAGGGTATAGTAATGTGGAAGTCATCCTGATGTGGCCACTGGTCACATATGACATAAGCCCGTGGAGGAAACTGAGGCCATCAGTTAATTCTGCAAGGCTTGTATATTGTGAATGGTGCCCCTTCAGGCCTCTAGAATGGCTCCTTCTCTGGACTTGAGGCCCCTCCAGAGGGAAAACTACAGCAGTTTGTTTCTGGAATGGTGTGTAATTCCCCAAAGACCTGGACCTTTTCCTTTTGTGGGTAAGGTCCCTTCACTGGGATTAGGCTTTCCTAGGGCTTTGCCATTCATTGCCCTGCTAATCTGCCCTTTCCTAGATCCCCCTTTTTTCTGGTGAGCTCTCTGAGAATTTCTCTGGGAACTTCCTCTCTTTTCTGAGAGAGAAATTCCTCCCTCTGTTCTATTCAGCTCTCCGAGAACTCTCTGAGAACTTCCTCTCTCTGTTCTGAGGCTTCCTGACTGAGCCCTCAGAAACCTTTATTAGACTGTGTGCTCTTCACCTAGCTAACTGCTGCCCAACTATTTAGTCAGTTTATCCCCACGTGAGTCACTCTCAGTGGAGCTTGTCACAGGCACGGCGGCTGCTGAACCCCTCAGGGACCAGCGGCCTCCATGATACAGAAGTACAGCCAAAATAGCTATATGTTTGAAAGCTGTTATATGGCTTGGCAGGACTCCTTCTGGAGGAGAAGTTGTGTGGCTTTGTTCTGAAGGAGATTGGTACCGGCCATGTTGCTATTACATGGGCAAGGACTAGCTACACTTTGATTTTTTTTTTCTGAAAACTTTTTAAATTGTCAGTTTTCTCTAGAGCCATATCAACTGAATATCCAGTCTAAAGAATGCCCTCCAAGAAATGTATTTTGGTCCTATATGTTTCTTCAGTGGTTGAAAGCATTTGACTTCAGGCCTCTTACCTTGCAACACAGTCAAGGCAATCTATTTTAAGATGGATATATATCCCTCATATATATATATGAGTATGTGAATTGTTCAGGGCCAAGAGACAGAAGTCCTTTCACAAGTAATGGTAGTACTGAACTCAGTGGAAGCTTTGCCAGAATAGGGACTGCAGAATCCGGAACTGATGGTTAGGAGGGATCATTCCAAATTTTGTGATAGTGGTACTGTGAAGCACCTTGTAGCTAGAAATCTTTACTGATGCATAACTTGAATGAGCAAGTGCAATTCTATTGAAGTCAGTGGAGCTGTGCCTCTTTGTACTAGCTCTGCATTTGGCTTAAGAACTCTCTTATCAAAAGCACCAGGGAAATAATCAGTAAATTCCTTAAGCAGCTAAACTGTGTGTAGGTGAAATCTTTTACTTCAAAGATGTGTTCATTGTTAATTTAACACTAAGATTACTTGATGGTAATAGATTTTTTTTCTTTTTAAAAATAGAAGAAGAAAACTCTGTGTTTTCCCTAGGCCCTGTGTTTCCTTGTTGCATAGAAAGAAGTGGAAACTGATGTGGCATGTTTCTCTTGCACTTGAACTCATTCATTGCTGATGACCAAATTATGGCCTTTGTCCCTACATACCGCTCTGATTAATTCTCTCAGATTGCGGTCCTTGCTTATGAAAATGTACATTTTGCTATTATATGACATGTGGTAACATAATTTTTGGGAAGCTGATGGTAATACAGTTGTGACCCTTAATCTCTGCAAGAGCCTGAATTCATATTTCCTTGGGAAATTTTTGCAAGTTGACATATATATGCTTTGGTTTGCATAAGGAGATTACTCATACAGTTGATTTAACTTGGTTTCTATCCTTTTAACTTGTGGTATTTGATTTTAGTGGAATGTTGAAGTTTTTTACTGGAGTTGAATACATCTAATTTTGGGTTGAATTCTAGCTAACCTTGCACATACACATGTGGCAGGAAAAAAAACCCCAAAATTGAACCACCTCTGCAGCAAACCGAAATGATACAGTGGAATTTGAAGAAAATTGGGTTCCTCGGTTCTAGTTCCCCAGTCAACTTGAGAAGAGGCCATTCTGCTGGGCCTCCAACAAAGGAGTTGTGTATAAGTAAGGGCCTACGAAATTCTCAGCCATGAAAAACACGTCACAGTCCGTGAAATCTGCTCTCTTGTATACTTTTACCCTATACTACACAGATTTCACAGGGGAAACCAGCATTTCCCAAATAGGGGGTCATGGCCCAAAAGGGAGTTTCAGGGGGTCACAAGGTTATTTTTAGGGGCATTGCAGTATTGCCGCCCTAATTCTGCCCTGACTTCAGAGCTGGGCTGCCGGAAAGCAGCATCTGTTGTCTGGGTGCCAAGCTCTGAAAGACAGCACCTCTCCAGCAGCACTGCAGAAGTAAGGGTGGCAATACCATACCACCCTTACTTCTGCACTGCTGCCTTCAGAGCTGGACAGTCAGAGAGTGACAGCTGCTGACTGAGGGCCCAGCACTGCAGGCAGCAGCGCAGAAGTAAGGGCAGATGTGCATGCTTGGGGCTTTCTAATGGCTGATAAAGGTGTATATTAGCAGTACTTTTTTACCTGGTTTTGTGGGGGGATTGTGCTACCTACATCTGATTTCAGTGTCTATCAGAATTTGGCCATAGAATTTCATTTATCTGCAGCTTCTGGCACCAAAAGGTATCAGGAATATAGTCTTGCAGTTATGTTAGCTTATTTTAATTTAAAAGTGCAGCAGGTTCAACAGAGTGAATTTTTAAAGAGTGTATAAAATTTAGAATATAACAGGAGAAAAAGCATGTGATGAACTTGCATATATCATAATGAGCAAAGAGGCTCCATGTACCACTTTATTGTTTTAAATTATTGAACTCTGAACTGTATAGAAATCATTCAAATGTAGTTTATTGTATTGTAGATTAAGGCCTTATGAGGCAGACTTTTTTGAAGAGAAAGTCAGTTCATGCTGTATAGCATTCCTTCAGAAATATTTCAGTTTCTGTATGTGTAGTGTCCTTCAAAGTTAAGTGAAATTTCTTTTGCTAACGCGGACCCTGCCTGCATCTTTGTCTGCATCTGCCCTTTATCCCCTGTATTTATTCCAAAATCCTTCTCAAATGTCGCTCTTTATCTCCTTCTCTCAATCCCAATTTTTCGCATTGCCCCACACATTTCAACCAGCTAATATTTGCCAACTGTACAGTGCAGCTCTAATCCTGACTGGGCCCTCTTGTTGCTGCTGTAATGCAAATAATAATATAGTATAGATTTAGCTGAATTAGAATAAGGTTTCTTTGAGGTAATATTTTAATCCATTTCAAGAGACTGTTGACAAAGCAATCTAATGAAAAGGCTATGGAGGCAAATTGCCTGGGGGGGAAATATGTCAATCAAAATCAAGTACATTGCTCTTCTGGCATAAAATGGATAGAAGTCAAACCCTACTGTAATGAAAGATAATTTCCCCCTTTCTAATAATCTGTTAGTTAAATGTTCTTTAAGGCACAGTACTATTGCCTCGTGATTGGAGTGTACCATTTCTTTAAAATGTTTATGGTTACAATATCTTTCCTGTGCATCTTGCCCATAATCCCAGTGTCGTCTTCCCTTCCATCTATATTAAACTAAGTTTTGAGTGGTGTCGTGGTTAGTTTCTATGATTCATGTACTTCGCATTTCTTAGATTACGTTGTATACATGCTAATTTCATCTGGTTTTCAATTTTAAGATTCAGTCTTCATTCAGTGTATTTGAGTGTAGTTTACCAAACTAGTTTCTGAATGGAAATCTTTGTTTCATTTTCAGTTCTTGTTCTGAAATTGTTTCATGACAGAATTTTACTGAAACCAAAACAGATTCCTGTTTGTAATGACCCCTTAAAACACAATAACAGAGTTGTATTAGTATTTGGGTCATGACTTCATTTCTTTTAACCAATGAAATTATGTATTCAACAATAAATATCATCCAAAGTGCTAGTCAGACAATAAATGCCCTACTGATTCTAAGTCTCTTGTTAAATTGAACAAAAAAAGCTGATCTTGTAATTGTAGGCTTATTTGAAATATATATTTGCAAATTATTCCACAAATAATAAATTTGTGATATGAATTTAGTGTTACTTATTTCTTGTGAAAACTGTTCAAAATACTATAATATAAATCATAAAAGCAAAAAATCAGGATTACCAAAAAGCATTTAAATAAATATCTCTATTTTTTGGAGGTGCAGAATATTTGCAACGCTTATTTAAATTCATATTTCAACTTTATCTTGATATAATTTGTCTTAAATCGTACAATGCGCATACATAATACACACATTTATATAAGTATGCATGCTTAGCTTCATTCTTGACCTTCTTATTCTCAGCACAACTTTTAAAATAGATGCATTTATCTAGTTTTAAGGTACTTGACATTATCTCGTATGAATGGAGTTTGAGATAAAAATGCACAAGCCTCAGCCATGATGATTAAATAAACAGTTAGCCTAGCTTTGGTATAGGATTTTTTTCCCCAAAAAAATATTTGGCATGACATTAGTCTGTCAAACCATAATGAACAGTTAGAGAACAGTATATAATATTCATATGAAGAAATGTAAAATAGCAATGTGAAAATAATATAACTATGTTTTTAAAATCAAATTGTAACAAATATGAGTAAGTGCAATTCATTTTATTCATCACAAGCATATTTATATGTAAAAGATTGCTTCATATGTATGTAGCTTATGCAATTTTGTTTATATTCTATAGTGCTGTAGTAGTAGTTTGTGAAATACTACATGCAGAAGAACCTCAGCAATTCACGGAAATTGATTGCAAATTAAGCATACAATGGAGCATCACACTGCAATGTGTTTTGTTCACTTATTTTGAAAAGTAGTTCTTCACGGTGTAGTAAAGATGCAGTACATTTTGTAAAAAATACGTCTTAGTATAGGGACCTCCTTATAATGCTCTGTAATAAAAGCTTTGCTGGGGAAAAAGGCATGAGACTCTCAGATGTTTTGGGAATACTGTTCAGTTCGTATATTAGCTAACCTAGAATTAATAAGGTTGTTGTGTAGTAGAGATTTAATGAAAAACTGATGTTACCAGTTAACTATTTTATACCCATACTACCTGGTTTTGGTAAGTGTATTTTTTTATTCTCTCCATTCTCTGTTGCCAGATTTATTTATATATGTATCTGTTTGTTTAATATTGATGGTATTACAACTGTCTGGTTTCCCTTTCATGCATAGCGATGGTGTGTCTATGGCACAAATTGGTAATGCTCTCTAATCTTTCTGTAGAAAGTCTTGGTAATAAGCTGAATATGAGAAGTACCAGCATGGTATTTGGAGTGTTCATTTACTTGTAGATGACTGAGTCAATGCCAAGCGCATTCATTAAACTGAGAGTCCCTGATACCTGACTTTGACTGTCCAATTGGAAGGTACAAAACAAGACTTAGTTCTGTGGCCATCATTTCTTTCCTCAGTGAAAAGAGGTTCTGATGCATGTGTGAAACATTGCTGAATATGCAGTGCCAGCAATTGAGGGATCTGTATTTAGGAATAAAGCTTATTTTTATGGTTAAAGCTGTCAAACAGTGACTTCTAATAATTCCCTTATAATTCAGATTTCAGATATAATTCAGATTCTCAGCGTTAAAGGTAAAAAATAACAATAAATTACAAAATTAACAAAAAAAAACCCCAAAACCCTATGTCATGAGGGTAGCCATCTTAGTTTGGTTTGTGGTCCAAAACCACATGCATTTGGAAGCCAGTTTGCAAACAAGTCTTTAATATTTTCACTGAACATTCACAACTACCATAACAAAAAAAAGGCAAGTTAGTTCCCACTGAATGTATGTGTTTAAATATTACCGAATTCCCTTCACAAAACAACATGGTGGAACATACATTGAAGATGCAAATAATGATGAATGCCAGTTGATTTGGGTTAGATTTTATTTTGATTCTTCTTAGCTCCTTGGAGAAGCAATCAGTTTCTGAATAAATTTAACACACACACACTAATCCCTGAAAATGTTAATCGTATGTGTAAAATGTGAAATAACTCCTCTACCCCACCAAAAAACAATATCCTATTGCATTGTTTTGCCTGATTTTTTACTGATTGAAATTAATCTCTTCCTGACCTCTCAAAAACTAGATGGGTTACTCGCTCATTGTATGTTTTTCTGTGTAAAGCACTTTAGAATTTTTCAATACTATGAATATGACACATGCTTTCTTTAACTATTAAATATGTCTTTTCCAAAGTGACGTATACTGTGTATAACTTTGTCTTTTTAACAATGTAAAAGAAGTTGAGCTGAGTTCATGCTTATTGTTGGCATTCACCTGTACAAAGATCCTGCTACAACCAATCTATAATTTTTTGTTGTTGTTTAGAATTTATTTTCAGGACTGATACTTGGCAATGCAATGAAGGAGGCAGCCAGTTTTACACTCACTTACTGTTCAGCTCATACGCCACTTGGCATAATACTTTATGTAGATGAAGCAAGAGCTTCATATATATTCTGTACTTTAATGTTGATTTTGCAATTCAAAAAACCTTTTTAATAGCAGTGTCCATATTTATTGTGTAAATTTTAAATACATCTGTATATCACAGGGTGGCTGGCCGGCACTGTCCATGAAGTAGTTCCAACTCCATGTGCCAGAACAAGTGCTCCCAATCTGGCCAGGCAGAGGGCAGGGCAACACCTTAGGCAATAAAGGATAGAGAGAATCTGAGGGGCAGAGACCCCCGTGAGGTGGAAGGACCTGGTGAGTTCATCAGGAAAGAGGCAGGTGAGAGCTCCCAGGGGACTATGGAGGGTCCTCCTGGAAGGAAGCTGTAGGTTCCTAGGGGAAGACAGAAGGCAATAGAGCAGCAAAGAAGGGTTTGCTGGCCGACATCCCAAAGCTAAAGAGCCAGGGCCAGACAGCAACAGCGGGAGTTGCATGCTTGCTTCTAAGCGGGAGTGATGTAGCCAAGAGTGGAGAGCTCTGTGGGCTAGAGAACACCAGAGGAATTTGCCCACTGACATATCCAAGGTCAGAGTGCTGGACCTAAGGAAATAGGGAAAGGGAAGGATGCTTCCCTGGTGAAGATGATTTCCCAGCAAACAGTTTGTGGGGAGTTACCGCTGAGAAGAGTGGGCTCACACTCCAGTTGGAAGGGTTGGGGTGGCCATCCTGGCAGAGGGACAGATGAGGAAGGGTGAGGAGACTAGAGTGTGGCAGAAGATGCTGATGCGTGGGATGTTACATGGCGGCGTTTTGAGGATAATACTCACTCACTGGGATGATAGATGGACTACGTGGAGGACTTTTGTTATGAACTGAATTGTACTATGGCTTTGATAATAAACTGGCCCCACCTAAGGGTATTATTGAAGCAAGGGAGCCTGAAGTTGAGTTTCTGGGTTACCTGAGAGGGGACACTTGGTGTGCCACAGCCTACCTCAGGAGGGTGCCCCCGAATGGGGCTACTGTTTGACACTACCACAATATTGTTTCATAAAAACTAGGCTAATAATAAATATTAACAAGGGTATCTCTCTCCTTTGTCTCCCATAACATCTTCTGTGTAGATTGTAGATCTCTCTAGATATTGTCTCTGGTAGATTATAAATACTCCAGGTCAGAGATTGTCTAAATATCTGGTCAGTGCTGAAGAAATACATAACTTTGTCTTAAACATGTATTTAAAGCAATTCTATCTTCCTCCTGAATATGTAACTATAAAACTGTCTTGAATTCGCACATATGGTACAAAAAAATAGTGAAAGTCAGGTTTGCATTTCATTGTGTGGCTTCTATTAGCTATGTTTGTGAACATATTTCGCCCAATTTACACATATGTTTCAAAAACATAAAATATTGACTTCTGTATGGTGATTCTAACTGCATATAGCTAATGCTTCAAGTTGGTGTACAATTTGTATTTTCTCTTTAGTTGGGGGAAGATGGGATTAGTTGAATCACCTTTAAGTGGCATCTATGCTCAATTTTAATGTAACTTGTTGCCAAAATTATGTAATGCACCTCTTGCTTTCAATTATACAGTTGTTACTAACACACATTCACTGTACAATAGTTGATTTATCCAGTACAGTGTCATTACCACATTATATATACAAACAAACCAGATTCATTATTATTCACTACTTTTTTCTGTTCTTATTTCTTATTTATTTTTTTATTTGTATTACTGCAAGGCCAGTGGCCCCCATTGGGATGATTTGTTGTGCTGGGACATGCATAGATATGTAGGAAAACACATTCTCTGCTCTGAGGAGCTTTCAATGATTGAAATTTTAAGATGACAGCCTCATATGTTGTGTACAGAGGTGAAAGTCCACTGGCAATTCAAAAGCCAGTGTTTGTGATCCTAAGCTTTTCACCACCTTTTAAGACTTGCAGCATTGGAATACTCTGCTGCATTTCAGAATGTGTTCATCACCATCAAGTGTCGTAATCTTATCAATGTATATTGGGGCTTAATCTTAAATGAAGGGTAAAAACTAAATGGAAAAGTTAGAGGAGCATTAATAAGATTTTTGTGAGTCTTTGCACATAGTGGGATTTGCTGCTCTGACTGTAATGTCCAGGGCAAAGGACAGATCAGAAGCTCTCCAAGGCAAGGCGACTAATTGAGTCTATGGTCGAACTTAGTTGTCAAAAATGTGGATGTGCAATAGTGCACCTAATTTGGGGGGGAGGGAGGAAGGACCCCACCCTGTTTCAGAATGTCAGGTTTGTCACACCCACTTAATTCCCTAAGGATATACTATTGAATTTCCAGAACTGTCCTTTCATTAAGTTGACAGATGGTTTGTGTTGTATTACAGATTCATGTTTATTCTCTTGGTATGACCCTTTATTGGGGAGCTGACCATGAAGTCCCTCAAAGCCAAGTAAGTATTTTTTTTAAGACTTCTTTTATAAAATCTCACCGTTTTTAAGTTTTAAAATGGGGTTTGTTTGATAACCTCCTCCATGTTTCTAAAAAAAAGACAGAACAACAGGGCAAGGCAAACCCTTGGGATGCTGGTGGGACTGGTGAGACCAGCAGAAGTTTTTACTTAATTTGAGTTTTTGGAATTTATGTAATTACAAGGTGCTTGTGAGAGGGAAAAGACGTCCCAAGGAGTAGAATTTAGGGCTTGTTCCTGAAGCCCTCATTCACGTTCCATAAATATGAATGGGACTATTCTGATGAGTAAGAGCTGCAGAATTAGGCCTATTGGGGCATGAACCCAAGAGGTGCAACTCTCATTGCAGTCATTTCACAGTCAATGGGAGTTCTAGGTTCTCAGCCTTCTCCAGGATCAGGCCTAAATACATAGAGTTAGAGGTAAAATATTATTGTCTGAAGTAGTTGCCTCTTGAATACTGAGGCTTGGTGGCTGAACTGTGGACTTTGGAAGTTATGGGTACTTAAAGGTGACCTTACCAGAGTCTTACTGCAAAGGACAAGAGAAAGACTTTAAATGTATTCTGTGATATTACAGCTGCAGAATTTGTCACTGAATTCACTCCTAACCACAATGCTGCTGAGAGCAGGGGGTTTTGCTGTAGAATTAAAGACCTTTTTGCCACAGAATCCTTAGAGCTTTGCTTGTAGTGAAGCAGCTTGCTTTGTCCATTAGGAGATGAAACTACTGTTCTTCTCTGATTAATACTCTTCACTGTTTCTATTCTGGTTGTTTGCTTCTTTTTGTTTCTTGATTAGGGATACTTTAGTGTTGGTTTGAAGGGGGGAAGCACTGGCATTGTCTTTCACTTTGAAGTTATGTGAGTCAACTTGGCCCTTATGTCTCCCAATGAACCACAGCTGTTTGAGGCTTTTGAAAACAACCTGCTTGTATATCATCAGAATATGCTGAATATCATATCATCTGTGAATCTATCAGAAGAAAAATCAGATTTCAGTTTTATTAAGGGATTCTAAAATGGGTTGATTTTTGTTTTGTCATATTGAAATTTCTTTAATATAGTAAAAAAGTATTTGTGATTTACTTAAAAAGATACTCACTGCTGTGCTCCATTTGGCCCCAATATAATTTCTGTGAGCCTAAGGTAGGCATGTTTGGGTGAATTTGTTACATGACTGCCTCTGAAGGGAAGGTACTTGTTGAGAACAGGGAGTACACTTCTTTGCTGTTGACTTGCTAGCAGCTGCAGACACAGTTATGGACTGGTTAGAGCTTAACCTCATTGCTCAATTTGGTTCTCTCATATAGAGTACTTGCACCTGTCAGAACTCCTTTAGTCAGGTTTGGAAGGATTTACTCTTTAACATTTGACTCATCTTCTTTCAGAGGTTTTTCATCTTAGGAAACAAAAAACAAAACACCCACACAACAGCTACACTTTAAGTCAATAGCTGAAATGGTTGGAGAAGACTGAAAAATTAAGAGTCTGTATCCAAAAAGTACTTTCGGTGATGAGGTAGGGATATTCAGATATTATACATTTGGCCTGACCCCTGCTCAGATGTGGGGGAAGAATTGCTTTCAGCACAAAACTTACTCAGCTGCTTAAAAATGTGTTATTTATTACTTAATAAATGGAGAAAACTGATGAAACAGTGTTAGGGCTGAGAAATAAGGGAGAGATTTTCAAAGGCAGACAGGACAGTTACTCTGATTAGGATTCAGACACTGATGTACACACACGTACATCTGTGTATCTTCCACTATGTCACCATACTTTAACAGGAAGCCTTGCATTTACACTTAGATTGATTTATTATTCACATACCCCCATCTACCTAGTGTAATGGATTGGATTTTCTTAACATAATTAGTACTTGGGAGGTACAAAATTTGATGAAAATTGGTAATAATCACATAATAGTTTTGTAATACCCAGGAATGTTTCAGTAAAAAAATAATAAAAACAGAAAATCAAGGCCTTTGGGCACATATTACAGCTCCGGTAAAACTGAGGAGGAAAAAGCAAGTGGCGAATAATTTTGCTGCTCTTCCACTGTGATTAATGGGGGTAATCCTTTATAGTTCCTTCTCTCCCCGCTACCTCAGTCCCTGCATCAAAAGGTTTTCCTCACTTTATGATCTGGGGCAGAGATGACCTGGCAGCTTAGAGTGGTTGGGTTTGCACAGTAGAAATGGGAGTGCTGGCTTGAAATCAGGCTATGGAAATTAGGAACTTTATTCCCTTTTCTCTCCCTAGAAATGTTTGTCATTAGTGGCAGCAGAGCTTCCAGCAGCTAGTTTTACTCGCAGTACAGCAACTCTCCTGTGGGATGTCATGCTGAGATGTGTCAGGAAAGAGAAATAAAGCTAAATTGCAGAAATTTCCTACCTTTGCCTTTAATTTTAAAAGGTGCCTGCTCAGCTTCTGCATCCAGAATACTGTGCATCCAAAAGAGTGCAGTCAGGAAGTCACCCATACATGCTGCCACAAAAGTTATACCCCTTCTGATGCAGTTAGCAGAGACAGAATGATTGACTGTGTGGCACTGCTTCTAAGAGGGAATTTCTTTGTGGAGATCTACACAAGAATGTGATTATATTCGTATATACACGTTACATGCTTAAATAGAAAAAGAAAAGATTGATGATTATTGGCTTTCATTAGTTCGTACCTTATTTTATTTTTAACTGTTTTATCTCTTAGTGCACCCCCCAGTGCCCACACGCACACACTTTTTCCTGAGGATTATCATCTATGCCAATTCTGGGTGTTTTAACCCCAAATTGTGTTTGTCAGAGTCCAGAATAATAATTAAGCATACAAAAAAATGTCATGCTTGAGAAATGAAAAATATATACAACGTTTTTTTTCTGTAAACATGGATAATAAAATAAAATTGCCTCTGGGATTGAGTAAGTATAACCTATTTCAGCCCTAATAGCTGAATTTTGGGGAAAAACTAGCTATTGAACATAGGGATTTATAATGAATGACTTCATTACTGTAACTGTGGCTTTGGTGATACTATAACCTAAAAAAGAAAACATACCATTTTAAAAACCATTATTTCCTCCCAAAACCAAAGAGTAATCTAGTTGCATGCAAGGATCATTTGGTTAGAATGGAAAAACAAAGCATGCTCTGAAGAGTTTCACCCAGAAGTTCATTATGCTGTGCTAATGGACTCTTTGGGTGGTTTCAGATTGTAGCTGACTTCTTCATGCTTTTGGCATTTACAAAGTGTCATCTCCTTCATGATAGTTTTGATATGTTCTGTAACTACTATGGTGTTTTTAGCAAAATGCATTCCTTCAATATTATTAATACAACCATAGCACCTTGAGATGCCAACAGAGATAGACCATGGCTACATTGTGGTAGGTGGGTTCCATAATAAGAGTCAGTCTATTGCAAAGAATTAACAGTCTAAATGGACAAGACTGACAAAAATGTGAGAGTATTATCAACCCCATTTTATCTAGGGCAAACTGAGACCCAGAGAGAAACTATAACCTGCCCAATGTCATCCTGGACGTTTGTGACAGACCAGAAATTGAATCCTAATCCAGTGCCTTAACCATGAGACCAAAGGCCAATTATTATTATTTCTTATTTGTATTACAGTCGTGCCCAAGAGCCCTAGTTGTGGACCATGACCCCATTGTGCTAGATGTTGTACAACATAGAACAAAAAGACAGTCCCTGTCCTGAGGGACTTGCAATTTTTTCCTTCATTTTGTATGTTCTGTAGCTAATGGTAAGGGCCAGATTGTGGCTGATCCTATGCGGGTGTACAAGTTGGGAGAAGGGGATACAAAGATCTCCCCGTTCTTTTGGACTCCAATTCTGGGACTATGCTCAATCCCCAGCCCTTTATATGCTTGATGGTCAGGATTTGAAGTGAGGGTAATGACGCTAGAATCCATAAAGGAAGAGACTGGGATTCTGCTTCTGCATATATGCACCATCCAGCAGAACAGGGCTTATATGGGAGAGAGCAAACTGTGCTCATTAAAGGGATGGATCAGCTGCTCCCATTTGCCTGAGGGGGTGTGCATTGCTATACAGCAGTTCTGTAACCCCTCTCGCCCTTGGCTGTGGTTTATAATATACCCCTACTATAGACTGCTTTTTACTTTGTTTCTTCGTGTGTGTGTGTAACATCAGTATAGATTGCAAAATATTTTTGTAATGGGGAAAGTGTTGTGAGCTTTTCCCTTTTCCTTCATTGTCAAAATCAGCTGACCTGCTCTACTTTATAACCTGAAGAAACGGGATGAAAAGGGGTTGGAATCACCCTGAGGCAGAGACCAGATAGATAATTTCAGCCCAAACGGTGAAAGTTTTAGAAAGTTGTGAGCTACTGAAAACAGAAAGGTACAATGAAAACATGGAGGGAATTGGCTATAGTTGTTGCAAGCACTTCAGCTACTTTAAAAAGAAAATCAACTGTTGTCACCATAGAATAGAGCAACTTTCATCTGCTGAATTTATCATACCCCTCCTGTAAGTATGTGGTAAGTAGTAGTAGCTAATGTTCCAGCAGAGCTGTCAGATATACCTTTATAAAAAGATAAAATACTTAAATCTTCACCATTTAGTTTGTCTTTAATCCTGGAAGCTTTTCCATTGTGACACAGATGTAAGATGTACAATTTATAAATGTTTTTTTATGTTCTTAGCTGATAAATATGTTGTTTTAGCTTCTTTGCTGTGTACAAGGTTTCATGCAAGAATGATTTCTGTGATTCAAGAGACAGAGAAAAATTGTTCCCTTAAAAAAAATGTATTGAAAGACAGTAGTGTCTATTAGTGTGTGTATGGTAAATGCCTATATTAATTCTGTATGTTAAATCTGGCTGATACAGAACACATTTTTTATAGTAAGCTTCAAAAATAAATGGAAAGAAATACTGTGAAACTTAATGTGCTCAGTAAAGAACAACACACGACAGGGCATGTATTTCTTTGATAGCCGCCCACCTTGGGTGCGTAGTGAGAAACAGCGCTGAAGGCCAAGTGCCTACAGTGTCTGGGAAGTGGTGTTATCACTGACTACTGCATAGCCTGGAGTGTTACTCCACTTAGAATATGACAGGATTGACTGTTTGGATGGGAAAAAATTGAGGCTAAGTAGTTCCCAACCCATTGGGTGTTGTCCCATAATTGCAAGGCTTCCCTTATTTAGCCAATCATTTTGCTCCCTCAGTCCTACCCCTTTTCCAATAATATCTAAAAACTTTTCTGGAAAGGATTTTTAAACATTTTATAATCTTGCATAATAATAAATGCCATCTCCAATATAATTAATAGCTATGGGGGACTTGGCACGCCATTCCTAACGCCTTTCTGGAATATGAAAGTACAAATCCAGTTGAAGTAAAATCTTGGACTAGCTCAGGGGTGAGCAAACTTTTTGGCCCAGGGGCCACATCCAGTTTGCAAAATTATATGGAGGGCCGGATAGGGAAGGCCCCGCCCCAATCCGGCCCCCTCCCACTTCCTGCCCCCTTACTGCCTCCTCAGAATCCCCAAACCATCCAACCCTCTGAATGCCCCTTCTAGAGACCCCTAACCACCCCCAGGACCCCACCCCTTACCCAATTCCCCTGTCCCCTGCGTGCCCCGACCCCTCCAGCCCTCTAACCACCACTCCACAACCTCACCCCTTATCCAACCCACCCTGCTCCCTGACTGCCCCCTCTAGAGCCGCGCCCCCCAGCCATCACCCCGGAACCCCCCACTTACCGTGGCTGCTCGGTGTGGCTCCGGGGAAGGGGGGAGCGCACAGCCCTGCCCACCAGGGCATTCCCCGCATGGTGGGGCTCTGTGGGAGGGGGAGAGTGCGCAGCCCCGGCCCCCAGAGCACTGCCCGCGAGGGCTCTGGGGGAGAGGGGGGAATGCACTGCCCCGACCCGCAGAGTGCTGCCGGTGTGGCGTAGCTCTGGGAAGAGGGGCAAGCGCGCTGCCCCGACCCCTGGAGCGCTGCCCGCGTGCGCGGCTCCGGGGGAGCATACAGCACCAGCCCAGCAGCAGAGTAGGTGCAGCACAGCTCCGGGAGAGGGGCCGGGGGCAACCTCCCTGACCGGGACCGGATGGGAGGGGCTCGCGGGCCGTATCTGGCCCGCGGGCCGTAGTTTGCCCACCCCTGGACTAGCTAAAGGATTTTCAGTACCTTTGTCAGATCTCATCAGGAGGTTCCTGCAAATAATGTCTCCAATTCCTTTATGGTTGGCAATTACAATGACTATAGTTATTATTCAAGACTGTGTGTGTTTTAAAAATCTTAATTAGCCCTAATATCCTTGGTAGACAAGTATTGTTATACTCAGTTTACAGACTGTATGAATAGCCCAAGATGAAACAGATTAGTGACAGAGCCAGCATTTAGATCAGGGGTCGGCAGCCTTTCAGAAGTGGTGTGTCGAGTCTTCATTTATTCACTCTAATTTAAGGTTTCGCGTGCCAGTAATACATTTTAACATTTTTAGAAAGTCTCTTTCTATAGATCTATAATATAGAACTAAACTGTTGTTGTATGTAAAGTAAATAAGGTTTTAAAAATGTTTAAGAAGCTTCATTTAAAATTAAATTAAAATGCAGAGCCCCCCAGACCAGTGGCTAGGACCCGGGCAGTGCGAGTGCCACTGAAAATCAGCTCGCATGCCACCTTCGGCACCCGTTTCATAGGTTGCCTACCCCTGATTTAGATCCACAGTCCTGAATCGCAGTCCCCTGAACCATAACCACTAGACATTCTGCTTTGCCCGTCAATGAGATGTTTTTCAGATGGAACGTATGAAGTGGAATTTTCAGAAGTACCAAAATGAATTAGTATTGAAAGTAATTTGAAGCTTTAGAAAATCAACCTATTTGCATATGTGGTTGATAGATTTTTAAGTGTGTTTTTTTTTATTCCTCCTCTCCCCTGTAATCAGCCTATCAAGCTTGGGGATCACCTAAACAGCATACTGCTTGGCATGTGCGAAGATGTCATTTATGCCCGTGTGTCTGTACGGACGGTTCTGGATGCCTGCAGTGCCCACATAAGGAACAGTAATTGTGCACCTTCTTTCTCATATGTGAAACAGTTGGTTAAACTGGTTCTGGGAAGCCTCTCTGGGGTAAGTGTTTACAAGCAGTTGAGCAACCACTGAGAATTGCAAAAACATAGTGAAGAAATTGGTTCAAAGTCTCTCTCCAACAAGTCTTGCTTCTAGTTTGTAATTTTTCCCAAGTTATGTTAAAGGGACACTCAGCCTAAAAATTAAATGTCTGTCTGAATGTTTTTTACCTGCTTTTATCACAAGCAGCTCCAGAAAGAGCAGTTACTGAAAGATTAACAGAAAACATTGTGTTCTCTAATTTTGTTAGTTTACCTTGTGCATTTGGCAGGTCTGCATGTGATCACTTCTGCAGTTTCCCTGGCAAGGTCAGTTTCTCATTGTGATGGGTCTTCCACACAGCAATGAGGAGAAACATTTTTTAAAAAAAATAAGAAAATGTGATTATAAAAAACAAAAATTGGAAAAGATGCTGTGGGGCAGGTGTTTAAAATACTTGATTTAGCTAACTGGATTTCTCTTACACATTTTAAATTTTGTGATGGACAGTCGTTTATTGAAGGAAATAAGGGAATGTGTCACCAGACTTTTGAGTTCTTCTGAGATTCTACCCAGCTGTCAGCCATTCTGACTGATGGTGAATTCATATTCTTATGACAAATGCACTTGCTGTTTTCATATGTAAAAGAAACTACATTAACTAATCTCAGAAAGTTACTATTCCTGACTGGCAACCTCTCCCTTTGCTACAGCGTTACAACATATTCATCGAATGGTTAAATAATTTTAAGACTGAATAGAAATGGAGCTTGCTATGTTAATGGTGCCAAACAGTACTATTTCCAGTATTTTTCAGATGACAGCTCAAGCAAAGTATTTCTACAGAATTGCTGGACCATAGTTATTGGATACTGCTATGTTATTACAGAATTATACTGCTTTGGAACTCACTGAGTGTAAAAATGTACCCCTGGACACATGCCACTAGTAGGATCATGGAAAAGTGCACTGCTTGATATCATGTTTCTTGAGATGGGGGATTCCAGTGCTGTCAGGCCCTTGCTAATCTGGTTGGTAAACAGCTGCATGAGTAGATATGACTCTGGCTCAGTTGAATCTCCAGTCATCACTGGTTCCATACCCACAGGCCCTCCAGAGAGAGCGCTGTAAGGCATACTCAGGTCTCTGTCATGTCAGCCTAAACATGGGGGAGGGATGGCCAGTGATTTGAGCATTGGCCTGCTAAACCCAGGGTTGTGAGCCCCCTTCTTGAGGGGGCCATTTAGGGATATGGGGCAAAAATTTGTTGGATGATTTAACTAGGGATTGATCCTGCTTTGAGCAGGGAGTTGGAGTAGATGACCTCCTGCGGTCCCTTCCAACCCTGATATTCTATAGCAGCTGAATCTTTCTCTCTCCAATGATCATCAGTGTGGTATCTGAGCTTCTCCATGGTAATTCGATGTTGCTATTCTTCTACAATGCAGAGCAAGAGGCAATAATTGAGACAACCAGGCTGCAGCAAATTCAGAGCTTTTAAAATAGACTGTGACTAGATAGGCAACCAGTAGACTGCAGAACACTAGTGTGAGTGGTCTTATATGATGTCGCTTGCTTAGCAGGTGAGTTGAGCTGCCATTTGGCTTTCATAGTCAGCGCCAGCTAATAGTGCAATAAAGGAGCATTAGCCTGGGTGACAAAGATGTGAATGACTTTGACAAGCCCTTTATCTTGGCCAGCATCGATGGAAAAGGTGGTAGTGGCTGAAAATGCCTATCTGGAAGTTCTAGGATCAAAAGCGAATCCATCAAAAGCCCCTGTTTGTGCGCCACCTTAATAAGTGAGAGGGGTGTTAAAAAAAAAAAAAAAAAAAAAACCTGAAAAACTTCAGTTGCAGTGTTGCTTGTTGAGATTCTGCTAGTTCTTCTGTTTCCCTCTGCCAATCAGTGTCTGAACAGAGTCTTAGACATCTGTCTTTCATCCATATCCCTGTTTCACCAAGTCACTGGAATATCTGAGACCACATTGTTCATACTAAACAAGAAAGGAAAATAGAACCGGGTATCATCAGAATGTTGGTGATGTGGTGCGGTTGTTTTTTTTTAAGCACTGGGCTAGTCTTCAATCCCCGTTTCAGTCCAATGTACTCAGACAGGTCCTGTTGCTTTTTGTTTCTGTACATATCCTTGAAGTTTTGAATTAATGATGTACATACACTGTTTATATATGGAAACTATGCTGCTTTTGCTCAGAATTATATAGACATCCAGTTTAGAAATGGGTTCCTGTACATACCTGTTGACCCTGATTAGACATTGTTGTACTGTAAATGTTTCCTCTTGAACTGTATAAGAAATCATCCATTGAAATGTAAAATATTTTAAAATGTATTTACTTTTTAAAATATTTTGTAAAGGGTGAATGGGGAGATCACTGATTGAACCTGTTTAATATTAGTTGGGTTGCATTGTAATTGTATTAGATAGAAAATAGCTTGATTTTTCACAAGCTTTAATGCTAATTCCTCAGTTAGTTTCTAATTTACAGAAAGGCTAGAGTAAAAATTATCAGTGCAATTTAAAGAGATTTTTTGAATCATTTGTATGCAAGTATCCAGAATCAGATAAATATATATATTGAATTAACATTTTTTTAAAAGTTGGGAAGCTGTGATAAAATATCTCAAGAGTTGGAATTTCCTTTTTTGTTCTTTGAATTATGGAAACACTGAAGGAAACACTTTTCTGAAATTATTAAAGCTACTGTATGGACATCCAATATAGCTTCTGTGGGTACCAGCCTAAAATATCATCCACAAGCTTGCATTTAATAGTAGGCACAAACCGTAACTTGTCAAACTAACCCTGAATATGCACATTATAGAATATCTAAAGCTATTTTAATTCTTTTAGTTCCAATTTATTGTAATAGAACATATTTATGTTGTAGATTTATGGAGTTATTTTCTGTTTATTTCAAGGGGAAAGTATGCCAAACATGTATTGAACAAATATTACTAAAGTGATACTAATAAGGGAAGGGTTCCTCAAAGATAACTCTGGGGAAAATTCAAATTGATAATCCCAATTCAGTGAAGAAAATTCTGAATTTCCAGACAATCTGTAATGTAAATACTGGATATTACTTCTGTTGAATGTTTATTTGCCTGAGAAAGACAATGTCCTGCTAAATGTGCTGGCCTTTTGTCCTGAAGTATCCAGTCTTCATGCTAACATGCTTTTCAGAACACTTGACTTTGTATTACTGCCTGTTTACAGGTCGATCAGCTTTCCTGCAATGGAGAAAGAAAATTGCAGACAGACAGGAGCCAGACCATTCGGGATAGACTGAGAGGGAAGGGACTTCCCACAGGTAAATGCTCCTTGGTGGCAAGGATGATGAAATCCTTGTGGATGAAATCTGGGATGCTTAGCCAGCCAAATGAGTATATTAGTCGAGGGAGAACTCATATTGACATCCCCAGAAGCCTGATGGTTAAATGTACACCAGAGAGCACTGTTCAGCTAAGCGCTTAAGCGCATGCTTAAGTCCCATTGAAGGCAGGTGAAAAAGAATTGTGTAGAACATAATTTTTAAAGACATGTAGTTCCAACTGTATGTTGATCTTGGGCCTATTCACTTGCCAGGTATCTAGAGTGAGATATCTAATATAGAATAATTAACCCCTGGAACCATTTACCAATTTGCCATCACTTGAAGTCTTTAAATCAAGACTAGGTGTCTTCTAAAAATTATGTTCTAGGTCAACCAGAAATCAGGGGTTTGAACTAGGACTCATTTTTCCCTGCATTGTGCAGCAGTCCAGACTAGATGATCATACTAGTCAATTCTAGCCTAGAAATACAGGCATGAAATGTAGTATCTCACTACCAGCAGTTACTGTTCACTTCTCAAACAGTGAACGGACACAATTGCTCATATTTATCATTGCGAAGAAGTTACATAGGTGTTCACCTCTTCACATTACTCTCAGTGTTTGCCCATCTGCCACCACCAAACTGGATACAAAAGTATTTTATTCTGTTCAGCTCTTCTTTTGTGTTGTTTAAAAAACATAGTAGCCTAGAAGGGGTTACAAGCATCAAGATAGCCACTAGGATCACCAGTAGTGCTAGAAACCCCAAAGAAAGCAAAACTAGGCAGGGCCATGGCCCTGTAACCGTTCTGTACTGACTGGAGCTTCAGGTCTAGGTGCTCCGAGGGAATAGTAGGCTCTTCCAAATAAGAGGCAGAGTTGCTCTAAAGAGTTCACCTTCGCTGATTTTTTTTTCCTGCTGTCCTCTACAGGCAGTGTGCCATTCAGAACAGTCGATGATGCATTATCCCTTCAGTCTCAGTCTGTCTTGCACATGCCTACTGTCACTGGTTTCTACAGCCATAATACAGTGCTTAGTACCTTCACTTTTTTTGCAACATTTGTTTGTTTCAGCATCACCACCAAGAAATATAATTGTCCTTAACTTAAAATCTCTTCTTCTCAAGTGAGTGTGTGTTACCTATTTGTTTGGATTGTTTCTTTTTGTTCGTATACACTCAACTTATAAGACTGTCTTTAGTAGAAGTAATGTTATGTCTTTGCGGTCTTAAGCTTTGCTGTTAATGTATAGTTATGTTTGGGTTTTACTGCTTAACTTTAGAGCTTGGTACTGTAGATCAAGCCACCTTGTTGTAGTATCTTCATGGGTTTCTGGCTCAGTTCTAGTGTGCAATAGTATCGTTTTAATGTCTAGTGTGGCCTATCTCTAGGGACTATGCCTTATATTTGCAGGGGCAGGATGAGATGACCTAACAGGTGTTTTCCCACTGTAACCTGTTTGATTTATTTATTAAATAACATGGGGCAGGATATTCTTCCCCTCACCCTGCTTTCTTTGTGTCAGTTGGTACATATGATATCTGCTCCTCTGGACTGGTTAAGAAGGGAACTTTTAAAAAATGATTTACTCAGAAAGTTCAGCTGAGATGCAGCATCTGGCTCCTCGAGGTTCTGCAGAGTTCAAGGTTTGGATGTCCACTTGGCTTCATAAATAGCCTTGTACGCTCCAAGATGCCAGAAATAACAGGATTCTTTTAATGCTGATTTATCTTGTGGTCTCCTGGAGTGAAGCAGAGTGTTCATTAGGATTTTCTTGAGGTGGAAGAGTCCACGTTACCAGCCACTCTCATTAAGCAAGCTCACCACCCTCAAGTTGTTAAAGGATCTCTTGATCCAAGTTGGTGGTACTCTTCTGTGCTGTGTTCCCCTGTCCAGGGGATGTCACAGTGTCTAAGGAGACTGTGCTATTTACATCCCCACACTCAGCTAGTGCCAGTCGTGTTCCCCTTCTGTGTGCTGGGAGCCTTCCTGTTTTCTGTGGAACAGCGAGTGCCTGGAGTGGGGCTGGGTAAGGTGGGTGGGGGAGAGGCAGTGGGAAAGGAAGGGGTGGAATAGGGCAGGGGGAGGCGAATGTGGTAGTGAGGGGAGGAGGATGGAGAGGAAAAGGGAATAAGGAAGCAGGAGCGCAGCATGCAGCATCCCCTCAGCAGCTGATAGGGCTACCCCGTTAAGCAGATCCATCAAACCCTCATCCTGACGAGCCCCACCTCGCCCACCTGGAACCCTCTGACAAGCCCGTCACACCCAGACCCCACTGATCCTCAACCAGCTGCACCTAGACCCGCACGCATCAAGCCCCACTTCCCCAGAACCTGGACCCCCACACACACCGACCCCCCACACCCAGACCCCGCTGCTGAGCCCCAACCACCTTCACCTGGATCCCCTGCAGTCCCATCGCCCCTGTACCCAGAAACCCTGCCCCATGAATCCCTGTGCATCCAGATCTCCCAGTGAGCCACCCGCACCCAGATTGTCCCACACAGAAACCTTTTACCCCACACCTGGATCTCCCCACAGTCAGATCCTGCTGGGCTGAGCCTGTCCACCCACACCTGGTGTACCTGGCACAGAGAGGCAGGGCCCCGAGGTGTTTCTGGGGCATGACCGGTCCTTATACTGTGTCAGGGTCAGGTGCAGCATCACTGTTGAGTCCCTGTACTGGGGGAGGTGCGGAGTTCAGGGTGATCTCCTATCTCAATGCAATCAAGGGAGAGTGCACCCCACTTCCATGCTGGAGCCACATTTATTTACTGACAAATATAATTTGCCGAATTTTAAAATATTGTGCCCATCATTTTTAATTTTTGGCACAGAATTCCCTCAGATGTAAAAAACAATATAACTGTGTTCTTACTATATTAAGTCCTTTTTCTTTCCCTGTCTTTTAAGAGATGAACCCAGATGCCTTTCTTTTCTACCTCTGTTGGCTTATTATTGTCCCACTTCTGAGCTGGTTTTCCCACCTGGTCCACATTGTGTTCAAATCCTAAGGAATCCTTTTCTTCTGTCTAAGGTGCATGCCCTCCTCATTCCCAGTGTCTTCTCCCAGTCCTTTACCTCCTGGTGCTAGCTTTCAGTTCTGTTCCTCAATACATCTTGCTGTCAACACCATCTTCCAATTTACAAATAAGACGATGAAGACTCGTGGCACCTTAGAGGCTAACCAGTTTATTTCAGCATAAGCTTTCGTGGGCTATAGCCCACTCATTGGATGAAGTGGGCTATAGCCCACTCATTGGATTGAGTGGGCTATAGCCCACGAAAGCTTATGCTGAAATAAACTGGTTAGCCTCTAAGGTGCCACGAGTCTTCATCGTCTTATTTACTGATACACACTAACATGGCTGCTAATCTTAAATCTGTTCCAATTTACAGGCTCTCCTTCTCTTTGGTAGCTGCTGAACCTGATCCCCACTGTATTCAGTTTCTAAGGAGTATGGAATCAGGATAGTAACCTTGAATGAGAATAATTCTCGGTTATAATTTGGCATTTCAGCTGAGTTAACCATTTAAAAACTAGCAGGGAGCGAATAGAGATGATTATAGAATAACTGACTAATAACCAGACTGCAGTAGACTCCGGAGAATTTACACCTTTGATATTTCTATTTTTATAGCTATGTTCCTATCATTGGTACTAATTCTGTCAATATCAGTGCAGATTAGCTTCCCTTCAGGGCAGAACTTCTAGCCTTTGGCAAAGCAAGAACTGGAATTTAGTACCAATTACATTATGATAGTCCTGGAGTGAGGAACCTCGAGTAGAAAGCCAACATACAAATGTGCTTTAGAAAAGTAAATAAAGGACAATGTTGTTCTGTCTCATATTTATATTCTACAGTTTATCATTTGTGTGGACTTGGAACTGAATTGTTCAGTGTGAAAGTCATTAGGAAAAATTGTCACACGTAGCACTAATATCTAATATAGATGAGTCACAACGTTTACACTATGAGCTTGAGAATGCTGCAGTGTTGTTATGAACAAATAACTAATTTCTGTTTCCAAAGACTGAATTCATGAAGAAGTAGGTTGATGTGCTGAATTGAGAATATTCTTAGGCTGACATTTGTGATGTCATTTCCAGATCTTTCTGCAAAATCTTTGAAAATCAGTGGCCTTCTGGTCAGATCACAAGCTAGTTTCCTCAGTTCAACTCCCATGGCATAATAACTAAGTTGCCAAGGCATAATAACTAATGCTGGGCAAACATATCTAAATATTCTTCATTCAGTTGTTTAATTCAAATATTTTTGCACTCCTAAAATGCATGGAATGTTTTTAGCATTTTCTTTTTCTACCTTGTTACCCCTTCAAAAACAAAACAAAAAAACTATTGCTATTTTTTTTTTTTAAAAATGTGAATATTCACTCCAGTAAAAAATTGAATTCATTTTACATGGTTTGTCTTTGCTCCTCTTTTGGATTCCCTGTCCATTAATATTAGTAGTTGCAGGGGTCGGCAACCTTTCAGAAGTGGTGTGCCGAGTTTTCATTTATTCACTCTGATTTAAGGTTTCGCGTGCCAGTAATACATTTTAACATTTTTAGAAGGTCTCTTTCTATACGTCTATAATTTTAAATGAAGCTTCTTAAACATTTTTAAAACCTTATTTACTTTATATACAACAATAGTTTAGTTATGTGTTAAATTAAAATGCAGAGATTCCCGGATTGGTGGCCAGGCCCCAGTGTGAGTGCCACTGAAAATCAGCTCGCGTGATGCCTTTGGCACACATGCCATAGGTTGCCTACCCCTGTCCTAGTGAATGAATTTCTTGGCAGCGAAAATGGCAGAAATAAACTTCAAGTGAATATTGGGAAATATTTGCAGATAGTGAGTTTTATACTCAAAACCGTGAGTATTCAAGCCATGGACCTATTTCTTGGCTGTCTGTTCAGCCACCAAGAAATAAAAAAAAGCAACCTGATTTTGTGTCCCATCTAAACTAATCTATAGAACCATCTGTGTAGAGCCCTTTAAAGTTACTAGGGCTTTCTGCACACTCAGGAGCCTACCCACTCTTATATTTAAATCATGTCCTATTTGTTGAACAGTAATTGTTATGGAAATCTTGGTCATTGTTCTCATCTATTTATCTGCCGTGTTCAGACTCTTATCACTGGGCTTCCTCTTTGCTGTAAGAGCAAAGAGGAAGGAAGAAAAGTGTCTCTTGGAGGACTGTCTTTCTCCCTTTAAAGATGCTTCCTCAGCTTGTTTCTTGCTCTTTCTTCCCATCCACAAATTTATCTGGCTTACCTTTAATGTGTTTAGGGTGCTATGATCACAGGATTGTTAAGACTGAATGTTAACTGTGAGTGGGTTATCCAGCAAACTTTCAACCTTTGGCTAAGTGAATATATGCCCACTGTATAAAGTGAGGAATCATT
Source organism: Dermatemys mawii (assembly GCA_007922305.1). Taxonomy (NCBI): domain Eukaryota; kingdom Metazoa; phylum Chordata; order Testudines; family Dermatemydidae; genus Dermatemys; species Dermatemys mawii. The sequence goes on along the minus strand of ML677331.1, from coordinate 1,795,283 downwards.
TCGGAGGGAGTCATCAAAATAAGCAGCCTTATCTTTATGTGTGTTGTATTCATCTGAATGTATTAAAGTAGGGCAGGAAATGATTCAGCAGCGCTGGATGGAATCTTGGGTGAAGACACTCTCCATTTAATTGCATGCTAAAATTACAAGCTTGTAAAAATAGCAGATGCATCCTAAAGGTGATCATTAAAGTGTTTAGAACATCAAAGGAACAAATGAGATGACATTTCTATATGAAAACTGTAATGCTTAATTAGTGGTCTCCTGAATACTTTTCTCTTTAATTTAGCCACTCAGCAAAAACTGACAGCAAACGTTTGTAAGGGATAGTTGTGCCCGTTTGATAGAGAAGCAAGGGGATTTTTTTAATAACCTGTTTTAGTTCTTTTATTGAGAAGAAAAGGCAGCAATCAGTCTGCAAAGAAATCAGATTAATTGGTGTCCTCCACATATTTGAACTGGCATAATTCGTTCTAAACTGTTTCATGATAAACCCAAGTTAATTGTTTTTCAGGTAACCATAAATATGGCAGAGTACTTCATTCGGAAAGAATCAGAGGGGTAGCCGTGTTAGTCTGGAATTGCAGAAGTGACAAAGATTCCTGTGTCACTTCATTCGGAAAGTTATTCTCTGGCACTCATCTTTTTTCCAACATTAAAAAACCAGAAATGTGTAGGTGGAGAATATCTTCATAAGTCTTGCAAAACAAAGAGCAAGCCAGTAAAGGATTTGAAATCCAGGCCTTTTTTTTTTTTTTTTTTTTTTTTTTCCTGGTGTGTCAGTGGTGCTTTGAGTTCCCAGCTGAGATTTGGGTGCTGTTATGCAAACACATAGTGAGAGTTGATGCCTTCCCTGAAGATTTCACAACCTAAATAGAGAAGGCAGACAAAAGGCCAGAGGGAAATAGTGGCAGAGATGTAAAGTGACTTGGTGCTGCAACTGACCAGCTGTGTGACCTTCATCAACTTTTGGTGTCCTTGGATATCAAGAGAAAAGGGATGTGACCATTTAGGCATTAGTCCAAAAAGAGCACATCTCTCTCACATATCTCAGAGAAAAGAACAATTATGCAATTAAATTCTAGAAGGGATACTGAGAGGGCAAGAAAGATTATAAAGGCAAAATTCTGGGGTTCTTAGCTTCCTTCATAACATCTGTTCTAGTGCAAAACAACATGTGCAGAACTAAAAGGTTTGCATTCTTGCCACTTTTTACTCTCAGCCCTTCAAAGGGTAATTTCTCCCAGTTCATGTTCTTTACAAGGAATGCAGTAACTTTAATCTGTTACTAGGGCTTTCTCAACAACAAAAAAGGGGGTGGAGGTGATGTTTCCAGCAAGCAACCTCCAGGCCACATCAGGCTCTGTTATCTCCTTTCTAGCTCCCAGTCTGTCCCTAAGAGATTGTAAATCCAACTTCTTTTATTAGCTGCCCCCTTTCATTTGAGTGACCAGCTGCTTTGTTTTGTGATAAGGATTTTTCTGTTCGCATCCAGCTATGCTAGCTGATCTGGGAGATCTTTTTAAACTTTAGTGTAATCACTTCCTCCTTACAGAGCTTCCAGCCCCACACCGATAGCTACATATAGACGAAAGATATAATCATATGCCCGAATAGGAAAATATATTTTATGTTGGCCAGAAAAAAAAAAGATAGAGGAAAGTGTTTTAAAAGGCTTGAACTAAATTCACTCAATGAGAATAAATATAGCCTGCATTCTAGAACTGTCAGATAAGCTGCACTGACAGCATCCACAGTTACATAACATCTGATCAATTGCCTGCACTACCCTGTTAATGCACTGCTAGAGGCAAACTAATAGATGGAGCTTGTTTAGGGCCAGAGTCTGGCTCTCATGCTTGGAGGGAAATCAGTGAGACAACTGGGAGAGCGATGTCGTACTCATGTCAGTAAAGATGGCAGAATTTGACCCTTTGGTAGTAATTGTACCACACAAATTTGCATATGATTTCAGGGGAGTTACAGAGTCAACCTCACTCTTTTTTCCTAGCTCAATGACTATTCATTGTCATTCATAATAACCTAATAGTCACTGGGACAGGGAAAGCGAACAGTTGTGTATCCTAGAGGTTGGGGCATTCACCTAGCATGTGGGAGACTTGAGTTAATATCCTTTCTTCACATCAGGCAGAGAGAGAAATTGAATCTTGGTCTCCCACCTCCCAGGGGAGTGACCTAACCTCTGTGCTAAAGGGGGATAATGGAGGCTGCATCCTGTTGCTTCTCCTCCCCCTGCCATCCCTGGCATCTGAATCCTCCAAGGGTAGTTTGGGGGAAAAGCTGAGCTGTCTATCATATGGTCAACAGTGTAGTATCTCAGTGCCTCACAATTATTCATGTGTTGTCCCTGCAATACCCCTGTGAGGTAGTGAAGTGTTATCCTTCCATTTTATGGACAGGAAACTGAGGCAGAGAGCAACTAAATGACTTGCCCAAGGTCACACAAAATGTCGATGGCAGATCAGGAAACTGAAACTAGGTTTCGAGAGTCCCAGTCCAGAAATTTAACTACCAGGTCATCCCTCTTCCATTTCCTTTTAATAATTTAGATTTAGGCTAAGAAGTTCACAGTAAGCATGTCATCTTTCACTCTCTACTTCAGAAGCAGAAAAGTGCACAATCCTGGCCTTATCGAGCCAAATTCCCTTTCATCTCTGGGTTGGATATTTAATCCTCATAGTGGCTTTCCCTCATAATCTCTCCAGTATTTTAAAATGGTGATCATGCAGTTAAAAGCCAAGTGTGTACAAATAAATAAATAAACTTTCTCCTACAGCTAGAGTGATCAAATCACCAGGATAAAGGCCAGCTTAAACCAAGTCCATAGTGCTGACTTAAACTGAATGGAGGAGAAAGAGTTCTATTTTTTTATGACAATACTAGCCTCTGTGTTACAACAGACAGCCTACCCATTGATTAGCTGGAGAGATGGATCTGTGGCTATAAAACTTCATGAGAGAGATCTGCTGTGGCCCTCTAGGGAGTCTTGAAATAAATAATTTCAAAATAGTATTTCTATAGAGGATAAGAAAGTGACAGTCATGTGTAAGGGTGAACATTGTCTACATACCCAAGCAAGTGCATTCTCACCTTGGTTTGGAATCCCTCTGTGGCTTTGCCCAAGTCACCTAATTATCCCATCTGTAAAATGGGGTTAATAACTACATCATAGTAGTGATGACTATTTAACAGCTTCTTGAAAAGAATTATATACTATTGTGACAGAGTCAGACCAGAAGGATATAGGAGAGTGCTGGAAGACAGGTATATTAGTCTCAGGATGTGCAGGTCCCTGTTCCCTGGATAGCCAAACAAAGGCTACTCCAGGCCAATCAAGACACCTGGGGCCAATTAAGAACCTTCTAGAAAGGAGTAGAAACAGCTAGCCTAATTGGGACACCTGAAGCCAATCAGGGACTGGCTGAAACTAGATAAAAACCTCCCAGTTAGTCAGGTGGGCTGTGGGTGTCAGGAGCTGTGGAAGGAAGTTATGCTGTTGGTGAGACTGAGTGGTGGACAACATATCATCCAGAAGGAAGGAGGCCCTGAGGTAAGAGTGAAGTGGAGTTTGAAGAAGCAGGGACTGCTGTGGGGAAGTAGCCCAGGGAATTGTATTGTGTTTTGTGGATAAAAGGTCAGCCATCATAGCTGATACTATTAGGGTCCCTGGGCTGGAGCCCAGAGTAGAGGGCGGGCCCGGGCTCCCCCCCCCCCTTTTTCCACCTTCCATACTGGCCTGTGATGAAGGTAACTCACTAGGTGGTGACTCTTGCCAATTATACTGAGAAAAGGAGGTCACTCTGGGGCCTAGATGAGTTTCTGAGGCCCCTAAATCTGCGAGGAAGCGCAGGACCCACAAATACAAACTTGGAGCTTTGTCACACTATATACACTTCTTCAGTCAGTGTTCATTTGGAATTAGTGTGTGTATGTGGTGGGGAAGACCTTAAAGATACAGTGTGAGACCAGGTGGGAATGATGGGATGAGGAACAAAAGATGAGACTAGGGGGGAAGAGAAAATATAATATAGGGGAGAATAAGGGGATGGAGTATGAATTTGAATTGGGAAGAAAAGAGACTGGGAAAGGAAGATGCTGCATTTCAGAGAAAGAGAGAATAGCAGGGAGAAAAATAGTGTAGAATAAACTGCAGAACAGGAAGAAATAAAAAGGAATAAAGACATCTAGGTAGGGAATAAGCAAGAGCAGTGATTTTTTTGGTGTTTTATGTTTCTACAGGTGTGAGCTTGTGCAGGTTGGGGTGATATTTTGAGCACTTATGTTACAATAATATTGCTGTTTATTCTGTGATCCACAGTGAAATGTAGGAAAAGGGAAAAAAATACTTAAAATTCAACGAAAGTGCAAAAAAATCCCAGTTTAGATGGAGGCTGTTCCTTCTCTTTTTCTTTTTTTGTTTAAGTGTTACAGTACAGGCCTCAATGTAAGCTGGTGGTTCTCCAATCATCTTGCAACAGGGTGGCCTGATGGCAGACTGAAGATTTAAGGGGATGCAAAGAATCATTTACACAACCCTTCCCAAAAATCCTCAGCCCCATCTTGTGCTTTGTGATGTGATCACAGGAGATTGGAGTGAAACTGTTTGGTAACCTAAAATCTAAGTGCTAATGCCAGCACTAGGGCTGTCCCTACCCATACGCAAAGTACGCAGCTGCGTGCTGCTCCAGCCCTGCCTCTTCCTGCCCCTTCCCCAAAGCCTCCGCCCCACCTCTTCCCGCCACTGCTTCGCCCCAGCCCTGCTCTGCCCCCACCCCATCCCCACTCACCTGAGGACTGCAGCAGGGCTGGGCCTGGATTCACTGGTGGGAAGTGCAGCGACCTGGCCCCAGCTGTGCAGCCAGTGAGTGCTGGGGGGCCCCAGAATAGCTAGGGATGGCCCTGACTAGGACTGATTTCCCTTTGGTCATATGTTAAAGCAGCATAAGTCAATGTGTGAATCGTTTAAACTAGTGTTCTAAGCATCCCGAGCAGTAGAATGGAATAGCAGTGTGGAAATGGGCTTCTCTTAGGCATCCACTTCATGCACTGCTTTCCGCCAAGACAGCTCATCTCCTCTCCTGTCCATATAATTATCAAGTGAGTGGCAATGCTGCAGCCCTGAGACTCTCCCAGGCACTGATGAGATCTCAGTTAGGGCACTTGCTCCTCCTTTCAAGGAAAGATCAAGTGGCCATGGGAGTTAAGGAATGGGAAACATCCCCACATGCTGAGGCCAGGAGTTAATCTCCTCATTGCTGAGCCTTTGGTATCAAAAGAGCATCTAGTAGGGCTTGCCGGCACCTCCCTACATAGACAATCAATAGACAATCAATGCTTGAGACTGATGTCATGTCTCTCCCCCTCAAGCTTCCTCATTCCTATATTTGTGGAGGTTATGGTCGCTTACTGCATGCTCTGTCCATGCACAGTAAATCTTCTTGCTGCTGTGTGTGGGAACCTAACTGGTGGTTATAATATGGTTGGACTTGGTGTTCACTATTAGGGCCCCCGTTCAGGAAAGCACTTAAACATGTGCAAGCTTAAATACATTCTTGAACAGGGAAACTTTCTTGAATAGGATCTATATGATTCACAAGTTGTCCTGAAAAATAGTCGAAGTGTTCATGGGAGTCATAGCCGTCCTTTTTTTGATGGGTGGGGTTAGGTGCATTTCTCATTTTCCTTTAACATCATTATTCTTTCGCTAGATTTACTGCATGCATTTAATTTCCGTTTAGGCAGTCTGATTTGGAAAGTAACACAATAAGGTGAAGTAATGCAAAAGTAATTTTTCCAGATAAAAATCTGACTTTTAGAATTGAAACTTTGGGGGTGGGGTTGATAAAGTTGGTGATTTCACTTTGATGTCCATCCCCCCAGAGAATCTTAAATAAATAGTGAAAATACTGAAATACATTTCTGATGTTTGAGTTAACTTATTGCCAAAGTGCACTCACCCCGTTTGCATCTGCAGCAGTATTTACACACTTTCCTAAACCACATCTACATGGTTGTGGAGTGGAGAGAGGGGGGCATTGGCAGCAGCAGATTCACTCATGGTGGAATTGTGGCCTATGACCATTTGAAGGCCGTTTATGTCCAAACTGGCTGATAGCCAGCCATTGAACATTTGTTCTAGGGGCCTTCTGGGTAATCAGTGGCACAGATCATGAACAGATGCCCTATGTAAGATGGTGGCCAGCCATGGGTTATTTTATTTTTTTAATTGAGACTTACGGCTTTAACCCTAATTTTGGAATATGGACTTGGTTGTGTAACAGTCAGTTTTGGAATGTTTTTATCCCTTTGACAAAGCCTTGCATTTAATATTTTGAATAAGTTAGAACACACAGCAGCTTTTGTGCTGCCTTGAAGACATTTAGTCTCTTCTGGAGCTGAGAACATTAAAATGTTATGACTTTGCAAGGATAAGAAATGCTTATTTTATCATGCCAGGTCTTATTCACGCCAAAATGGTAACAAGAAAAGAGTAGACAGTCAAAGCTTAGGGGTACAAATCAGTGAGCTTTCAAAGTGTTTGTAGAAACTCTTAGAGCACTCAATAAAATACAATAAAAAATAAAAAACTCACTGGAAGCTCAGCAGGAGCCTAATGCACAAGTGTGGCTCTTGATGAGGGTTGATCAACTCTCTAAAAAGGGCAGCAGTTCAGATTCCAGAACTGTCTTTCACAATAGAAGTTTCAGTGCAGCAAATTACTTTGAGCTCTAGGATTGTTTTCTTTTGTGAAGAGGACTTCAAGGCTGACTCAGAGGGAAGAAATATAGGCTAATATCTCATCTGGGATATTGTTAAAGTTCACTCGGAGAGACAACATGCACTGCTATATCTCTAGCTGGGTTGGTAGAAGGATCGTCTTGGCTACACACCAGAGAGAGAGTTTTCAATCCGTTTTTCCCCAACAGGGATGCTATTATGGGGTGAAAATCGACATATATAATGTGCGTACACCTCAGGTAGACATCATCCTTGTAGTTTTTAGCTGCATATTTCTGAAGTTCTAATATACCTGGGACTAAACAACTCTGTTAGGAACACACAGTAGGGTTTTTTGTTCAAATTTCCATAACTTTGTACTTAAAGTTTTCAAAGTTTCTGTATCAAGGTGTATAGAACAGAGGAGTAACAGTAGTTGAACAATATCTGATCTTCTTGAATATTAGTAATTTTACCTGTTGAATATCAGTAATTTTTAAATCTTTACACAGTAGTTTTAAGCAAGTGCCATTTGATCCTTTTAAACTATGTCTACATTACAGCTTAAGTCAGCATAACTTCTGTCACTCAGGGGGGTGAATAAATCATAAGCACTGATGCGGACAGCACTGTCAGTGGGAGAAGCTTCTGTAGCTGCACTGCTGTAAACTCTCTAGTGTAGCCATGCCCTTAGATACATAAACATGTAGTTTGTAGGATCAGTCCCTGCGTTATTTAACAAAATGCTTGCATTGGTGAGTAGTACCAAGGATTTTGGTGTGATTACCTTTGGTTGTATGTAGTTCTCCTGGTAGTAGGTGTTTGTGAAATTGGGCCCATAGTTTCCAGAAAGTTTCATGACAAAACCTCTACTTGCACTGAGAGTTTTCAGTGCTAGTGGGGTGATATTGAGTTGAATAAAGTTTAGCATTCTTCCAAGTACATTTGTAGAAGAAATATCTCATTTGATAGTATTATTTGTAAGTAATTTCAAAATAACCTACTTTTCTGAAATGCTACCTTAATATAAAGCATAAAAGCTCATACAGTTACTCTGTTCTTGAAAACTCTATCAAAGTGCTTATTTTAAGTTCAGAAAGTTAACTCAAGAATCTAATGTCATCCAAAAATAGTAATTACTGTAAGATCCAGGATTTTTTAAATTCCAGGTTACATAGTCATCTCCTACTGCAGCCAATATAGTGTATCCAGGTAATCAGTAGAACAAACCTAGACTTGTCATAAAGCAATAAAAATGTGGATTATGTCTTTAGAGCATGGAGGGGAATTATGTAAACTATAGCTCTAAGATTTTCAGGAGTGTTTCAGATTTTTTCCAAAAGACCATTTGGTGATGGGAAAATAATGTTAAAATATTAGTTTCACTCTGTTTTAAAATATTATTAGTTATCCAACTCCACTAGGGCAGGAATTCACCCTTGGATATTTCAGAGGCAAAGAAAATGAATGTTGGAGAGTATCCAATAACATAAGCATTGTTTTGGATTATTCAGTGAGAAATCCTTTGCAGTATTTTTTCCAGCATTTGCACGATAAACCAAAAGCTACATTTTTAAATAGTGTGTCACTTACAAAGTCAATAACTTTTGTTGCAGTCCAGTGCCTGAACTGACAGGACATACATGATGGATTCTTCTCATTCCAGGGCGAAGTTTAATGGGTGATGCATCAGAAGTACACAAGGCTCAATTCTCTCAACAGGCCATGCTGAACAAAGGGCTTAGTAAATCTATGGGATTCCTGTCCATCAGAGGAGCACAAAGCAAGGAAGACTTTTTCCAAAGCATGTCCTCAGATTACTACTCTGGACGTGAAGATGCTTGCTGTCCTTATCGGTGTAGAACTGATGACTTGGGGGGAAAAAGTAATGGAGCAGTCAGTGCATCCAAACGAAAGGTTTGGGCTTCCTCCACAGACTTGCTGTGTACAACTGACAAAGCAACTGAGACAGACCATTCTGCAGAATCTCACAAACACAATCATTATGAGGCAGTTACAGTACGGACTTCAACTACCACGAGGAACAAGGAAGCAAGATATTCTGATGGAAGCATAGCACTGGATGTCTTCGGCCCTCAGAAACTGGAACAGATGCGTCCAGTGCCAGAGTCATCAGCCTCTGCAGCAATATCATGTGCCTTTGACAGGATCAGAGAGAGACAGAAGAAATTGCAGGCTCTGAGGGAAGCCATGAATGTAGAAGGTGAGTGGGGTTTTCTACATTTTATTGGTGAGGGAGTTACTTTATGCAGAGGCTTCCTCCATTCGATTAAGTGAATATCTCTATAGCATCTCTTAGAGGAAGTGAGATTTTGCTTTTCTTCAGTTTTTAAGAAAATGACAAAGCATTAGAATGGCTGCTGCCATTGCGGAGGTAGGGACAGAGCTACTGCTATACTGGATCGGATCAGTTGCCCATTTAGGCCAGAATCTTGTCTGACATTATCCCACAACAGATGCTTCAGATGAAATTGCAGAAAGCCATGTAGTAGATAGTTATGAAGTAACTGTCCTCCGAGGAAGCTTCTTCCTAACTCCCAATAATGAGAAGTTGGTTTAGGCCCCGAAGAAGAAGGGATTATATCTCTTCCAGCCTTCTTGGTGGATTGGTTGGTTGTATGTAAATAACGCTGGATGATCTTGTTAACCTTCTTTGAATCTTGCTAAGAGGTTGGCTCAATGGTATTGAGCGGCAGCGAGACCCATGGCTAACTGAGCATTTATATGAAAAACATTTTCGTTTATTAGCTCTGTGGACATTCATCAGATCATCTGTGTATAAAACCCCACAGGTGTGGCTGCAATATTTTGTTTTAAAAACCTGTTAGTGTTTTCATGGGTTTAGTGGTGTAAGTAAGGGACAAATTCTGACCCTGACTAGGCAGCATGCTTTGCTGAATATCTTGTAAAATCACCTAATGCACAAGACAGAATAGCTACGCTTATTTGACATTCAGAGCTAGATAGATACAAAGATTTCACTGCTAGGTTACTGGTTTGAATCAGACTGTGAGGGTCTGTAGTGTTGAAAAGTCATTGTGGTCTGGCTGCTCTAAGACTGCCTATGTGAAATGGCTGTTTCAGTCCAGGTTCTAGTGAGCATGTCTAAGGCCTTATTTCAGGAATGCATCCCCATTTAAACAAGATGGTTACACACCTTTCTGAAGTGTGACTTAAATCACAAACATTGCTTACTGGCACTTCTGGCCATCTCAGTTGAGATTTAGGATGGAAAGGCATAGAGATCAAACTATCCTGTTATCACTGGAGGTGATTCTTGCCTATCAGTGGTGAGGCATATTAATTGGGATGGCGTGGGGAAGCTTGAAATGCCACTGCTTGTCCTATCAAATTAGCACCTTTGATAAATGCTACATTTTTAAAGTAATAGAATGAATGTGGGTGAAGATAGATATGTTGGGATAACCACTGTGTCTTGGAATTAGACTCTGTCCCACTAGAAATGCATACAGTAAGGTAGCAAGTGAAGGGTTTTGTCATTTAATGATCTTAATTTAAGGAGACTGTATCATCTCATTTCAGTCTAGAAAAGTGAAAAAAATATAGTAAATAAAATAAAAAGTATCAGTACTTTCTAAGATGTTCCATCTAGTTACATTATTTTCTCAGGGTTTGTCATGTTGAAACAAAGGGCTTTTGTTTCTGTAAACATACTCACTTCCTTAATTTTTAAATGTTGCTATCCCTGGCAATATTAGACCTAGTCTGCAGTATTGGCTGGATCGGCGGTTAAAGATCGATTTGTTGAGGATCGATTTATCGTATCTAGTTGGGACGTGATAAATCGATCCCCAGAGGCACTCCCATTGACTCCGGAACTCCAGCTTGCCAAAAGACGCAAGGCAAAGTTGACGGGGGAGCCCACTGTCAACAGCTGCAGCCATGAGGACGGCAGGTAAGTCGACCGAAGATGCTTCGACTTTAGCTACGCTATCCATGTAGCTGAAGTTACGTATCTCAGGTCGACCCTCCCCTCTAGTGTAGGCCAGGCCTTATTTGCAAACTTTTTAAACCAGATTACACTAATCTGACTAATATATGAATTAATTTAACTATCAATCTTTGAACATATGCAGTTTATGAAACCAAAGAGCAGGCCACTCCCTGTAAAGAAAATAATCAATTGTCCTACCCTTTAAGAGCTCTCTGCTTTGTACGTGTTCATCTTGCACAACAGCAAAACCGAAGACAGACAATCCAGCCGATGAGCAAGAATTTATCATTCCTATTCAGACAGTTTAGCGATTCTGAAGAAAACCTTGTAGGTCTGTGCCCTGAAAACTTTTGAGATGATTCCAATGTATGAAACTATTAGATTCCTGTAAGGAAAGGGTGAAAGTGCAGCTAGGGATAATAGATACTTTGGCTTTCTATTCAGTGCTGTTGAATGACAAATTTACTTTGAGAGGGTGTAGACAATAATTAATGACTCATTTACCATCATTATGAATTTGCAATAGCTATTTGATAGAACAGGTTGTAAGACAGTTTCCAGCAAAGGCCTGACTTGTAACATGCACATTTTACCTTTCCCTTAAAAAGAATTGTGAAATAAACATCATTATGCATTCATTTATCACATTTAGTTTTTGCCTAAAGGAGAACTTTGCTTTTGGGTGGAGCAGAATTTTTAGAGAAGTCATTTTGAGAGACACGTCTTCAAAAATACGGCTTCTCATCTTTTTAACACGGTTCTGTTTGCATGTGTCCGTTATTCACAAATGACTGGACTAAAATCTTGTGTTATGAATTCTCAGTAAAACATACTCTCCATTGGTTTTCTGTGAGGAATATTTTTTTATGATGTTTGAGAGTGAAGGGTTTTTAGAGGCACACTTCATTTGTGTTTATAACTTGCATGAGAAGTCTGATGAATGTTACACACTTCTCTGACTTATTTTGTATGAAGCAAACATATGAAATGTTTGTAAAATATGAACTATGTCTATCTCTTTTCATTTCTTCCATTCCTCTTTTACAGTAGGCTCTCGATTATCCAGGACTGGGTTAATCAGAAAGTGGATTAACCAGGATGTCAAAGAAAAATATGCGTAACTCGCAGGGCTAGCTCTGGCTTTGTTGCTGCCTCAAGCACAAAAAAAAAAAATACCACCAGGGCACAGGGCAGCCAGTGAACCAACACCCCCTCCCCACAGCGCAGGGTGGCTGATGAACCAACCCCACCTCCCCATATTTCTTATGCATGGTGATTATCCAGGATTTTATTAACCAGGATTAATTTTTTCCCTATCATCCTGGATAATCGAGAGTCTACTGTATTCTTCATGTTTCTTACTATATCATACTGTATCTAGGTTAGACCCTTAAGGTGTATGACAAGAATTTAGGGTTTGGAGAGAGAGAGTGCTGGATTTGTGTCTTTTATTTGCTTGCTCTGTCGAAGAGGTGAACATAATTGCATGCAAGGAAGTGATGTAGTACGCTATCATTGTTAACCACTTTTAAAATCTCTCTTTGCTAGGCAGCTGCTTTACATTTTCCAAATATGGTAGCAGTATATTGGAGTTCTCTTGTAATGGGTACATGAACCTAAAGATCCCTCACCAAAGACTCTTACGTAAATTAAGTTGTCATGGAGTAATGTGGAAAATCTTTTCATGGATTGAGAACTGTTTAAAAGACAGGGAACAAAGGGTAGGAATAAGTGGTAAATTTTCAAAATGGAGAGGGGTAACTAGTGGTGTTCCCCAAGGGTCAGTCCTAGGACCAATCCTATTCAACTTATTCATAAATGATCTGGAGAAAGGGATAAGCAGTGAGGTGGCAAAGTTTGCAGATCATACTAAACTGCTCAAGATAGTTAAGACCAAAACAGACTGTGAAGAACTTCAAAAAGATCTCCCAAAACTAAGTAATTGGGCAACAAAATGGCAAATGAAATTTAATGTGAATAAATGTAAAGTGATGCACATTGGAAAAAAAATAACCCCAACTACACATATAATATGATGGGGGCTAATTTAGCTATAACTAATCAGGAAAAATATCTTGGAGTCATCTTGGATAGTTCTCTGAAGACATCCACGCAGTGTGCAGCAGCAGTCAAAAAACAAACAGGATATTAGGAATCATTAAAAAAGGGATAGAGAATAAGATGTAGAATATCTTATTGCCCTTATATAAATCCCTGGTGCACCCACATCTTGAATATTGTGCACAGATGTGGTCTCTTTATCTCAAAAAGGATATACTGGCATTAGAAAAGTTTCAGAGAAAGGCAACTAAAAAATTAGGGGTTTGGAACAAGTCCCATATGAGGAGAGATTAAAGAGGCTAGGACTTTTTAGCTTGGAAAAGAGGAGACGAAGGGGGGGATATGATAGAGGTATATAAAATTATGACTGATGTGGAGAAAGTGAATAAGGAAAAGTTATTTACTTGTTCCCATAATATAGGGGGTCACCAAATGAAATTAATAGGCAGCAGGTTTAAAACAAATAAAAGGAAGTTCTTCTTCACACAAGAACTCCTTGCCTGAGGAGGTTGTGAGGGCAAGGACTATAACAGGGTTTAAAAGAGAACTGGATGAATTCATGGAGGGTAAGTCCATTAATTGCTATTAGCCAGGATGTGTAAGGAATGGTGTCCCTAACCTCTGTTTGTCAAGGGTGGTGATGGATGGCAGGAGAGAGATCACCTGATCATTAACTGTTAGGCTCACTCACTCTGGAGTACCTGGCAATGGCCACTGTCAGAGGACAGGATACTGGGCTGCATGGACCTTTGGTCTGACCCAGTATGGCCGTTCTTATGTTCTTAAATGCAGGTGCAGCATTTTGAGGTAGTTCTGGGGTAGTGCATAGGTAAAGCTACTGATCCACTAAGAAGCTCAGGTACAATGTGTTATCCATCCTTTGGAAGCAGATAGAAATGGCTTAGGTCAGCGCCTCATTGCTGTCTGACTCTTTCCCACAGAACATCACACAACTGACAGGTAAGAGGCTGATCTCAGCTCAGGAAGGAACTGCCCAGAAAGAAGAAAGTGTGAGAGGATCCAGAGTAAGGGAGTGCAGTGTCTACTCTCCTCCTCAGATCAGATAACATCTTCACATCTGACTCAGAGTGACCTGAGGGAAAGGGCTGCTGGAAAATGATGATGATCTGCCTCTAGAAGAAGAGGTTATTATGGAGAGAAAAGGGTATCTCGATAATGAGGGCATTTAGCACAAAGGAACAGATCTTTGATCCTGGCCAAGAGGTAGAACTATAGTGCTGTAGGAAGACGTATGTTATGGGGGCCTGGCTGGGAAGAAGTGTCTATTTGCAAGATCTGTTTTGGGTGGGATTTGAAATGTTGTTTACTCAAGATCCCAGCTGTCTTTAGTCCATCCCTGTTACTACATATACAGGTCCATAAATCTCTGCTCTTTTTTTTTTTTTTTTTCCAAATTACAAAAAGGCATTAGATCTTAGTGCAAACTAAAGTGCTGAATATAACTTTCTTTTTGCATCACAAAGAAACTTTAAGAAGACAAAAAGGCACATCTTATGTTTAAATCTATCTTATTTTGAGTTAAGCTGACAAACTTTAGTTTTGTTCATGTAACTTAAAAGGTTGAATGTGGTTTTTTTTAAACAATGTTCCCACGCATAGGATCTGGTGTTCAAAGTTTTCACTCAGAACATAGTTGACAACCAAATTACAAACTCTTGAAAAATAGGGCTTATAGTGGAAAGGCTGACAACCTTAATTATAGCAGTGCTGTAATACAGCAGCTTGCAGAAAGCAGCAAATCACATAGGCTGCATTATATTAAAATACAGAGTTGGATTTTGAAACTGAATGTTTCAAGTTTAACTTCATAAACTTGTTAAGGATAACTCGTGCTAGGTGGTTAGTTCATTAATTTGCAGTATTGTGTTCAACTCAGATATAAGGTCATTTAATTTCTCTGTTTAATGAAAATTTAGATAGTTGTTGATTGTCAAGGTGCTTAGCTGGAAGATGGGGGGAGGAAAATCTTCTCTGAATTCAAGTATACACGATCCAATTATGAACACTAAAAGTACACAGTATTCAAGGTGTGGGTATACCATGGATTTGTATAGTGGCATTATGATGATTTCTGTCTTATTATCTATCTCTTTCCTAATGGTTCCTAACATTCTGTTCACTTTTTTGACTGCCACTGTACATTGAGGAGATGTTTACAAAGAACTATACACGATTTCAAGATCTTTCTCGAGTGGTGACAGCTAATTTAGACCCTATTATTTTGTGTGTATAGTTGGGATTATGTTTTCCAATGTGCATTACTTTGCCTTTATCAGTATAGAATTTCATGTGCCATTTTGATACCCAGTCACCCAGTTTTGTGAGATTCCTTTTGTAACTCTTCACAGTCAGCTTTGGACTTAGCTATCTTGAGTAGTTTTGTATTGTCTGCAAACTTTGCACACCTCGCTGTTTACCCCCTTTTTTTAGACCATTTATGAATATATTGAAAGCACTTGTCCCAGTATGGATCGTTGGGAAACCCTCTCTCCATTGTGAAAACTAACCATTTATTCCCATGCTTTGTCTGTCTTTTAACCAGTTATTGGTCCATAAGAAGATCTTCCATCTTATCTCATGACTGCTTATTTGCTTAAGAGCTTTCAGTGAGGGACTTTGTCAAAGGCTTTCTGAAAGTTCAAATATATATCCACTGGATCACCCTTATCCACATGTTTATTGACCCCCTCAAAGAATTTTCATAGATTGATGAGGCATGATTTCCCTTTACAAAACCCATTTTGACTCTGCCCCCAACATATTGTCTTAATCTGTAATATTCACATATATTCACATTTTATTTTTCCACTCTTCAGCCACTAAGATATAATTTTTGAACACTGGTCTAAACACAAAACTCAACCCTCTCCATACTGGACATACCAATTGTGACAATCCATTTTGCCAGCACTAACTTTTTTAAACCATATGTAAGCATGAGGATTACACATGTAGCTGTGAGCTGTCTGAACAGGGCCCTTTTTGCTGTTACGCACAAACATATGTTACATTACTCACTTATAGTAAAACTCTCAGATCTCCTGCTACCTAAACCTATGTACAACAGGGCAAGCAACTAAGGGATTGGAAGACAAAATACGTATTTCATTGACTTTGTAAGATTAGTTCATAAAAGGATCCAACTGTTTAGTCTATAGCTGATTGGTGTTGGCATTTTTATGGGGACCCCCTCCTAGGCAATTCGTGAACATTTTTATTCCAACCCCAGCCACCTTTCTGACAAACTCCAGATTAGACCAGAGGTCCACACTGTGCAATCTGGTAGTCTGGTGATCCACAGTGCACTTGCTGGATGCCTGCTGAGAGCTCTTTGGACACATGAGGCTTCTCCTTGTTTCAAGATGCTACAGCACATTAAAAGAAATCTTAAAGAGAGACTTAAAATGTTCCTAACATCACTCTTCCATTTCCTGTAGTTGCTACAGGGAAGTTATGCAGACATAGACTGGATAAATCAGGTGGGTCTTCAGGATCAGAGGTGGAGTGACATTGGTTCTGAGATAGCTATACTGAAACTCTGTACTGAACTATGTAATTGAAGAATACCAGATTAAGGCCATTACAGTGGACAGTGTAACTACTTTGCACATTTTGAAAGAAAATAGCAGCACAAAGGTATATAAAATGGTGATGGGCCCAGAAACAAAACCCAAGATCCAACCTCTCTTCCACAAAAAAATGGGGAAAGGGTTCATTACCTGAATGGGAATTTGAATTTTGTATCTCACACTTACTTGTAAAACCCATCTTTAAAACGTAACAATGATGCAAGTACTATTTCTCATTAATATCCTCACTACGCATGGGAATGATTGACATATGTGAGAAAACCCTTGCTTCAACTTTCACATTGTTTGTTTCAACTTCTGCATCACTCCTCTCCATCACTGCACCTAAAACTGCAACTCTCAAGGGCAACCTGATGAAAAGATTGTACTGTGATGAGTCTATTTCATTAACAAGGTGCGGCTCCTGCTCCTGCATGAAATCATTTCAGTTGCACAACTCATCAGCTTAGGCATTTAATCAGCCATGCTCACTGGTAAGAGGACTGTAGCATTAATGGTGCAGTTTCACAGAATACTTGGCCTGGATTCTTGTTTTCATTGCAAATGGCAAAAGTTCAAAAGCTTAGCGAGAGTAATAAGAGCAAAATATCTTGATATTAGGTACAAATGAGAAACTAATAATTCTGGGGTGAAATAGGTTCATTTAAGTACTCCTTATTTACTTAATCACACTAAAGGAAACCGGTTCTATCCAATTCTCCTCCCAACAGTGAAGAGTAGAGCCAGAGAAGTGTGGATTGGTTTTTTGGCTTTTTAGAGGCAGAGTGCTGCTCCAACTGAGCTGGTATTCTCTTACTACAGAAGCAAAGCACACAGAAGCAAGCCCACTTGTATGTAGTATTGCTAATGTCAAATAATGAACACATTTGAGTTGGGCCACAAAAATCATGAGTGTGGTTAAAAAATCATGAGATTTAAAAACACTCTGGATTTTTCTCATTTGCCTTCAGGGTTTCGAGCCTTTATGGGTTATGTTCTTCCAGCTCTTCTCTACAATCATGACAGCTAGAAACTTTCATGTTATAAAAAGTAAGCTGAGATTCTTGTGCTATCACATGACTCCAGAAGATGGGGCTTTAAGGAAAAAAACCTGTGTTGCAAGACTCGCAACAAAATTGTGAGAACTGGCCATAGGCTATGTGAAAGCAGCCTAAGAGAGTTTCCAACACCATGGAAAATAGAGGGGCCGCGGAAGCTGTTTACTAGTTAATGGGTGAAAGTCTAAGGTATCATATAAAATTTTGTTTTACTATGGTAGGTTGAGAGGGGGAAATGGTGGTGTAGTCAGCTGACAGACTGAAAATAGGTGTAATGAAATGAATGACAGAGCAAGAGGGGCAGAGGGAAGGACAGAGAAGAGAACTGAGGAACATAGTGAGAGGAGGGAGAGACAGAGGGCTTGTCTTCACTAGAGTCGGGAGAGATCGATCTTATGGCAATCGATTTATCGCGTCTCGTCAAGACGCGATAAATCGATCGCCAGCGGCGCCCCCGTCGACTCCGTAACTCCAGCTCGCCAAAAGGCGCAAGCTGGAGTTGACGGGGGAGTGCGCTGCCGACCGCCGCCGCCGTGAGGACGGCAGATAAGTCGTCTGTAGGTACGCTGATTTCAGCTATGTTATTAACGTAGCTGAAATTGTGTATCTACAGTTGATCCCCCGCGCTAGTGAAGACCAGCCCAGACACCAGACTCCTAGCTATACAAGATGTTGTCAGTCACAGCCAGTGGTTGTTTCAAGAAGACACTGAGAAGCACAAAGGGTGGGCCAGATCAACTGGGATAAAGGCAGAAAAGCTGAAAATTGAAAATAAGAGAGAGGCCGTTGGGATTCTTTAGCATTCAAATGCTTCCAGATTGCACATTTAACAAAAACATTCATGGGATGTTTTCTTAACCTTCCTGGCCTCTCCACACCGGGATTCAGCAACATCAACTTCTGCCGTTCAGGACCCCTCCTCTCTGTCTTTCCTGCCTCCCATTTCATCCGCAGTATGCTACAACACCAGTGCTTATCTATACTTCCCTATTTTTGTGCCACAAGATCCCTTCAGTGCATAAGCAAGCAGATTCCTGAGACCCCCTCTACATCCCATTAAAACATGGGCTTAGTACTCCAGAATTGTGAAGACCACCATCACCCTACTGTCAATACTGCTGAGAGACACATGCATATTGTGACAAAGCTCTGTCCTTATCTTCGTGGATCCTGCGTTTCCTGGCAAATTTTTACTAGCCTCAGCGGCTCACAGTGACCCTCCACGGAGCCCTTCCCTCTCTGGAGACAAGGTCACAGCCTATTGAGCCATTTTCATCACAAACCAGTGGGGAGAAGCTATCCTTCCTGGCACAGTCTCTATTGCCTCCCAATCTCAGAGACTAATTAGGGGAGGCAGAAAGCAGGGAGCCTAGGCCCGCCCTCTACTCTGGGCTCCAGCCCAGGGACCCTAATAGTATCAGCTAAGATGGCTGACCTTTTATCCACAAAACACAATACAATTCCCTGGGCTACTTCCCCACAGCGGACACTGCTTCTTCAAACTCCACTTCACCCTTACCTCAGGGCCTCCTTCCTTCTGGATGATATGTTGTCCACCACTCAGTCTCACCAACAGCATAACTTCCTTCCACAGCTCCTGACACCCACAGCCCACCTGACTAACTGGGAGGTTTTTATCTAGTTTCAGCCAGTCCCTGATTGGCTTCAGGTGTCCCAATCAGGCTAGCTGTTTCTACTCCTTTCTAGAAGGTTCTTAATTGGCCCCGGTGTCTTGATTGGCCTGGAGTAGCCTTTGTTTGGCTATCCAGGGAACAGGGACCTGCACACCCTGAGACTAATGTACCTGCCTTCCAGCACTCTCCTATATCCTTCTGGTCTGACTCCATCACAATATTAATCATAGCAATAAAGCAGTTCAATTTTTATCATGTTTACCCTTGAAAATGGTAATTAAACATGGCACAAAAACACTGAAACATCACCAAATTGCAGCATGCTATACTGCCAGACCCAACCAGTGGCAGGCCTGGGATCTAAAAACCAAAGTCAGCTTTAGAGCTTTGTGTCTTTCAGAAGATACCATCAGTTTCAGAGTTAAGAAGGTGGTGCAAGTAAGTGGTGGGGAGGAAGGCACAATGCTAACTCTGCTCTTTGAACAGTAAGCAGTGCTTGAAAAATGTACCGGGTAAATGACATTTCCCTCTCTGCATGAGGACACTTACCTGCAGGTGCCAAGCAACAATTGCCAAGTTTCCAGAGAACAACAAAATTAATCTATTCACTCTGGAAAGAAGAATTTATTGCTCAGCTTCATAATGGATTATAATGTCACAACTGGAAATCCCAAGACTGCTCTGAGATCACAAAAAGAAAGGTACAAACTAAGGCCATGGTTACACTGGCACTTTATAGCGCTATAAAGCCCCCACAAGCGCTATAACCTCCTCCCCGTCCACACTGGCAAGGCACTAATAGCGCTATAACTGCTGAGTTATAGCGCTATTATTAATCCACCTCCGCATGGGGAATAAGGGCTGTAGCGCAGCTGCTGTAGCGCTACAGCAAGAATGTGGACACCCACTGCGCTACAAGTAATCTCTGGAGATGCCTAGAGCCATTTAAGGCAATTGACGTCTCTTCCCTTTCTTTTGAACTGGGCTGGAGGAATGCGGAAGTACCTCTTTAGAGTTTCTTTCTTAACTCGGCAGATAAGCAATGCAAATGTTTAAGGAGGGAGCCTGTGTGAAAACAAAGCCTTCTGTGAACGGAGGCTCACTGACAGGCTTTCAGAAAAACGGAAAAACCACTGTCTCTCTCCCTCCGCATACACACAACGCGTCCCCCCTCACCCCCCTCGTTTAAAAAGCACGTTGCACCCAGCTGAATGCTGGGATACCTGCCCTAATGCGCTGCTCTTAATGCCGCATTAAGTGCCCCAAATGTGGCCATGCTATACCGCAGGAGCATCTGAGTGTGGACATACAATAGCGCTATACATATTACTGTATAAGGGGACCGCTATAACCTATAGCGCTATAATCTTGTAAGTGTAACCATACCCTTAGACACTAAAAAATGTCCTTACACTTGAGAAACAGCAGACACACACAGACAATGACTATGAATGTTGTAAACATCTCCTTTCCGTCTCCCCACTGTCTGCCAGCCTTTGTGCTGCTGAGGAGGACGAAAGTCTTGGGGAAGGAGAATATCAAGCTGGAGCAGAGGGAAACAATCCCAGAGTTGGGACCCTTCTCTTCCAGATGATGTCAAGGAATCCTCTCACACTGAGGATATCTCTCCAGGGGAAAGGAGAGGACCCCTTTTATTAAGAAGAGACAGGTAACAGCAATGGGGGATAAGATAACTAGAAATCCAGGGTTTGTAATGCCTGGGAGAACCACATGATGAAATGCCTGCTAGGGGCAAAGGTTGCAGACCTCTTGAGACATGTAGACAGACTTACGTGCAGTGATGTGGTTGTGGTTCATGTAGGCACCAGTGATATAGAGAAATTAGGGGACAGATCCTGGAGGCCAAATTTAGGCAGCTAGGTGACCCCTAAGGTAAGTCCAGGACCCCTAAGGTAGCATTCTCTGAAACGCTTCCAGTTCCACACACAGGGCCAGTTAGACAGACAGAGCTGTAGGGTCTCAGTGAATAGATGAGATGATGATTTTCAGAGGAAGGATTTAGGTTTATCAGGAACTGGAGACCCTTTGGGAAAGGAGAAGCCTATATAAGAAGGATTATACAAGAACCTAAACCAAAAAGGAACCAGATTGCCGGCATATGAAATTAAAAAGTGACTCAAAGTACATGTATATGCCAAATTAAAAAAAAAATAAGCAGTGGGAAGACCAAAAAAAAAAAAAAAAGAAAAGGCCACCATGGCTAAACAACAAGTAAAAGAGGTGGTTAGAGGCAAAAAAAATCTTGTAAAACTGGAAGTCAAATACTACTGAGGAAAATAGAAAGGAACATAAACTCTAGCAAGTCACGTGTAAAAGTATAAAATGTCAGGGCCAAAAGGAATGTGAAGAGCAACAGCAAGGACAAAAAAATAAATAGCAATTTTTTAAAAAAGTACATCAGAAGCAGGAAGCCTGCCAAACAACCACTGGGCCACGGATTGAGGTACTAAAGGAGCACTCAAAGAAACATGGCTGTTGCAGAGAAGCTAACTGAATTCTTTGCATTGGGCTTCACTGCAGAAGATGTGAAGGAGATTCCTACACCTGAGCCATTCCTTTTAGATGACAAATCTGAGGAACAGTCGCAGACTCAGGCATCAGAAGAGGTAGTTTTGGAACAAACCAATTAATTAAACAGCATAAGTTACCAGGACCACATGGTATTCACCCAAGTGTTCTGAATTAACTCAGATAAGAGACTGCAGAACTACTAATTGTGGTATGTAACCTATCGCTTAAATCAACGACTGTAACAGATGGGCTGTGGATAGCTAACGTAACGCCAATGTTTAAAAAGGGCTACAGTGGGAATGCTGGCAATTACAAGCTGGTGAGCCTGACTTCAGTGCCAGGTAAATTAGTTGAAACTACAGTAAAAAACAACTATCTCCAACATATAATTAATGTTCTTTGTTTCTTTTTGTTGGTGGTTTTGTTGGTTTTTTTTTTGCTTTTTTGTTGATTTGAACAGTGAAAATCCAGGGTAGTTAATTTTGCTTTTCTCTATAGCCCAATATTTGGGTTTCAGACAGTGAAAACCTTTCTAACGGCCTTAATTTTTATAAAAGCTTGGGTTTTTTTACACAATTTTAACTTGGGCCATATTTAAGTTAGCTGTGTCCCTCTAAAGGGAAAAATGGGCAGAACTCACAAAGTATTGGATTTTTTCCTTTTAATTAATAGTCTTTTGAAATGGTTTAGCCATATTTCTTAAAAAAAGAAAAGTTTTTCTTCTCTCTGCAGTACTTGTTTAACTCCCCCCATCTCTCTCTCTCTCCCCCCACCACCCTTCTTCTCCTCCTCCTCCTCCTCTCTATCCTTTGTAAAGCCAGTAATTTGTGTAATACTGCATTTGAAAACCTGTATCTCTGTAATTTGAGTCATGTGTTCAGGATGACAAAATTCCAGGCTAAATGTGGGTCTTTAATTTCTGTTGTGCAGTTGGCTGGCATGAGCCTTTCTTAAATTACTTGTCTGGGCTTGCATATCTTGCCTTGGGTAAATGATGTGTGGTGTTAGTGTTAAGTGCCTGTATGGTTGTGCTCTGCTGATCTTCACAGGCAGCTTGAAAAAGTACAAACCAAATACAGATCAGCATGAGCTCTGGTTTGCAAGCCATAATACTGTGTTCACTAGTGGATTGTGGCTGTTCCTCCTTGTAATTTACAGTTTCATTAACAGATCACCGGTTCTGCTTATAAAGCATTTAAATTCAAGGTGGAGCTGCTAAGATGTTAAATGATTGAGACATTATGGTTATTAGGAGACTCCACCCTAGTTACAATACTGAAATCTAAACATTACAATATTGCATTAGTTTATACAAGAAACACAAATTATTACACTACCCATTATAATGTAACATTACCGCAGAGTGGGTTTAATCCAGAAGTCCCTGTTCAATATTTCATCATTGTTAACTCCAAGCATTCAGAACTCACAAGTCGGACTTTGGTTCTTTCTATTTGTTTCTGCTTTTGAGCCTTTTGGAGGGATGTGGTGTTAAGACTGTTTAGCCTGAGTGCTTTGTGGAGTACAGTCCTTGGAAACTTGTAAAATGAAAGCTAAGATTCTCACATAATCAATCACATGATTCCAGGAGCTGAGGCTTGAATATTGTGAAAGTTGGGAAACTCTGTTTTTTACTTATTCAGGCAAAACTCTCATTCCACTCCCAAGTTAAATCCAAATGTGGTCCATTGAAGTCAATGGGAATTTTGTCTGAGAAAGGACTTGAGAAAAGGACTTCATGATTTTGCCCATTATTTATGTAACCCTTCTGCCCATCAGAGTTGGCAGCAACAAGGGCCGGGTTCAGTATCCAGGGGTTCCATTCCAGAAGCACAATACAAAAACCGCCTCGAGCCCCCACCCAGTGACCTGGGACAACCATATACCACCCCTCTGGGCGTCTGTAAGAGACAATACTTCCCCTCTCGCAAGCACAGAGTCTGAGTGTACCAAAGCCTTTTAATAACAGGGAGAAACAGTGTGGCATTATATCGGGGAAACACCACAAACAAGGTTAATAAACCAGACCATGAACCAGAAGCCCCCCTCCCAGCAAATAGGCCGTGGCCTTCCCTTTGGCTCTTGAGTTCCACAACCCCAAAAAGTCACTCAATAGTCCCAAAAGTGCAACAGCCCAAGAGTCTCTGTCCTTGGTCCGTGCAGAGTTCAAAAGTCAATTGGCAGAGTCTTACCTCCAGCCTGGGTGGAGATGGAGGGTAGGGCACGGGGCACCTTACGTGGTCCAAGGCCGACTGCGCCGCCTCTCCGTGAGGTTCCGCTGCAGCTCTCACCGCAATCGACTCGGCTCCGCTCCACTGGCTGTCCTACGAACCGCTCTGCCCGTTGATCCGCTAGCTGCTCTGCTAGGTGACAGACAGACAGCTCTGCCGCGCCGGTCACTCTGCCCGCAGCACCCACGCCTCTGCTAGGTGACACACAGACAGCTCTGCCGCGCCGGTCACTCTGCCCACAGCACCAACGCCTCCGCTAGCCGACAGACAGCTCTGCTGCACCAGTCACTCCGCTAGCCGTCCTGCTAGCCGACACACAGACTGCCCTGCTGCACCAGCCACTCTGCACTTTTTCCAGGTCCCCCCTACTTAAGACAGAGCTCAGTGATTTCTTTAGCTCTTAGGTGATTTCAGCTCTTAAGTGATTTCAGCTCACAGTAGGGGAGCCTTAGTGCAGGTGCACCAGTGAGCCCAAAGCAATTGTCAGCTCAGCAGTCTGGAACTAGGCGCCTAATGGAAGCAAGATTCAATTCTGACATTCCACAGTGGAGAGAGGCAGGGTGCAATAGGCCTGGGAGGCCCTCAGACAGAGCCCTCACCAAAAGGTATAGGTGCTTGTCCATCACCTCTCTCAATCTCACAGTGTTCTGAAAACGCATGGCCCTTGCCCAGTGAGTGCTACCTAGATGATGGCGAGTCTCTCCATCATAACAAGGGCCAAGTACATGTCCATAGTCCCTCATTCACATAATCACAGTAACATCACTTTATCATTCCTGCCCCAATAACATAGAAACTGGGGCTCCCTCATCAGCCGAAGTGGCCATGTGGGCTGCTGTGGGCTCAGGCTAGGCGCAGTGGGTGTGTCTATGCAAATTGATTAGCCCCAGACTTATTTTACAAGGCTCACTGCAATTCCCATAGTTCGCCACCAGATGTCAGAATATATCTCATTCCTGACACTGCTTACATTTATACCTTAGTGGATCCAGTATTATACTGTAGTGTAAGTAAATTTACAGTGTAGAGGTGTCCAGCCTATGACCCTTGAGGATGTCTCAAACTGAAGCATCTGAATCAGCCTTGTCACTGTAGGGGCGTGACAAGGGGTGTAGCCTCTCCAGCTGCTTCCCTTCACTGCTTCACTGACTGCCCCAAGAGCAGAGCTGGCAGCGCTGGGAGAAGCTGCTGTTCCTCTCCTCTGCAGCTGCTTAGCAGCCTCCTCACTGCTGGTCTGCCTGCATGCTACCTTGCAGAGGGAGGAGTGAGAGAGTAATTCTGGCAATAGGAGTCCCATGGAAAACAAGATAGATGACCAGCTGGCTTTGCCTGAGCCTAGAGGAGTCCCTGACAAAGGTGGGATCCCTCAAAACACACAGCCACTAAGGACAACCCAGCAGAGAACTAGCCACAGACAGTTCTGATACCCTACCCTGGGACCATATGCTAGATGGGCATAGCCAAAGAGAGGCACTCTCCAGCTACTCCCCAGCCTGCCTTAACGTCACCCTCACTGCCCTGGCAGGTTCCCCCTGCATCAGGGGCTGTGGCTTGTGGGAAAAGAGTTTCCCTTGCTGGTGAAAGGTGGGGCAGCCTGGCCCCTCTCACCCAGTGCTGGCAGTAGGTTGATAAAAAGACACAGACCGAATGGTGGGTTGGAGTCTTGTTCTATCTTCCCTGGCTGACGAGCTTGCCCACTAATTTGCTGCTGAGTTTTAACTCCTCCTAGGAGGCTAAGTCAGCAGTAAAGCCCTAGATCTATTTGTAGAGTCAGGTGTCTTGCTGTCCCTTAAAGGAAAACACCACCGCAAGTCTGACCTTGTGTGTCTGGTGTTTATCCTTTGAAATGTATTTTTTTGAAAATTTTTATATTCCCTGTGACACCCTTTTCCCACCCCCAATAACTCCTTTTTACACTTCTCTGAGCCACAGTTCTCAGTTTGGGAAACCCAGATTATTGACTATGTGGACTATTAAAACCTTTTAATTTTCCCCCTGGAGTCAGCTTAACACACTTGAAAATCCATAATGATCAAGCGACTGATAAGAGGGGCAGTGGTTTGCAGTTCATTGTTTTGGAACCAGTCTTTTGGTACGGTAGGTGGGCCAGCCTCGTCAGACTGAAGTCTTGCTTGAAGCATAAACAAGTGTGCTTGCTACAAACCCAAGACAAAATCTTCCTGCAGTGAACAACATGTAGAATCAAGTCTTTTCTTTTCTCTATTCATGCCATTTTGTATTTCTGATATTTCACTTGCCTTGCAAACTACTGTAGTCTCTTTCCCTTTCTGGTTCTCATGCTTTCAGTGCAGCAGTGCTTAGGTAGCAAATTCACATGAGAATGTTGTATATACAAATAAGAGATATTTTCACAGATTTATTTTAGTAGTTGTTCTCAATTGCAGGAAAGCCTTCCCCAAAGGAATATTGCTATGTTAGCTTTTAGTGAAGTTTGTTTTTAAAACACAGTTGATGTATTGGGGCAACACTACCTGAGCCAGTGTCCCTTTGAATCTTATAGTGTTGCAGGAATATGTGTAACAGTTACTGTATCTGAGACACTAGATCCACTCCTTGCAAACTATTGAGGCAGAAAACTCTGTAATTTTCTGTCTTTCTATCCGTTGCTTAACATGAGCTGTGAGTGTTGCAGTAATTGATTACTATATGTGAAGTAGCTATTCAGGCAACCAGCTTGGATAAACTGAGTTGCCCTGTCCTTTTGAAAAAAAGATTAAAAAGGCTTATACACGGTCTCTCTCTAAGGAGTTGGTATTAAATTGAGGGTAGTCAACTTTTTTGAGAAAAAAAGTAAATGTTTGACATTTGGGCTAAGCAAACTCTTTTATTTAAGCCTGATGTATATGTTTAAATCAATCTGAACCAGTATTAACTGAATACCCTTCTCAGTTCTTCATACCACCCTCCGTACATCCCTCATGCCATGCCATTTGAATTAGGAAAATTTTATTTAGTTAACTTTTAATCAGAGAAACTATTTGAGCTTTGCTGGAGCACACTTCAATATGAGAGTGAAGCAAAGATGAGAGATGTAAGTCTAGATCAGTCATGGCTTATGCTAAAGAAATTTAACCTTATTTTGAACAATGTTGAAGGAAAACAAGATTACTAACCCATTGTGACACCATAGGGAAAATAACACTATATAGATGTAACATTAATGTTATATTGCTTATTAAATAAAATAATGAGCTGCTTCTATTCTGAGGGATTTATTCAATTCATATGTTTAATGGACATTAACAAATTCTAGAGCCTAAAATAAAAATCAAACACATATCCTGAACTATCCCCATGAGATAACTAAGATCTGCCAGCTTTATTACTTTTGGTTCAGTATCACTATGTTTGGTACCGAATAAAATGAAAGGATGTAAGTCTGTCCTGCTTTACAGTATTGTGGTTCTACACATGAATTCATTTAATTTAAATATTATTTTGTATTCGTATTAATATAAACCTTAGTCTACATTCAGAAGGCTCAGTGTTGTGTTGCTGTTCACATTGCTTTGTATTATAGCACTTTAAGTGTTCATTGTACTTTACAGAGGAAAATGAGGATATGGCTCTTTCAAATCTTGAGGATTTTAGAGTTGGTTAGATATTACATGACGTGATGCAGAGACAGATGACATCAAGGGTGAAACATAAGGGAGGTAAATTTACATAAAATAGGATGAAAACTCTTGCAAGAATGTGCCTGGTGGGCTCTTTTATTTTTTCTTATTATGTATTTGTTATGATTTTTAATAATTGGTAAATTAATATAATTGTTACAAACTTGGCCCAGTTACCCCACCAGGTGGTCACCACTCTGCTGCGTCTGGATCCAGTTACTGGGTCCCTTGTGCCTCCAGGCCAACTGAGTACGTTTCCCATGTGCTTCAAAACCAACTCTTTCTAGTTCTGGGGCTCCAAGGCACACTGTCAGGCTCAGACCTCTTAACTGGTGCCCTTCCTTTGGGCATGGGATGCCACTGTCTTAGAAGCAGAGTCTGAGCCTGGTCTATATTTAAAACTTAGGTCAACCTAGCTGCATTGCTCAGAGGTGTGAAAAAATCCACATCTTCAGAGACATAACTGAGCCAGTCTAAGCCCTGGTGTAGTCAGTACTAGGTCGCCAGAAGAATTCTTCTGTCAACCACCTTTTGAAGAGGTGGATTAACTGCAGCAATGGAAAAACCTCTTCCATTGTTGTCACAAGGTCTACACAACAGCATTACACTGGCACAGCTGCAGCATGATAGCTGTGCCGTTGGTGCGTTCGTGGTGTAGACAAGCCCTGAGACCTTCTGAGCCCCACCAGTTACTTCCATATGCTCCCTCAGTCCTGGCTAGGCAGTGGGCATTCTGGGTGTACTCATTTAACCCCTTCAGAGACAAGGTATGTAGCGGAAAGCAAGAAACACAAGCTTAGTGAAGCAATTTCTTAATTTCACTGGCTTTATTCTTAAATCACTGCAGAGTTGCAGAAAATTGAAACTGACAAAGTTCCGAGACACACCCTCTTCTAGTCTGAAGTCACCTTGTTTATAAGTCTGAAGTTTTTCTGTGTTTTAGGCCTGGCAGCATCCCTCCTGCCCTCTCTCCTGTGTGGCATGGTGGTCGTCCCCCTGAACAGAGCAGACCCTGCTGTGATATACACCCTTTTCTGTGCCGTGTGCTCACACTGAGAAGCTCCTGATCCACCAGTCATGCTTTTCCTTCCTTCTCCCTCATGGGCTTTCATGTTGAAAGACCTTTATGTCTTGGGGGTGGGCCAGTAGTTGGCACATTCAAAGAGAGAACCTCCAGATTGCTCTGTGATGGTCCTTCAACAATCAACATGATATAAAAAAACAAACAAACAAACAAGCCTGTCTTGGGCACAGGCAGCTATCTGGGATGCAGTACAAGACCAGACTAGGGAAGCCTCAATATTTCCACACATATTATAAAATAGACTAGAAACCATCATATCCCGCTCTGCCACAATAATATTTTAATAAGTATTATTTTATTTTTATTATGGAAGTGTCTGAGTCCCCCTCCCCGAAAAAGCATGAAGGCCCCATTGTACTCAGTACTATCCAGCTGTGTAACAAAGCTTTGGCTTTAATTTAACTAACAGTGATAAGTTTACTGTGAGAGTCATTGAGG
This sequence comes from Dermatemys mawii, assembly GCA_007922305.1. Taxonomy (NCBI): domain Eukaryota; kingdom Metazoa; phylum Chordata; order Testudines; family Dermatemydidae; genus Dermatemys; species Dermatemys mawii. The sequence continues at coordinate 1,766,303 of ML677331.1, read as the reverse complement.
GAGAGAGTTTGAAAAGAGGCGAGACTGCTGAGAGATTAGAGACTGAATAGTATGCAGGATCAGGGAGGATATTCAGCAGGATGGGGCAGCACAATATTCAGGGACTGTTTCTATGTTTTAAAACTGTGGCCACAGAAATGTTTAGACGTCCTGAGGGGGTCGCTTACGTTTGATTTTGCCTAAGAATTGTTGCTCCTCTGCTTTCAACTTCTAGAACCTTTGAGACGGTACAAATCTTACTACAGTGACGTCTATAGTACCTCCAGTGAAAGTCCATCTGTTACTTCTTCTGAGCCAGATTTCAGGCAAGGTAAGAACTGCGAAAAATAAATAAAGACCAACTCAAAAGAAAGTAAACAAATGCACACAAATGGAAGACTTAAAACAAAATTCAATGAGTACACAGAAACAAAAACCTATGCTAGAAAGTTTGGTGATTAAGACCAGTATGAAGATGTAATTATATGAGATCGTCTTATATAGTTCAGCGTGATTTTGGAGTCTATTTAGTGTAGGTTTGGATCTGGAATATTAGAGTTGCATAAGGGAAATCAACAGGAAGTGGTGGAAATAATTAACATTTTATTACGTTTGTGTAAATAAGACTTATCATGTCCTCTGAATTTTCAATAGTAGTAGCAGTATTTAGAGAGTGCCATAATTATACATAGGCCTTTATGAAAGACGTGAAACTAAATTCTTCTCTGATTTTGGCCCACTGAGTTTATATTGTGACTCAGATAAATATGTGATACCAGACAACTGTATGGAGGCATGGAGACCGAGGTGGAGGTTTTAATTTAGGAAAGTTTTGTAAAAGCAGGGACTTTTAGAGGCTAATGTTGAAGTGAAGGGAAAGTGGTTAGTGTCCAGAGAGTGGGGGTGGATTTTTTATGCCCAAAATGAAAGAAGATGTTCTGAGCTAATGAAAAGACATAAATGCAAGAGTAGACAAAAGGAGGATGTAGGCAAGAGAGGAAATGGAGTAGCACAGAGAGCAAGAATGGTGTAGAATGAATTGAAGCAGATAAGTCACAGTATAGACTTATACAGAGCTTTGAAGGTAAGGGCAAAGAGCTTGACCAACCTGTGGAAGGAGAGCAAAAGCCAGTGAAAGTCTTAGAAGATGGGATGATAGGGTCAAAATTACAGGGAATATATAATATAGCCAGCCACCACAAAGTTTTTCAATTCAAACGCTAATATTTTACTGCTAATTAGTCATTTACCAGTTTGACTTTTTTGTTCTGGCTGCATTAGTATTACGAAAAACAACAAAGGTATTACCTCAGGACAGTTGGAAGAGAGAGAAAATAAATGTGTGAAACCTTGAGAAAGTAAATCAATTGCTCTGATGGCATAAACTCCTGAAGGTGAATGCATTCAGTTCTGGGATATTATAATTGGAAAATTATAGACATATGGTTTGGTAAATGAATCTCCGTCTAATCTGAGAACTGCATGCTGACTGAATGTCAGTGCATGTAATTGTATCCCCACTGATGTCATTGGAAATGAGAATTGCGCTCTGTCCGTAATGGCTACATCTGCTTGAGGGGGTTGATGAAATGTATTGCTTCTTGTAACTACTGTTATGTTTTCCAATTCTTGGGAAAAACGGAGACAACTTTTATGTACTTAGATCAAAGGTTCCCCAACTGTGGAACTTGTGCCATTGGTGGTACGTGAGCTTGTTGGAAGTGATATGCCAAAATCTCTTCAAATAAACAAACAAAACGCCATCAGTTTCAAACAGACCCTCCGTGCACCCACCAAACAGCTCACCAGAAAATGCCTGCTTTCAGCTGTAATGATGAGTAATACTCACTGCCCTTGCCAACACAGTCATTTTCTTTAGTGGTGTGTTGTGCAGTGTGGCCATTCAGATGAGTGCTGTCTTCTCATCTGGTGCACAGCTAAATGGTGTAAAGAGGAGGGGTTTAGATTTATTGGGAACTGGGGAAACGTTTGGGATGGGCAGGAACCTATACAGGAAGGATGGACTCCACCTAAACCAAAGTGGAACCAGACTGCTGGCATTTAACATTAAAAAGGTTGCAGAGAAGTTTTTAAACTAAGAGATGGGGGAAAGTCAATTGCTGCAGAGGAGCACATGGATCAGATAGAGACTTCTCTTACAGGAGGGTCTACTGATAGAGATTCTCTAGGTTTTGGTGAGGATGGTAAAGAATAAAGGAGAGGCCAGATCAGACGACAGACTTTCACATAAAGAGTGTGACACATCAGAAAAGGGCAGACAAATAAACAGTGACCAGTTTTTAAAGTGCTTGTACGCAAATGCTAGAAGTCTGAATAATAAGATGGGTGAACGAGAGTGCCTCGTGTTAAAGGAGGATATTGACATAATAGGCATCACAGAAACATGGTGGAGTGAGGACAATTAATGGGACACAATCATTCCGGGGTATAAAATATATCGGAAGGACAGAACAGCTCATGGAGGTGGGGGAGTGGCACTATATGTGAAAGAAAATGTAGAATCAAATGAAGTAAAAATCTTAAATGAATCCACATGCTCCATAGAATCTCTATGGATAGTAATTCCATGCTCTAATAAGAATATAACAATAGGGATCTATTATCTACTACCTGATCAGGACAGTGATAGTGACTATGAAATGCTAAAGGAGATTAGAGAGGCTGTCAAAATAAATAACTCAATAATAATGGGGGATTTCAATTATCCCCATATTGACTGGGTACATGTCACCTCAGGATGAAATGCAGAGACAAAATTCCTCGATACTTTAAATGACTGCTTCTTGGAGCAGCTGATACAGGAACCCACAAGGGGAGAGGCAACTCTTGATTTAGTCCTGAGTGGAGCACAAGAGCTGGTCCAAGAGGTAACTATAACAGGACCACTTGGAAATAGTGATCATAATATAATAACATTTAACATTCATGTGGTGGGAACAACACCTCAGCAGCCCAACACTGTGGCATTTAATTTCAGAAAGGGGAACTATGCAAAAATCGGGGGGTTAGTTAAACGGAAATGAATAGGTAAAGTGACTGAAGTGAAATCCCTGTAAGCTGCATGGACACTTTTCAAAGACACCATAATAGAGGCTCAACTTAAATATATACCCCAAATTAAAAACCAAAGTCAAAGACTAAAAAAGAGCCACCGTGGCTTAAAAACCATGTAAAAGAAGCCGTGAGAGACACAAAGGCATCTTTTAAAAAGTGGAAGTCAAATCCTACTGAGGTAACTAGAGAGGAGCATAAACACTGCCAAATTAAGTGTAAAAATGTAATAAGAAAAGCCAAAATGGAGTTTGAAGAACAGCTAGCCAGAAACTCAAAAGGTAATTATAAAATGTTTTTTAAATACGTCAGAAGCAGGAAGCCTGCTAAACAACCAGTGCGGCCCATGGATCATAGAGATGCAAAAAGAGCACTTAAAGGTGATAAAGTCATTGCAGAGAAACTAAATGAATTCTTTTCTTCAGTCTTCACGGCTGAGGACATTAGGGAGATTCCCAAACCTGAGCCGTCTTTTGTAGGTGACAAATCTGAGGAATTGTCACAGATTGAAGTGTCACTAGAGGAGGTTTTGGAACTAATCGATAAACTTAACTGTAACAAGTCACCGGGACCAGGCGACATTCACCCAAGAGTTCTGAAAAAACTCAAATGTGAAATTGCAGAACTATTAACTAAGGTTTGTAACCTGTCCTTTAAATCAGCTTCTGTACCCAGTGACTGGAAGATAGCTAATGTAACGCCAATATTTAAAAAGATCTCTAGAGGTGATCCCGGCAGTTACAGACCGGTAGGTCTAAGGTCCGTACCGGGCAAATTAGTTGAAACAATAGTAAAGAATAAAATTGTCAGGCACATAGAAAAACATAAATTGTTGGGCAGAAGTCAGCATGGTTTCTGTAAAGGGAAATCATGTCTTACTAATCTATTAGAGCTTTTTGAAGGGGTCAACAAACATGTGGACAAGGGGGATCCAGTGGACATAGTGTACTTAGATTTCCAGAAAGCCTTTGACAAGGTCCCTCACCAAAGGCTCTTACGTAAATTAAGTTGCCATGGGATAAGAGGGAAAATCCTTTCGTGGATTGAGAACTGGTTAAAAGAAAGGGAACAAAGGGTAGGAATAAATGGTAAATTTTCAGAATGGAGAGGGGTAACTAGCGGTGTTCCCCAAGGGTCAGTCCTAGGACCAATCCTATTCAACTTATTCATCAGTGATTTGAAGGAAGGGGTAAACAGTGAGGTAGCAAAGTTTGCAGATGATACTAAACTGCTCAAAATAGTTAAGACCCAAGCAGACTGTGAAGAACTTCAAAAAGATCTCACAAAACTAAATGATTGGGCAACAAAATGGCAAATGAAATTTAATGTGGATAAATGTAAAGTAATGCACTTTGGAAAAAATAACCCCAACTATACGTACAAAATGATGGGGGCTACTTTAGCTACAACTAATCAGGAAAAAGATCTTGGAGTCATCTTGGATAGTTCTCTGAAGACATCCATGCAGTGTGCAGCGGCAATCAAAAAAGCAAACAGGATGTTGGGAATCATTAAGGAAGGGATGGAGAATAAGACGGAGAATATCTTATTGCCCTTATACAAATCCATGGTACGCCCACATCTTGAATACGGTGTACAGATGTGGTCTCCTCATCTCAAAAAGGATATACTGGCATTAGAAAAGCTTCAGAGAAGGGCAACTAAAATGATTAGGGGATTGGAACGGGTCCCATATGAGGAGAGATTAAAGAGGCTAGGACTTTTTAGCTTGGAAAAGAGGAGACTAAGGCGGGATATGATAGAGGTATATAAAATTATGAGTGGTGTGGAGAAAGTGAATAAGGAAAAGTTATTTACTTGTTCTCATAATAGAAGAACTAGGGGCCACCCAATGAAATTAGTGGGCAGCAGGTTTAAAACAAATAAAAGGAAGTTGTTCTTCACACAGCGCACAGTCAGCCTGTGGTACTCCTTGCCTGAGGAGGCTGTGGAGGCTAGGACTATAACGGTTTAAAAGAGAACTGGATAAATTCCTGGAGGTTAAGTCCATTAATGGCTATTAGCCAGGATGGGTAAGGAATGGTGTCCCTAGCCTCTGTTTGTCAGAGAGAGTTGATGGATGGCAGGAGAGAGATCACTTGATCTTTACCTGTTAGGTTCACTCACTCTGGGGCACCTGGCATTGGCCACTGTCAATAGACAGGATACTGGGCTAGATGGACCTTTGGTCTGACCCAGTATGGCCTTTCTTGTGCAGCTGGCTTTCTACTTGAAATTTGCCCGGTATTGCAGGCATGCAGGGGCACCGATAGATAGAAGGGGGCAGAGCTGCTGAGGAGTAAGAAGCCCCCATTTTCAGCCATCACTCCCCTGCCTCCCTTCCCTCTCTCCCCTCCCCCACTCCCTTCCGTTGCCACTTTTCCCCCCAGTAACTACTCCAAATGTTTGTATTGATTTAAATTTTGTAAAAGGCAAACAGTGTGAACTCTAGCTCCTGTTCAGCCATATTCTATATGAGAATTAACAGGAACTTCCAGTTTAAATTAGACCGGTTACAGACTCAAGCTATTGACATGGCTCAGTGGCACACACCGAAATATGACAGGACATCATAAATGTTTCTTGTAATTTGAGTTAACAAATCGTACATAATAATGGCTGCTTCACTGTGTTTCTTTTTCATGCCTTGTCTAAAAACCTGAGATGTATAAAAAGGATGTTATAATTAGAGCTGGTGAGGAACTTTTTTATTGGGAAATACTGATTCATCGGAACCAAAATTTTCTGCAGAAACATATGACTTTTGATTAATTTTTGGTGGGGAAGGTTTCTCAGGCCTGGGATGGAATTTCTAGTCAAAACCAGAGAGAGAAATACAGAGAAATACTTTAGTGGTTATGGTACTCATCTGGGTCTACTATATCACAGGTACAAGTGCTCAGCACCAAGCTACTAGCTATTCTGGGGTGGTCTCTCTCTTTCTGTTTCAAAAGGTCTGATGGTTTTGTTCCACATCAGAACAAAAACATATGGAAACCTCAAACTTTTTCACAAAATGGAATTCTTGTTTTCTGGCCAGCACTCGTTATAATCAAACACTTTAGGATTTCTTGGGCCTTTATTTTACTGTAGAGTCTGGAAGTACTTAAGGCTATTTAGGCCTAAAACAAATGGATACAAAAAAAGAAGAAATTTGTGTGTGGTACTTTAAACATCAGTTTTTTAAGAAGGGGATATGTGAACCACTTAGATGGCACAGTGATAATCAGGGGCACATATCTGAGAATGCTGCTGCTGTTTTCATATACTTAGGAAATATATTCTGCAAGCTGCCCAGTACCTCACACAAAGTGCCGAGGGCCATCCCCTCTTGTTGAAGACACGGGAGTTAAAAGTAGAGGTCTCTGCATCTTGCAGAATTGTGCCCTTATTGCAGTATCTCTGACGTTACTATAAGTAAATATTGACTTTCTCATGGAGACCACATTAATAAATAGGTTTTCTGTTGTCAAAGAACAGAATCCAGTATTTCATAAACCATGGAGAGGAAAAAGCATCCAGGCAAAAATAAAAAGTGGAAGCTCTACAAGATGGTGTTTTTTAACTCCCTTGTTCTGAGTCAGATAATCTTTACCAGCTGCTGTGAAACTATTCCGGGCACATGATAACTTTCTAAATATCAGTTTTGCCTCCTTATATTCAGATGTCTCAAGCCTCAGCTGACAACAAAACATGTTAAATTAGAGAAGTATATTAACAATTCTGTATTTTAAACCCCTTGCAAACGTGTTTCTTCAAAGGATTATGCAGCAGCTCTCATCAGAAAGAAAACAATAGCATCTCTTTGAAAACTGAAATTGACTTCCTAATGCCAATTTCTCTAATACTGTAATGCCATTGTGCAGTGCATATGAAACTGATCCTGTCTAAGTAATCTCATGTGTCTGATAAATCCTTGAATTTTAGGTAGGATTACCTTTATATGGTTCCTAGCTCATTTAGGTATTAATTTATCTGTTTCCTTTTTATGTGCAAGTGAGAAGAAATGAGGGTTTAAAGAGAGATGACTCCGGTGCTGCTTTACCAGGAGCTGATGATATCTCTCCATCCAGTCAAGTTCATCCTCTAAGGTCAAGGTAAACTGGGTGAAATCATTATATTTTACAGTCCTTGCTCTCTGGCTCTCTCAGTAATTATTCCTTAGTTAGAATCAAATCATTTATTTCACTATCTGTTCTAAAATTCCGTTTAGTGTTGCAAGTAGTAGTAAATCATGTGCCCCTCTATTCTGCTCTGGAGGTGGCAGCATTTCAGCGGTGGGTATTGCTTCCAATAGAAGTCTCGTGACACATCCTGGTAGAAATGTAATCATGGCAAATAAGAGTCAGATTGATGGAATTTGAAATGGGCCCTAAATTATTGTCTTAATTATTAGGCTCAGGTACTATCTTCTGCTAAGAGGTACAGTATTCCTTTTTTACTTGAAGCATGCCTTTTAAAAAGAGCATTATTGAAAATATTGACACGCTGAAGGACTATATCAAAATTGTTCATTTTTTGATCATTCTCTTATTAAGTGACTGCTGAATGAGTAAAAGGGCTGTACATCAGCATAGTTACTGCAGACAGCAGACAGATGACTATAAGCTATTGTTCATTGTCTGTACAGGTAACACTAAGCATAATTTTAAACTGACTGGTAGGGCCACTGTATCCATGGTGTACAGTCACCATGTACCATATCATACTGTAAAATGGACACTGTTTCTTCCTAAGACAAGGTGGATGAGGTAATATCTTTTATTGGACCAACTTCTGTTGGTGAAAGAGACAAACTTTCGAGCTTACACAGAGCTCTTCTTCAGGTCTGGGAAAGGCACTCAGAGTGTCACAGCTAAACACAAGCTGGAACAGATTAGTTAGCACGTATTTCATAGGACCATTCAAGGTGAAGAGGCCTCTTAACATCCCTTCAATCATAGGGGGGAAAGGTGGGGAAGGAAAAAGAGCTTTTGGAGGGGGCTGTTTTTAGGTAATTGATTGTTGTAACAAGACATAAATAGAGTGTCTATTCAGTCCATAATTTTTAGTGTCTAGCAAGGTTATGAACTTAAGCTCCCAGGCTCATGTTGTGAAAGTGTTTTGCAGGTTTTCTTTGAGGATGAGGACTGATAGGTCAGCTACAAGCCATGCCTACGTGCGCACCTCACAACAGCTGCAGCCGCACCATTGTAAGGTGTGCAGTGTAACCACTCTTTGTCATTGGGAGAGGGAGCTCTCCCAGCGACAAAATAAAACCACCTCCATCGAGGAGCAGCAGCTTTGTCGCTGTGAGAACATCTCCCACCAATGAAGCTCTGTCCACACCAGTGCTTTTCATCATTACAACTTTTGTCATTCGGGGAGGTGTGTTTTCCACACCCCTGAGCGATGAACATTTTAATGACAAAAGTGAAGAGTGGACATGGCCATAGAGTGATCGCTCTGTGAAAAGTGCTCACACACAGGTGGTAAGGTGTTTTGGTCTTTTATCATTTTCCTGTGTGAGTTAATTCGAGAGCACAGTGACTGTCTGGTTTCACCCACATAGTTGTTGTTGGGGCATTTCGTGCACTGGATGAGGTACCCACATGTTGCAACAGATATCTTGAAAGGTACGTTGTGAGGGGGTGTTGATCATCGTAGCAGTGGAAATATGTCTTCAGGTCTTGCATGTGGTGTTCTGGCAGGGTCTGGTGCCACTTTGAGTTAATTTCCCCTGGTCAGAGGGGTGCTTGCTTCTGACGATGAGCTTGAAAAGGTTGCGAGTTGTTTGAAGGCCAGAAGAGGGGGCTCAGGGAAGATTTCTTTCAGGATGGGGTCCCCATCAAGTGTGGGTTGTAGTTGTTTGATGATACTTCATATGGGTTCCAGGGTGGGATAGTAAGTAATACGTAAGGTTGTGCACTCAGAGAGGGTTTTACAGAAGTTGGTCCAGTAAAAGATATCACCTCACCTGCCTTGTCTCTGTAATATCCTAGGACCGATACGGCTACAACAACACTATATACAACTATTTTTCCTATTAGTTTTTTCATTAAAATAGCATGTTATTGGTATAAATAAAAAAGCAGTATCCTACTTCATGTATCTTCTAGTTAGAGCATATTGCAACATCTGCAGTATACTTAAGATTATATAAGAGTGCCATTTTTTTTCCACTTGCTTAAAGGTTTCACAAACTGTCACCTTTCAGGCTGAAATTTCTCATGTCTCATCTCTGCCAGATGACAAATCACTCTGGACAGTACAACCAAAAGTGGTTCAGATATTTTGTATAGTAAGAGAGTGGGGGAATACTGTTTTAACAACTCTTGGCCTCAACTGTTTGGGGTATATTGGTGGCAGGATCCCTGCCTCATTCTGTAGGATGTTTGTGAACGCATATGTATTAAGGTACAGCGTGCAATGCAGTCCTGCCTCATCTCATGCAGAAAGGAAAAGTACACCTGGAAATGGGAGCCATTTCAGTGAATGTAGAAGGTCTCCTTGAAGGTATCAGAGAGAATCCGTCATGTCTAGGATGGTGTTCAGTGACTGAAGCAGAGAGCCACACATTGAACAATGAGATGAAAATAAAAGTTGAATACCTAGTTTGTGCATTGTGCACCATACGCTCAGTGCCCTGAATAAGGCAGTGGTCCTATGGACAAATGGGTGATCATGTAATTAAAAATCGTGTCTTAACACATATGCCCAAAGGAGCAGAATTAAATTTGCATGAGATTTCCAAACTTTTCAATGCTTCATTTGACAACTATAACATTTTTACATGTGTATTTTGTGTGAAATTATATTATTCTGTACAAAATTTTTTGTTTACTTGTGTGTGTATTAGTGTGTAGGAGACATTTTGCAGGAATTGAGGAGACACATATTGTGTTGCATGGCTATATATACTTGCACACACAGACAACACATGCATGTGTATATAATGTATTGACATTTACACAAACAGTAGATGTGTAGAATGTATTAGGGATCTGGTGGTTCTTGATGTAGGAGATTTTTAGCCTGTTCATGAATTTTAAAGGCAAGTTTTATAGATTCCTGTTTCGTGGAGTTCCATCAGAAATAGTGTTGTATGTTTCTATGGTGTCTTTTCTTATTCTAACTCCAAATCAGAAGAGACTTTCCTACCAGAGTAAATGAGAAAAAGGAAACTATTTTCTACACAAAGAGTATTCTTATAACTTTCTACATTTCCTTTACCGTCATTTTCCTCTATTTTGATGACTGCTGCTGCTAAATCTTGGGAGGATTATCATAGAAATGAGGGTGAAGTCATAGACTGGACATTGTTATTGAACTGCAGGATAAAACAGCAGTAGTAGGTAGGCAGTGAGAGAGGGTGAGATCTTTTGCTTTTGTTTACAAGGCATTTCGGATATGGGAAGCAATATGTGATATGAAAGTGACTCAGACTGTTGAACTGCTGCCAATTTGACCAGTGAAAGTCCTTTAAGACCATAAGAACATGCTTTCCCTTAGTTCACCTTATTGTCTTGCCTTTCTTTCTACATCTCTTTTAAGATTAGTAAATTTAATGGTAGCAATTTGTATTACGTGAAATTTAGAGGGGAAAATATTGCTTTAACAATACAAATAGTTTGTTTGCTTACAGATGAGTTGAACTGCAAAGTTCAGAGTTGTGTCTGATCTTCCTCCAAGGTTCAGTGATATTTGGATCCAGTGTTTTTGTCCTGTTTCTCCATTTCTGCTTAAAATGCCATTTTGCTCTGAAAAATTATTCAAAAACAGCAATGTGGGAGGTACCATGTTTATTTTTTTTAATTATTTACATAATAACCTTGCTCTCTTCCGAAGTTCAGACCTGGCTTTTCTAAATCCAATCCAGCAAATGCATCTGAGGTCTGAAAGTCAAACTGGATTCTTAAAGTATAAAGATTTTGAAACCACGCTTTGCTCTCAATTTTAACTTAGAAGCCACACTGAAAACAGTGGAGTTGTGCAGCTATAACCCAGAGCAGAATTTGATCCTGCAGTAGAAGCTTAGTTAACATTACTATTGATTGTATGAGGCAGAATAGAAAGAAGTTCACTCTCCAATAGATATATGGACTTTATTATGCTTACAAGTGTAAAAAGTAGCCATAATTTGTTATTGACATAGAAGAGAGCCCTTACAGTACAGCTCAGAGAGCAGATCTGCAAAGTAAGAAGGTGCCATTTTTTCAAAAACACTTCTCAGAGTTCAGATGCACTTTCTTTATTATAGAAATTTACAGCTATTGAAGTACACACACACACCCCTCTCTAAGGAGAGCAGACTGCCAAGTTTTAATTTTTTCAAAATGCTGTTTCCTACTTGGCAGTTGTAAATTAACCATACCCTATTCATCCACCCATGAAAAATACCCAGTTGACTGGAATTTTGTGTGTAATTGTTAGTTCTTCCTTTGTCCTGTGAGTTCAGAGTACTATGAAGTGTATATGAGTTATTACGGTTAGTTGTCCCCTTAGCATTTGATGGCACATTTCTTTGTTTTGATTGACACTATTCTGAGATGATCTCTGTACAAACATAAATCTCTGTATCTTGTTCATAAAATTCACTGCCCTCGTAGCATGCCCTTAGGGGCAGCCTGCTTAATTATCCTTACAACAACCATTATAAAATAGCAGGTTTGTACTAGGTGCAAAACTTGGGATAATAGAAATATATAAATTGTGTCAGAAGATAGGCTCTGAACAACTTTACCAATCAAAAGTGTGCTGTTCACATGGGGCGGTCTGATAATGAGCTAGCAAAAACCATAGGCATTTCAACTGCTTAAGAATACTTGTAATCCTTTTGTGTGTGTGTGTGTGTGTGTTCTGTGATGGGTTTTCCTAGTGTCCTCTGTTTAGGCCTCTTGGAATGCAGTCAGTAGCATAACAATCTATATTCTTACTTTATGTCTATTTTCCTCTTTTCTTCTTCCTTTTCTTTTCCCTTCTTTATTTCTTCTTCCTTTCTCTTTCCAGGGGCAGCAGCCGATACGGATCTACTTCCTCTCCCACTGCTGTCTTTCCTTTCCAAAAAGAAAACGAGGAATACTTGTAGCACCTTAGAGACAAACCAGTTTATTTCAGCATAAGCTTTCGTGGGCTATAACCCACTTCATCAGGCGATTACTTTTCCTTTCCAAGTAACTGATAGGTTTCCATTTCCAGCTCTAGCCCTCTCAGTATGTCCTCTCTCAATCAGATCTGCTCTTGATCCTTCTGCTGCACTGTTAATTAGATAAGACCTAATTCATTCCTTTCCCTAGCTTCCTTCTCTGATCCAATACCTGTAATTTCTTGGTAAGTACACTGGTAATGAGTTAACTCATTCCCCACTGTTATAGGAATTAATCTGCCACTTGACTTGTCATCCACCAGCACTCTTAATAAGTAACTTATTGAGATCTGACTTCAGTTCACAGACCAAAAAACAAAGGGTTGTGACTGAAAATCCAGGCTGACATTGTGGCCCTAGGCCATGCAGTTGTACAATGTTGTGGTGCAGCAGGGGATTTTTGGGACAACAATAATATTTGGCCCTTGCAAAGAGCTGTACATCTCAAAGTTCCTTACAAAAGTTGGTCAGCAGCAGGAATCCTTCCATTTAATGGAAAGGAAATGCCATTCTGGTGGCCTATGTACTGAATCATGCTGGCTCCTTATGTAAATCATTGCAAAGCTAGGGTCCTCTATTTGTAGTTCATTTCCTTAACAGTTAAGTCAGCTGCATCTGCATTTGCCCAATATTCCTCCAAGCTTTCAATGTAAAAAACAAACAACCCCTTAATAAAAATGTGGTGGATCTGCTTAAATGTATTGGGCACCAGTTGTGCCTCAAAAATAAATGAATAAATAGGTATATATAATTTTCCAAATAATAAAATTAGTCACCATAGTGTAGATATATTATTAAAAAGTCATTTTTCAATTTGAGGGGCAAACGATTCCTGATATAGCCTGTGGAAACGTCTCATATTTTCATATCCCACTTGCTAACTCTCAGAGATACTCGTGTTCAAAATGTGGCTTATCTCACCCAGAGCCCAACCTTTAACATTGATCCTACCCAGGCTTATATAGGTACTTAACTATGTTCACTGTAAATAGTTCCACAGCAGGAATGGGGAACTACTTTAATATTTTCACCACAGCAGGGGACTACTTTGTATGTAAAGATAAACATGTGTGTAAGTCTTTGTGAGACTGAAGCTTTATCTCATTACCTGATCCTGCATGAACATTCGCTTAGGTCTGCTGTAGGATGGAGCATCCAGATGTGAGAGGGGAAACAATATAATAAAAGCTGCAGGTTAGGTGACTAAGTAAATAGCTTTTTCTGTAAATACTCTATTTTTCACCCAAGCCTCCATTTAAAGAAACACTCTAGTATCTTAAGCAATTTGTTAGCATGCTTGCAACTCATAAATGACTGAATTCGCTTTTTATTGTTTAAATCCCTCCTGTTGTGAGAATTTTCTATGACAGTTAATATTCAAAGGGAAGTAGATTTCATAGAATATCTAGATTTTATGTGTGTGTACATACAATGTTTTATGTACACACACACACACACACAGTTGCCCTATTCTTAGCATTTTGTTCATTAGAATCACAGTTATGCAAGTGTGTGTATCTCCAAAACTACACACACAAATTAACGTTAATAACTGCACCATCTGCTTAGCTGGTTTTGTCTGTTCTAAATGCATCTCCTTTTTAGATCTAACAATTTTAAAGTCTAAATATATATGACAGTATTCTTTTCTTGCCTTAGAAGTCTGTAAATTAGATTTTAGTCTGAAAGACTGTATTTTTTAGACATGTGTTTACCCTTGATAGTACTAAATAATAATGGAAAACCTTCACTACAGTTTCACAAAGGTGTAACAATCTGAATTCATAATTCGTTGTGGTATGTAACTGTTAAGATTTATTTCTATGATACCCATCATCCTAGTATTTGGTCACAATTGACATACTTGTAGAAGTACCAAAAGTTTCTTTTAGAAGTATACAATGCTCTCTAACCTCCTGCATCCCTTCAGATTTAAAGATGATTCTCAAAGATTTAAAAAAAAATTGTGAGCATGCTTTTTATTTGCTTTATGAGGTGTAAAGATGGACTGAAGAGGAGAGAGTGAGCAAGTATGGGTATTTTGGGGGGGTGTCCCCCCTTTTCCATATGTGCTTAACATCTGGAACATCAGGCCTTGGCTTCCCTGTTTTGTCTAGGAACTGCATGAGGGACTGGAGAATGAATGAAATTATAACATCCAAGAGATTGGTTGTTGCCTCAGAAAGAGCATCATGAGGCAATGTGCCTGAGGGAGCTCTCTCGGGGTATGTCTACAGCACAAATCTAAGGTGTAATTGCAGTGCGGGTAGTTAAACTGGTGCTGGCTTTAATCTAATTAGCATGAGTGAGATAGTAGAGAAGACGTAGCAGAATGGGCTAGCATCCCAAGTATATACACAGGGTCTCTGGCTCGTACTGGGGCAGCCAATCAAGTGCTAAAGCCTCTGCCATTATATCTTCACTACTGTTATTACCTGCGCTGGCTAGATTTGCCTACTGGCACTACAGTTGCATCTTAATTTTCAGTGTAGACATGCCTTTGGAGGGAAATGCACCAGTATGCCCTGCCCCATTCATGTGCACCGATGCATGGGGACCAGTCCCAGAAGACTTCTTATCTGCTATAGGACTTCCGCTTCCCAACAGAGGGAGCAGGTGGGGTGTTTTTCACCAATGGAAATATCCTGGCTGTGGATCGCAAGGATATATACCACACATTTGATTCCTTCTAAGTAAGCAGCCTGCAAAAGAGAAGAAATCAAGTATATTTGTGTTCTTTTTTGATGTATAAAAAAGTCTTGAAAATAGCTTTTGCACAGAAAAGTATATTTTTCCTTCGTGCGATGACTTTGTTTTGGGGTTTGGGGTGGTTTGGGGATTGTTTTTGTTTATTGACTTAAGAAAAGTAGTTCTTTCCTCTTTTTCCTGGCAGGCTTCTTGGATGGCTAGAGTACTTGATTCAGAGCTTTCTCTGCCCTCAAATGATAGGTGGGAGGCACTGAGTCTTTCACAAATGCCACTTCGGAGAAAATTTTTTTTTTCCCCAGACTCTTCATTATATAGACATTATGAAAAGTCAACAAAAGGGCAAGACTTAATTGGATTTTAAAAAACAAGATCTCTCTTTCCAGCAGAGTGAGCAACATTAAAATGCAATGTTTTACAGGAATCTGGATGCCGGGTGTTTTAAACTGTATCTGATTCAGGCAAAGATGTTTTGTCTTACAGTCCCATCTAAGTAATTAATAGAGACTTGTTACAAAAATATAGTTGAAAGCATTATGTAAGCCTGTTAAATGCCATCTAGTTTATGCATTCTGGTTACTTTTAAATGCCAGATTTTAAAACCTATTTATCCATTCCTCTTGCTGGAAAAGAGAGATCTGATCTTTTTCAGAACATTCTTAGTTTTTTTTTCCAGCTACAGATTCATTAGTTTTTTTGGTGGCATTGTGTTTTTGGTAGAATTTATTCCCATACAATAAATGACAAACAGTGGTGGAAACTTGGAGTATTTCTGGTATTTTCCATATTAATATATTGCTGTAGGCTGTTTCAGTCCAGGAATATTTTGCCTTAACTCCTCAGTTGCTGAATAAATAAATCTCACAAAAAATAATTGCACTAGATTTCCTGCTTTGCTGGTCTAGGTTCTTACTCTATACTCATCACCATGGTGTCTTAGCGCTTAACTGTATTTTAATCATAACTGTATCTTTTTCCTCTACTCCAACTAAGTAGGCAGTATGAAGCATCACTTGAAGGCAACCTGATAAGCCAAGAAATAATGTTAAAGCGTCAAGAAGAGGAAATGATACAGCTGCAGGCTAGAATGGCTCTTAGACAGTCTCGACTAAGCCTCTACCAAGGAGACCTGGGTAGGACGTCAGTGCTGGACATGACTAGAGACCCTCTGAGAGAGATAGCATTGGAAACAGCCATGACCCAAAGAAAACTGAGGGTAACATTTTAACTCATTTGCACTCTTACTATTCATTTTGGTGGAGCATTGCCTCAACTTATTTTAAAGACTGAAATGCAAGTCTATGGTATTTATGGTTCCAAAGTCAATTCTTTTTGTCCAGAATCAAAGCTGCCATTCACAAAATAAATAGAAAGATGACTGGTTTTTCTGATTGGAAAGAATGCCCTCATGTAAGGTGGCACTTCTGATGCCTTGTAGATTCTGTACCTATGCATCCTAAAACAGCACGACAGCCCTAGTTAGCTTAGTGAGATATTAAGTTAGAAAACAAATCTTCACCACTTAAATGTCGAAGTTGTTCTCCACTTCACTACCAAATAGCACGACTAGCAGTTTGTTAGGGGTTTTTCATTCTTACTGTCCTGCTATGCTCTGCATTTTTCAATCATTTTTACAGGCATTCCATATGCTAAGTGTTCCAACAGTGCAGAGATCATTAAGCAAAGAACTTAAGACAACTGTGTCTGGCTTGGCTTTGATACCAGTAGGCATCTCAGCCAGGCCAATCTTAATTACAGTTCCTCCTCTTTGTCCACTTCCCCGCCTCCCTTAGCCAGTTATAATTCATGATTTATACTGGTGAGAAATGCATCTTTCCATTCATACACTCTGGATATTGGAACTAAATAGTGGAACTAGTGGGGGTCACTCCACTTCTTGGAATCCGTTTTCTCTGATGGTTCTCCAGTCACTTGTTAATTGAATCTCATCTTCACCCCATACATGCTTCTCTTGCTCACCCTTGTCATTCTGTAGATTCTCATTTTCCCCAACAGGCCCAGGAAAGCCGGATTCTGTTGTGTTTTTGAAACTACTGCAGTGATGACCTTTCCCTCCCAGTCCTATGGGCTGGTCTGCACAAGGTAGATCTTTGAGTGCATGCAAAGCCTTATTCGCTTCAGAGGATTCACTCTGGCTCAGGGGCCAGCCTGTGCAGAACAGCATTGCAGGATCGGGGCCTTAGGTTGCACCAGGGTTTTTTGTTAGCTCATGAGTGTGCAAATGTAATTTGTTTGGTTTTTTTAGTCTAACTGAAGGATGGTTTAATAAAACTAAGCCTGTGAATGGTGCATGTCACTGGTGGAATGGGACTGTTAAAGATTTTAACAGTGTCAGTGAATGTCAGATTCCCGAACGTCAGGCATGGCTACCTGTTGATGCTATGACAGCAGGTTCACTCTTGTGTGTAGGAGTAAATTAGCTGTGTGTAATATTGAAATATATAAATAATGTTGTGCGGGAAATACTTTTGCCATAGCAGCCAACGTAACTTAGGTCACACTGACACAGGTGAATTCTTCCAGCTAAGCTGGCTGTTGAGACCAATTCAGCATATACTTCTGGGTTTAAATCAGTGTTCATTTCAACTTTCCAGTTCACCTTTTAAGAATTCATTACTTGTCAGTCTCTGGCTGTAGAAACACAAAGAGTTAATTCAGACTCCTGTGATTTGCAGAATTTCTTCGGCCCTGAGTTTGTGAAAATGACTATTGAGCCCTTCGTCTCCTTGGATCTACCAAAGTCAATCTTGGTAAGAAATGATCTATTCAGCAATAAGTTGTAGTAGGAATATATTAAACCATTAGTACATCTTTATGAAACATGTGAATGGTCTAATACTTTATTTCACAAAATGCAGACTAAGAAAGGGAAGAATGAGGATACCAGGCGGAAAGTAAACATAATGCTTTTAAGTGGACAGAGGCTGGAGCTGACCTGTGATACCAAAACTATTTGCAAAGATGTTTTTGATATGGTGGTAGCCCATGTTGGTTTAGTGGAACACCACTTGTTTGGCTTGGCTAGCCTGAAAGGTAAGAACAATGTTTTAATTTAACTGAGAGGTGTAAAGTTACTAAATATGCTGTGTTGGAGACAGGCAAAGGAAAATTTTAGATGGATGGAAGACCAGAGCAATCATTTAATGATTTAGGGTCAGGGTCTGCCTCCCTTACCTTGCGCAATGAACAAATCCATTTTTGCTGAAATTAGTGTGGTATTATACAACCTGAATAACAGTAAGAGAATCAGGGTGGTTCTTTATCTTTGTTACTTTGCATTTTCTTCCCTCCTCCAAGTTGTCTTTCACTTTGTATGTTTCTGGTCAACAGGGACCTCTTGGAGATGGCTTTGGATCTGATCAAAATGCTGTTACTTTGGGTCTGATCAAAATACTCTCTTACAAAATGCTTCTGCTAACATTACTCTTCCTGAGCAGAATCTTGCTATGCAAGTATTCCCACTGACATCAATAGGACTACTTGTGTAGAGAGGTATTAGTCAATATATGGGTGGCCGCACTGAGCCCTTAGTGGTTCAATATAAGAGCTAGTCAGAAATTTTCCAACAGATCTTTCCACAGGAAAATGCCAATATAGAAAATTGATTTTGCCAAAATTGATAGAAATCTGTAAGGTTTCCAAGGGACTTCTAGGTTTCTGATTCCCCAAGTTGCCTGTCTCCCCACTTTGTGGACTGGCAGGTTCCAGATAACTTGCAAAGCCTTGGAAACATGAAGAGAAAGTGGAAGTGAAATATTGTTTAGACTTTTTTTAACTGAAATTTTGGAATTCCCGTTCTGTGGAATGCTCATTCAGAATGATTATTTTAACTTCTGGAATATCCCACAGAACAGGAATTCAGGGTTCCAACCAGTCTTATTCAGAGTATTTAAGGCTTTTACTTACTATAGCTTCTTCCATGCATTGAAGTTCTAGGGAGCAAACTGAAATTTTCCAGTGCATACCAGGGGTGTTGTGTTCGGTAATGTAATTTTCTGACCACAAGGAAATGGATTAAGACCTCCAAACTCATTTCATGTAGGCCACCAAATAGTCATCACAAATAGCAATACTTTGTCTCTACATCCTGGGTTGAGTTTTAAATGATAAAAAACTTTTTCTCCTTACTAACCACTGAGCCATTCCTTCAGCTCATTTTATTGTGCATTATAATACTCTGCTTGTTGATAGAATATTAACCATGAAGAATAAACTGCAAAATTGTAAAAGTGATCTTAATTCTGCAACTGGAGAAAGTGTCTGTTTATGAAAATGCTTTCCTCTCATCCATGTTACAGACAATGAATTTTTCTTCGTCGATCCTGACTTAAAACTAACTAAAGTTGCTCCAGAAGGATGGAAAGAGGAACCTAAGAAAAAGAGCAAAGCCACAATCAACTTCACCTTGTTCTTTCGCATTAAGTTTTTCGTGGATGATGTCAGTCTTATACAGTGAGTAGCCAAATTTTATTGTCTCATCATCCTCTTAATTGGGTCCTTCCCCATCTTTAATTTCCCTCCACCTCTTCAGGTTATATGTGCACAGTGTTAGAAGCATTGCTGAAAGGAGCAATGTTGTGTGTTGTTTTTCCCCCAGGCACACTCTGACATGTCACCAGTATTATCTACAGCTACGGAAAGATCTCCTGGAGGAAAGGATGCACTGTGATGATGAGACAGCTTTACTGCTAGCATCTCTGGCCCTCCAGGCTGAGTATGGAGATTACCAGGCTGAGGTAGGATGTCTGTTCATCTCTGGACAATTGCTGTTTGTGCTATTCAATTACTGCACTTGCTCTGTGGTATGCTTCAGGACTGAATATGTTCCAGTTCTTTGAGAGTTCAATTGATCTGCTGTTTGTAGTTGTTACACTGTTTGAAGTCTAGTGGAGAGAGAACACAGATGTTCTTTCATGTAGAAATCATGGAATTTAGCTCTAGCTCTGGGTTCAGAGTCTGAGCTCCTTCCCCACACTCAGTCTGAAAGTTCAGATCCTGAGGTTTTAGCTCAAGCCCATCTTTACACACAGACACAAACACAGAAGATTGTTGTTTTTGTAGTAACATATGAAGAATAAAAATGCTTCCCTTTATAGGTACATGGATTATCCTATTTTAGACTAGAACATTACCTGCCAGCTAGGGTGATGGAGAAACTAGACTTATCGTACGTCAAAGAGGAGCTGCCCAAGCTGCATAGCACTTATGTGGGTGCATCTGAAAAAGAAACAGAGATAGAATTTTTGAAGGTAAGTCATCCTGTGTTCATGTGAGATTCTCTATACAAGGAGCATGGGATAGATAGAGAGCCTGGAATTGAAATGGAGAACAAAGGAAAATAGTTAGTCTTCTAAAATAGCATTGGCAAGGGGCAAAACTTAAGAGGATCCACTTAAAAGATACAATTATTAAAAGTGAGGAAAGGAAATTGTACACGACGGAGAAAAGCCTTTAATGTTTTTCCTTCAGCTGTTTTACTAGGTGCATTACTAAAATCTCATCATATATTAAAGAGTCTGATCATCATACGATTATAAAGAAAACTCTTAGTTTATATATTTCTCCCTCTCTGAAATTTGTCCTAATTTGTTGACTAAAAGTATCACAGATCTGATATCACAAATAACCAAAGTCTTATTGAAACTCATACTATCCATGTCTAGGATATCCTAGAGCAGTGGTCATCAAACTGGGGTGCGCGCACCTCCAGGGTGCGTGAGACCCTGGTGCCGCCACTGATCCCACCCGGGACACCACCGAACTCTCAGGTAGGCTATTTTAGTACCACCAAAATGCCGCCGCGGAAAGCGGAAGCTTTCGCTTTCCAGGGCGGCATTTCGGTGGACATAAGCCCCGGGGCCGCTTGACTTTTTCCTCGGCGAGAAGGGGCCACCGAGGAAAAAGTTTGAAGACCCCTATCCTAGAGTATGGTGTCTTTCAGGACACCTTCAGTGAAGCAGGAAGCATTGAAAATATTTCACAGGCATTTAACTCCAAGTTTTTTCTTTCCTTTCCTTTGCAGATCACCTGTAAGATAGCTAGTATATAGTAACATATAGTAAGCAGGGGGGGCTTAAATAGGGGGTAGGGGTCTCTGGAGGGGGGGCAGGGGACAAGGAGCAGGAGGATTGGATGGATGGGGTTTCTGAGGGGGGCAGGAAGTGGGAGGGAGTCAGATGGGAGCGGAGGCCAGGCTGTTTGGAGAGGCACAGCCTTTCCTACCCGGCCCTCCGGAGAGGCACAGCCTTTCCTACCCGGCCCTCTGTACAATTTTGCAACCTCAATATGGCCCTCAGGCCAAAAAGTTTGCCCATGCCTGGCATATAGCCATTTATAACACCTTCTACTGATGTGCTCACAACTATCTACCATACGTACTGCTCATGTCTGTAACATGTTTATAACATCTATAAATCCTGTGTGAATCGAACTGCAATGTAAAGTGTGACCATATGATTTTTTTTAACTCGTCAATGTCCCTGTAGATTTTTCTAACATCCTTAACTTCATAGTCTCACAAACATACCTCTATGTAGATCTGCCAGAGGCTGACAGAATATGGTGCTCATTTTCATCGGGTGTTGCCTGAGAAGAAATCCCAAACTGGAATCCTGCTGGGAGTGTGTTCCAAGGGAGTTCTTATTTTTGAAGTTCACAATGGAGTCCGCACACCTGTACTTCGCTTCCCGTGGAGAGAAACAAAGAAAATATCCTTTAGCGTACGTCTGTATATGTGGTTTTTAGCTTTGTGTTCGTTATTTTTGCATATATATATATATATATATATATTAATAATAATAAATGGCATTTTCCAGTGTGATCTGTGAATGTCTTTTGTGGAGCTGGAGTTCTTCCTTCATGGGGTTAATTCGTGGGTTCTGATGTTTACGGTTCTGAATTACTAGGCCCATATGTCACAGGAGTACCAAACTCAGGACAGCTCAGGGGCCTAAAGGGTTCTTGCCACCTTCTTTTCTTGTGAATTTTGAGATTTGCTCCCTACCCCCATTGGATTGATAGTAACATAGCATCATTCCAGAAGGAAATTGTCCTTTCATTAGGAATTACAATTACTGAGCACCTCTCTCCCTTCCAATCTCACCCTTTTGCTGTTCAGCTTCCCCACTCTGGAACCCATCTCTGCATGTTTATCTTCACTGTGTGAGGTGTCCTCTGCTGGCTTCAGGTGTCCTCTGCTGCCTCAGATTCCATCACCTGTTGTGACCAGCCCCTTCTCTCTACTCCCTCACATGGAGCTCATCCCCACCGTCTCACTTGTGTCTCTCCTCCAGTCCTGTTTCAGCTCACTCCCCAGCCACTGCTCTTTCCCTTTAGTCTCCAGTGCCATGTGAGTTCCTAACATAGCTCCTCCTAACTCCAATGCCCTGTGGTCCCCCAAACCTCAGTTCCTCCCATAACTCCCATCTCACTGCCCCACTGTCCCTGTGTCCCTCTAATCTGCCCAGCACCTTGGCTCTCTCAAAAGCCCATAAACACAGCCCCACAACTTTTCCCAACCCGCTTATGGCCCTGAAATACCACTTAGGGATCTGTTCGTTTCCTTTCCATTGTTTTCTGGGAGTGGCTGACTCATCTCTGTTCTCCAGAGTTTGCCAGGTAAGGGAGGAGTGCACTTGTAACGCCACTCCAACAAGATCCTGTTGCCACTCCAGCTGGCAACAGGATCTTCAGGGTAGGAATGGCAAGTTCCCCTTCTCCAGTCCGAAGGGAGCTCTAGGCTCACTTAGCCATTTATAAGCAGCATCTGGTTCCCAAAAGTGTTGTTTCCCTGCACTCAAGGGGATGCTCTTCCAAATAAAGGCAAGAAACCATCCTGAAGACAAGGAGAAAGCCTGCCCACTTGTTATGGCCATAGGCACTCCTCCCAGAGTATATGCAAGATGGGGCACAGCCTGCTGAGTAGAGCCAGAGGAAGAATTTCAAGGTAGTGGGCTGAGTGACAAATACACTATACTCCACACAATTAGGAAATCCACTTATGCTGCGTTATGATTATGTCGTCTCCAGGCACAGTCTAGCTAAATGATGATGAATGGCAATATCTGATGCTTAATCAGGACAACATTAGCAACACTCAACTCAATAGGGACACTTTCAGATGATCTAATGGATTAAATAAATGTTAATAGATTTGGAATTTCAAGCGCTAGTCTTTTAACAGACAAAGAAGATAAGACTTTAATGCAGCCTACTAACTTCTGTGAAAACTTCAAACTGCTTTGCCTTCACTAAGGTTTTACCTCAAGTTAGCTAACTCAGGTTAAGAGTACATCTCTCTTTTATTTTTATTTTTTTTAATTTCTTTTGTAGTGAAGATAAGGCCTGTGATACCAGCTAAGATTTTCATAATTACCAAAAAAAAAAAAAAAAAAAAAAGAAAGAAACCTAGGTATATTTGTGGCACCTTAGAGACTAACAAATTTATTTGGGCACAAGCTTTCATGGGCTATAGCCCACTTCATCAGATGCATAGCTGTAGCTCACGAAAGCTTATGCCCAAATAAATTTGTTAGTCTCTACAAGTTAGTGCCACAAGTACACCTTGTTCTTTTTGCGGATACAGACTAACACGGCTGCTACTCAGATAATTACCAAAGGGATTTAGGCACCCAGCTTCCATGGACTTTCAGTAGCATATGGGTTTGTAATTCCCTTAGGGGCTTTTTAAGAATTCCACTCTGCTAGTTCAGGTAGAAACTGCTGCTATTAGTTTGTTGCTGACACAACAGTAAGCAGTGAGATGAATATACTTTGGGCTGACTGAGATACTATGTAGTTGTTGTTTTTGATGCAGGAATATCACTATGTAAATCTAATATATTAAATGGATATAAGTGTCTATATGTTGAAAATTAATCTGGTTAATGCAATTTGCTTTAATAAGCCTTATTTCCTGACCCCTGTTTGCACAGAAACATGTTATATTCTCTAAGGCTGAAAAACAGCATTATTTTTATTACCTATTTTTCATCTTATAGAAAAAGAAAATAACTCTGCAGAATGTGTCAGATGGTATAAAGCATGCATTCCAAACTGACACTAGTAAGACTTGCCAATACCTTCTGCACCTCTGCTCTTCCCAGCACAAATTCCAGCTACAGATGAGAGCCAGACAGAGCAACCAAGACACTCAGGACATTGGTAAGGACTGTGGTTTTCTTTTTTAAGAACAGTAACTGTGTGTATATTTATATGAAAAAAGTGTTACTAGTAGTGTAGTAGTTCCATTGATCCCCATACCTATACCGCTACATTTGGAGGCTCTATATTCTAAGGAGAATATAGTAGGTCAGCAGTTCTCAAGCTGTGATCTGAAGAGATCAGGCTGGTCACATGGTGCTGGCTCTCCTTACTTCCAGCCACTACATTTGTGGAAAAGAAAGCTAAAAATACTTTCCTATTACTACTTTTTCATCTGAGCAATTTCATTAGTTGCTACAACCGTGATGTGTGATTGCAGATACGAGAGGTGCTCCATGTGAGTGCAAACGGGAGGGGAAGCAGTTTATAACACTACATCTCTTAAGCAGTGGGGGAGTCTAATTTGTATGCTAATTAAAACTTATAGTCAACCATCAAAAAATGCACTATCTCAGTGTGAGTTGGTTTCTTCAAGAAAGTAGTTGGCAATTAATCTTAAGGTGAGTGGCTAAGATACAAGAAAAAGATACCTTTGTAGATTAGTAACTTAAATTGGATTGAGCAATGCCCTCCTCCTTGAAATAGATAAGCAATGTTTATTTGACTTCTAAATGGAATGCAGCCTGGTTGGTCTGCTGGCTTCTTATAGAGCCCCCAAAGTGGTATTTTGTTCAGTCTGTTTTGTTCATTCTTACCACGTTTTACATTTCAGTCAGCCTGCAGAGACATCTCCCCTCTACAGCCAATTGCTGTGCTTCAGATTTACACCAGTCTGAGATCAGAGTCTGGCCCTATTGCTGTAGAAATGCTGGTCTCTGATGAAAGATAGAATTGACCATGGCAACTGTGCAGCTTTTCTGTTCTATCAGACACTGCAGACCATTTAGCATAAAGAAATGGAACAAAGTGACTCCAGTCCTTTGAGCCATATTCTAACTCAATGTCAGTTTATTCTAAAAAGCACAGAAGACATTGCATGCAGGGCTTTTTTGCCCAGCTGACTCAGTGACTTTTACACACACAGCTTGTTTTTTGCTATGGGAGTCTGGAGACTAATAGATTTGTTTTGCTTGTGTGCACAGCACCCTTCTGCAAACTCAGAGGCCTGGGCGTTCATCCATCAATTCTGAGCAAGAAGTAAATTAAGTGTCTAAGAGAATTGCATTTGTTCAAAAATGAAACTAATGTAGGGGAAAAAGCATGCTTTCCTCCACAGTTTCACAATGGAACTGTTAATGTGTTTTGGTAGACTCCTTTAAAATGATTGCCCAGCCTGTATTCCCTACAGAATTAATAGAAAAATGTATACAGTAATATCCAAAAAGTTGTGGAGAGATATTAAACAGCATACAGTTTAAAATGAAACAACCACAATGTAAATAAACAAAATAGTGCGGTGGTATTAGTATTATTAATAATATTCCTTATATAGCAGTGGTGCTTAGAGTCTTCCATCAGGATCTCCGCTGCAATGTGCTGGGCTAGGTACAAACATATGCTAAGAGTCCCTTTCCCAAAAACCTTACAATGTAAATAGGGAACAAGACCTAATGGATGGATATAGAATTCAGCAGAATGGAGGAGAAAGAAAACATGGGTGCCTGTAATAACAACACAAGGTACTTCTAATAGAAAGTGTACATCTTAGTTGTGGGAAGGGCTAATAGTATAAATTAACAAGAGATGATACTAATGCTAATAGAAGATACTAACTCATTAGACAGTGTTCCATGGGCACGGCAGCTGGGAGGTTATAAATAAGGATTAGAATGAGGCTATGACCCATTTCTTGGAAGTACAATGTGTGATGTCTAAAAGGAGAGCAGTTGAAACTTATCTTGGTTTTAACAAAGCATTTGATAAAGTATCTGATGGGAACATAGTAAGATAAAGGGTGCTGGCATCAGTATTTGACCTAGCTAAATTAATTGCAACCAGCAAATTTGTATGAAGAGTAAGAATAAAAAAGGACACACTCATGCCCTACCCCCAGATGATAGGTGCAAGTGGGTTTCCTCAAAGCTTAATGCTATAACCAGCAATTGCTGTTTGCTATTAAAACAGATGATTGATTGATAGATTTGAGAAGACACACACACGTGAGAGGAGTGTAGTATACTGTGACCACTATTCACTTGCTGCAGGAGGATTTTAGCTAGCTCGGGAGGTGAGCAGAAGACTAGATTGCATGGGTTTTTAGTATAAATATAAGATCATGCTTTTGGAGAACACAAAACCCTTTGAACACATTCTTGCTAAGAAAGTCGGGGGAGATGATAACTCAAAGCAAAGAGTTCAGTGTGTGATGGCTGCCAAAAATAAAAAGCTAAGCAGCTAATAAGGTCTTACAATACATAAGAAGGGAGATTATTTATAAATTGAGACATAATAGTTTCTTTTATGTAACCTTCATAAGAATGCACTTGGAATACTGAGTACAGTAACTGGGCACAAGTTTAAAGATTGGAGATTCAAATTCTTGAAAGAGTGCATAGAAGGACTGCACGGATTAGTTAAGGATTAAGTCAGTCTTATGAGGAAAGACTTCAAGCAGTTGAGTACATTTAGCCTAGGGGAAAAGAGAGACAGAAGACTTGATTAGACCACGTGTAAGCATTTAAGAGTCTTAGCAGGATTTTTGGAAAGTCCCACACGGGGCTGACAGGATGAGAGGACATGATGTGAAGTTTGTAGCTATTTGAATAGCTCTTCTCCAAGGAGATCCACCAAAATGTGGAATAAAAACTAGGGGAGATCTTGGAGCAACAAAAAGGTACCAGACCATTTTAAGAAAAACATACGTGCACAGTGGTTCTCCTTAAAATCTTGCCAATTGTGTCTTGGATAATTAAATCTTTCCTTGTATGTCTAGATGTCTACTTTGTGTAGAGAATGCTAAATTAGTATCACAATTACTTCATGCTCTAAGAATCAGAGGATACCACTATTGTATGGTAACTGTTGCTAAATAGACTTTAAATGGTGACCACGGTGCTTTAATAGTAATATTTAATAGGTATACTGTACCAGTTGAGAAACAGGGTTTTCCCATCAAATCATACGGAGTTGGAATCGTATGAGCTAAGTTTCTCTCTGTTCTTAAGCATCTTATTTCCCATCTGTGGCCATGAACTGTAGTAGCATATTTAAATTAAGGATAGGTGAATCTTAGTCTTCTGAATTGAATCCAGAACTTCTGGGTCTTTAATGGGTTCTGATCAGCTGACTTTATTTAACTCTTCTCTTTCTGCCTCGCTTCAGACCTCAGTGTGTCTTCTCCGTCCCCCACTTTCTGAGAGAATCCTGTTATAGGAATCAACATTGTCCACAGAACTTTGCTGGTCTCCAAGAAACACTTGTGTTCTATTCTGTGTCAAAGCACTTTGGGGCTTTTCCAGTTGGGGACATCCCGAAGAGTGAGAAACTTGACTGCAATGGCACACGTCCAGAGAGAGGCTGCCAAACCTGCTGGACCCTGCAACAGGGACTTCACTGGTAGTGGACCCAATTATAGGAAGATTGCGGGAACCAGCTGAATAATTGCTGAGAGGGAGGGGCAAAGTGCCAGAGTCAGTTGTTGGAAAAGAGTCAAGGATTTGCAAGGACAAAGCTGAGGGATGGTGATGAGCCTGATGGGAAAGGAGATTGGGAGATTTATTGAGAGGTTTTGAAGAGGAGAGATCCCAGAAATGTTGAGTAGAGTTTTGAATAGGCATCTAAACTCATGGATACTTACCTATACCTTTGGGATTTCAACCAACCCTGTGTTAAAACTCTTGTTCAGTGATGGCAGCACGGATCTCAGTCTTCTAGTGAAATTCAGGAGAACTATTGTGTGGTTTTTTGCTGTGGAATTAACTAAAGTGTAGACTAAGCTGAGGTCAGCATACTGTTGTTAAGCCATTCTCTCTAAACTAGGTATTCCAGGCCACCTTAGCTATACAATCCACTTATACTAAAAAGCTAAGGTTAAAAATTCCCCATGTCCACTAGTTTTAAATATAGCACACCAGCAGATGTTAAATTAAAAGAAAAAGTGTACTTCAGGATTACCATTTGTATAAATCAGTCCTGTTTCCTTGCAGAGAGAGCATCATTTAGGAGTCTGAACCTTCACGCTGAGTCTGTTAAAGGATTTAACATGGGACGTGCAATCAGTACAGGCAGTCTGGCCAGCAGTACCTTGAACAAGCTCCGACCTTTGTCAGTTCAAGCAGAAATTCTGAAGAGACTCTCTTGCTCTGAGCTGTCACTTTTTCAACCACTTCCTGGCTGCTCCAAAGAGAAGAATGAGAAAGCTTCATGGGAGGAAAGACCCAGAGCCATGAGCAAATCATTTCATGATCTGAGTCAGAGCCAGGTCTCCATTTACCCCCATCGGAAAAACGTTATCACCGCTGTGGATTCCTCCCCACGGAAAATGGAGGAGCTGATAGGAAGGATCTTTCAACGGATGCCAAAATCTGATGCTGGGTCAATGGTTGGAGCAATGAAACTGAACAAGTAAGAATCACTCTCACTTCCAAAGTTTTATCTTTTTATGTAATGCAGCTACATTTTTACATTAGTTTTCATTTCTACCACATTTATTATTTATACTATTATTTTATTACATTGACTTCTCCCCTCTCCCTCCCTCCTGCCTTCCATTTCTTTCCCCATCCTGTTTAGCTCAAAATCTCTTGCAGGTTTAAATAGAAGCCTTGAAAGAAGGAAAAATGAATCAGACTCATCATCCATTGAAGATACTGGCCAAGCTTATGTTGTAGGTCAGCATGGAAAAAGTATTATTATTTTATTTGCTAACTAAACTCTAGAGTATTCTCTGATGTAAGGCTTTTATGTACAGGGTATCAGATTGCTTTAGAGTTCTGCTAAGGAACTGTTTGCTACTGGCTTGTGTTGCTTTTACATGTGGATTTTTTTGGTTGTGTTTTGGTTTTTCTTTTTAAAATCAAAATATTTTAACAAATCAAAAAAATCTCCTTTCCATGAAAGTAACAAACCCATATGCAAATAGCAAGTGAAGTTCCAAAGAGCTTTTCCCAATTCTATCATTTGGGAACATCAGTTCCTCTGTGGATTTTTGTCTTTCATCACCAGCCTGCCTTTCCACCTCACCCCTCATCCCCCTCTTCCCCTCCTCCCCCCAGCACATTTGCAGTGTTCTTTGGAGAAAAGGTTGGTTTCTTGGAGATGGGCTCAGTTGGGCATGAACTGGCTATTTTCCCATATCTCAGAACAGTACCAACAGAGCCCCCTCTGTCTGCATTAGCCCTGGTAACACGAATCCTGATTGAATAGGATTTTTGCTACAGCATGTGCATGCTATATCTTTAAATGGTTATTTTGGGGAATTATGAAGCTCTAAAAAGATACACATGATCAGTGTTATGTGTATACACATACACACTCACACCAGCACGCACAATGATGCTACGATTATAAGCCTGTTTCTTCAGCTCCAGAAACACGGGCCTCTAATAACTGAGCTAAAAGAACTGAACCAAATTGCTGTAGCAGGTGGTTGGAGGACCCTTATGCTTCTGAGGACCTGTAACTAACAGACATAATCTTACTCCACCATTCTGCAAAGTGTTTGGGGCACAAATACAGATGCTCTTGCACAGTCCCACTATCTTGAGTGGGATTCTGCACAGTAATAACTGTTTTCTTTGCATGACCTTGGCAAGACGGGGATCAAAAGCAATATGTTAACAGGGGATAGAGAATTTAGAATTAAATGTTTCCGATTTTTAAGTGGAAGTGGTGGTGGTGTTCTCTGTTTGTCACTCTCCTGCTGCTCTCTGTAGTACAGCATCATCTTGAAATTAAAACCTCCATAGTAGATGTATTCCTTGACACAACTCTGTTGGTGTAGAGATATTCAGCTGAAGATAATCATTTAACTCCAGCAGTTTCTTAGAAATTGTTTTCTGATGGAAGGTGGAGAAAAGAAGTGAGACCATAAGTCAGAAAAATTGTCTGGTTTGTATTAGCATAGCATTGCTAATCAAGAATTGCAGGGAGCAAGGCTATGCATAACTTTCTAAACCTCAGAGGCACTTAAAAAAATAAAAGGAAACTATTGCGTTATGCCTCGATTATGTATTGCTGGGGATATTTTAAGAGTACACAGAGATGACAATTTAAATAGGGCAGTTTCAGTCTATGAATATGAATGAGGACTTGTACATTTAGATAAGTTTTATCTGGAGATGCAAAATTCAGTGAAAAATTCACCCTGGACAGTTTTGTTGTTGTTGTAATTCTTATTGACCCACAAAGAGAGGAATTTTCCTGGGTCTAATGTACATTAATTGGTTATGCATATACATTGTATAATGTTAATAGTTTTAGCCTTTGACTTTATTTTTATTGATTTTTTTTTTAATGGTAACTTTTTATGTGAAGTTGAGAATAGCCTCAGAGACCCTCAGTTCTTTACTGCAACAGTGTTCAAAGTTTTTGCTCCGCGGACCCCTGTCATGGAGGAAAGGCTCGCACGGCCCTCAGGGGGTATGTCCACTGAAATGCCGCCACAGAAAGCGGAAGTTTCGGCTTTCCGTGGCGGCATTTTGGCGGGACAAAAATAGACCGCCCGGGATTTCGGCAGTCTCCCGGGCGGGATCGGCGGTGGCGCGGGGTCTTGCACACCCCTGGGAGTGGTCTTGCACACCCCACTTTGAAGACCACTGCTTTACTGAATCCTTTTCTCCAACCCATTGCCACTCTGAACTTTTGAACAGGACCAAGGTGCACCTGTAATTTGATTTTGCTAAATCAAAACCTCTGGCTTTACCCATGTTGAGAAATGCAATATCATGGATCAATTATTGCATACACTGTATATAGACATTACCAAGAGGACTTCAGTTTTATTAAGAAGGTTGAAATAATGTTAGTTAAATCTCTAATAGTTGCATTTACATCCCAGGTATTAGCATGAATAGTTCTGAAAATCCTCTATCAGCACCACTGAAAGAAAATGGTAGGTTTCTAATAAAATCTCTTTATGATATTTGAACATATGTGCTTTGTACTTTTACTGCACCCTTGACTACCACTGTCACTTGCTCCCTTTTGTCATCTTATCAGATACCTTATTCAGATAATGGAATAGGTGCCCTTTACTTTTTTAAACTTAACTTGTAACAGCTGATGTTGACTCACTTTCTTGAGAGATTTTCCGAAAGGGTCACACCTAAATATAGTTAGTAAGTAGCCTGTGGTGTTTGAGATTTGTAGGGATGCTGTCACCTTAAAAATCATGCTCTTTAGAAGTCATTTTTTCCCTTTGATAAGCTGCTAGTAACACCTTAGAACAGGGATGGGCAAACTCTTTGGCCCGAGGGCCACATCAAGGTTGCAAAACTGTATGGAGGGCCGGGTAGGGAAGGGTGTGCCTCCCCAAACAGCACATCCCCTACTCCCATCCTCCCCTCCCACTTACTGCCCCCGACTGCCCCCCTCAGAATCCCCAACCCATCCATCCCCCCCGCTCACTGTGCCCTGACAGCCCCCTTTCAGGGACCCCCTGCCCCTAACCATACTCCTCCCGTTCCCCCCCCCAACCGCCCCCCCCAAACCTCAGCTCCATCCAGCTGTCCCCTGACTGCCCCCCAGGATTCCCTGCCCCTTATCCAACTCTCCCCACCAACTCCCTACCTGCTTACCATGCTGCTCAGAGCGGCAGGAGCTCCTGGTCTCGCTGCTGGGCCGGAGCCAGCCATGCCACTGCTGTGCTGCCCCACAGGAGTGATGGGCCAGAGCGCTGGCAGCGTGGCGCACTGAGGCTACAGGGAGTGGGGAGCAGGGGACTAGCCTCCTTGTCCGGGAGCTCAGAGGCCGGGCAGGATAGTCCCGCAGGCTGAATATGGCCTGCGGGCTGTAGTTTGCCCACCTCTGCCTTAAAAACTGAAAGTGAGGTTTCTTTTCAAATTTTGGTGTGTTTTTATTATTTGTTGTTGGTTTCTTTTGACCTTCTCCAGTGGTGAGTTGTTTCATGTTTCCCAAGGCACTTTGTTGTCATGTCCTGGTACTTCCTACTTAACACACACCAATGTGGTGACCTTGCAGAGCTGATACTGTGCTCTAAAAGCCCGTGTGCAATCTGTAGGGACAGATTGTGATGATAGCATCTGTCCCAGCCTTTGAACTAGTGATTCCAGTATGAGTAAATTCATTTCAGTTGTATAATGTAACTAGTAGTTTCTTGGTTTTGTTTGATTTGCACCATACTACTGTGTGTTTTGACCTTACCCTATTCCATCCGGCCAATCCCTCACCATCCATCTTTCAAACAACACCCCCAGGTAGTAGTGTGATTTCTTCTCCAGCCAATCCCTGACCAGTCTCCCTCTTCCCAAAAACACAGCTGCAGCAGAGCACAATGCAACATATTGCACATCACCACACACACAGCACTCGCCAAATATTTAGCCTCCGGCACTAAACATCCCAACATGATGATGATGATGACTTTTTAATGGACACTCTGTGCTCTGCCTTGTTTGTAGTGTCCATGCCAGAAAGGGAGATAACCTTGGTCAGTCTGAAGAAAGATGAAAAACATGGCTTAGGTAAGTTACTAAAGCCTTGTGATGTGTGTGTGTATATACACACATACACATACACTGAGGAAATATGGTTGGGTAAAGGCAGCATAGCCCAGTGGAAACATCTCTGGACTTGGAATGCGGGGACCCTGGCTTTGATGAATGATCATGGGCAAGCCTGTCTCCATTTCCTTGTCTGTCAAATGCAGATAGTGATCTGTACATCCCTTTTAAAAACTCTGTATCAGTTAAATTTCATCATTAGTTTTGTAAGCTAGTAACCTGCTGAAAGACATCTCAATGCCATTCCAAATTATGCAAGTAAAAATTGCTCTAAAATGGGGCTGTCAGGTTTGTATCTGTGACCAGGTAACATGGATAGCTGGGAGATTTAAAAAAAAAAAACATGAAAAAAACATTATGAGCTACTTTTACTGCTTTCCTCTGCGATATAACACACAATTTCATCAGAGAGGGAACATTAATTCATGGTTTAAAGCAGAGGAACGAGAGGCAAAAGAACTAGATTATAGTCCCTGCTCTGCTACTGATTGCCATCCTGGGTAAATTGTCCACCTATGGAAAATGAGAGTAATTTTATACCTGTCCCACCTTTGTGTCGTCCTTTGAGATGTCTTTTTGACAGTTGCTCTGTGTAATTCCAAATGGGGAAAATACCAAGAAGAAACGTTATTTATATTTGAGTCTTAAACTCTTAGGTTGCAACAAATCTCTTAAAGATAACCTTAAGATGTGGGAGATGTGTGTGTGTGAGAGGCAGCTGGTGCGGGGGTGGGACTTGAAAATAAGAAGAAAATCAAGTGTGGTCTTCCCAGGTTTACCTGGAGAGACACGTTGATGGTCTCAAATGTGGGTTGTCAGCCTTCACTGGCAAGCCAGAGTGTTATATCTTTAATCAAGAGAGGTTTACTCTAACTGTTGTTCAGACATTTGAGTTAAATGAACATTAACAAAACAAGTAGGCCCACACATCTTAAACAGATAAAAAAATATCTTGAACCTGCTCAATTAATTAATTTAGACTTCCTTCATATCTCTGATGTACAGTCCTCCAGGTTTTCCAGTCATCCCAAGGGACTTTCAAGAAAGTCAGTTAGGCAGGTCTGAATTTCTTAGATAAAAATCAAGCAGAAAAGAAAATATTATTGAAATAAACCTTCTAAGCCTCCTTAATGTAACATAAGAAGAAAAAATGGAAAAGACAGCAGTCTTTTCCTTTTGCATGTCACTCTTACATATGTATGATCTTAAAAGCTGCTTGAGAAGTAAATCTTTTGTATCAAATGGCAAAATATAAACTTGTAAAGAATGAATGAATGTTTGAAATCTTTGTGTTTGTGTGTGTTTGTTTATCAATAGGATTTCAGATTGTTGGTGGGGAGAAGACTGGAAAACTTGATCTGGGAATTTTTATTCATTCAGTAATTCCTGGAGGGCCAGCTGACTTGGATGGGTCCTTAAAACCAGGTAAATTATATGATTAGAGAAAGATGTGCTCCAGGCAAAGGACTGGGGGCCAGCAACTCCTTCATTCTAGTCCTGTCACTAATACTGACTCCATCTCTGGCTGTGGGAGGTCATCACTTAAATGTCTCTGTCTCTCTTTCTCCATTGACCATACATATTGGTAATTACTTCAGAAGTATTAACGATTGATTATCATTATGCACTATGAAAATGAAAAGTCCTGTAGAAGTCCTAAGTAGTATGTAAATTATTACAATTTATATAAAGAAATTATGATGTTTGACTTCACTATTTGATGGCTACTTTATTTCAGTTTTAAACATCGCAAAACCACACTTCTATCTGAAAAAATTTAACTTACTGTTGTCACAGGTAACTCCTAAAATTGTGTTTACCTAATCTCAGCTTTTTCAGTGTATTTATTTTATGCATTTGACAGCACTATGGATAGCCTATTTCACTGTTTCACAATACTGTTTCCCTTTTTATTTGTTTGTGTTTTTCACACAGCAATAAGGAATGTAGGAAAGTTTATAAACTAGGGAACAACGTAGTTATAGTCCTACCAAAATTGTCAGGGAGAGAAAGAAAGGTTTAGGAGCTGAATTTTAAACTTATTTTTAAAACTTGTGTAGGCTTCAGTTTGAGTGTTCCTTTAATTTTACTGGCCAAATATTTTGACGTTCTGTGTCAACTGCTGAGAATGAAAATGAGCATAGAGCTTTGCGCAGAGATATAACCTCGCTACCTCATTAAAGTCTGGAAACATAAGTGCTGGATTGTTTGTATCTGAACAAATCCTTTTGTGCAGGAGACCGTCTAATATCAGTGAACAGTGTGAGTTTAGAGGGTGTCAGCCATCATGCAGCATTAGAAATTCTGGAGAATGCTTCTGAAGATGTGACACTTGTTATCTCTCAGCCCAGGGACAGAGTTTCCAAAGGTATTTTAAAACATCCTTATATTTATATTGCAAATTCTGTTCTTCCCTTTACCCTTTATTATCGGATAGATTGATTTCCACCTGCTCCGTAAGACCTCTCATGATGCAATTTTAATCACCTTCTAAAGAACCAAATGCCTGATTTAGCTTTTCTAAGGGCTTGCACCACAGTGTGAACTACCGGAAGTGTGAATTGCAGAGCTCACTAGAATGTTGTGATCTAACTGCCCCATGTAGACGCTGCTGTCCTGAACTGAAAGTTACCTAGCTCATGTTAACATAATCCCTGTTTAAAAGAGGACTATGTTAACATGAACTAGGTACCTTTTAGTTCACAACAGCAGCATCCACATGGAGCAGTTAGAGTGCAATGTTTTGGTACACTCTGCAAGTCACACACCTCTGTAGTCCACACTGTGGAATAGGGTAGAAAGAGTCGGAAGGTTTAAATTGTTATTATAAATCTCTGAGTTTGAGTCTATGCTCCAGTACTGATTTGTATAAGAAATGTATCACTGTAAATTTAATGTGCGACTAGTGTATACCCTTGCTTTATTGATAAGATTGGAGATTTACGTTAACCTGAGTAATCATGATTTCTGTATTTGTAGCAGACTAAATGTTACTTGTTAATTGTTGGATTTTGATTTTTCAGTGTCATCTATAAATCTTGCCAATGGAACAAAGAGTTATTTAAGGAGGCCTTCATCAGTGCAGGACAATGAGGCAGAATCCTCTTCGGAGGAACACAGCAGGTCACGAGGTCACCAGAGGCCCATCTTGGGGAGTTCATCTGGATTGTCTGTGGGCAAACGGGACAGAAGCCTGAGCTCCCAAGATTCCAGGACTGAAAGTGCCAGCCTGTCTCAGAGCCAAACAAATGGCTTCTTTGGCAACCACATTGGTGACAGAGCCCAGCAGGGTTTGCAGCACTGCAGTGATGCTCAGTCTGCCCTTTCCAAAACTAATGAGAAGAAAAGGAACTCTGTGGAAGATATCCAGGCGAAAGCAAAAAGGCCTGGGATAGTGGAAACCGTGGATTATTCTGACCGAGGGGATTCTGACATGGATGAAGCAACTTACTCCAGCAGTCAGGAGCAACAGGCAGCTAAAAAGGCACAGTCCACTTCTGTTGAATGCTTTCAAACAATTTCAAATACATGGCTGACTAGTCTGCTGTAGATTAGTGCTTGAGGGGAAGGGAGCAGATGGAGGGAGGGACAATTTGCAGCTTCCACTTTAAATCTGCAGCTTCCACAGCTAACGCATTTGGTACTAATGTTGAAGTTCAGATTTTCTAACGCTAACTCTCTTCGGTGCGTCAAACGTGTGACAGACAAGGGAACTGAATAAACAGACTGCTATTTATAATGTGTCTTTCTAACCCAATAGAGGTTTTTTCAGATTACCTGGAAAAAAATTACTCCCCAAATTTCAAAGAACTTAGTGCGGCTTTAGCTGCATGAATAGAATTTACTCTAGTGGGAACTTTCTTGCTTAACCTCAGCCTGACTCTGAGTCTTACAGGGGCCGAATTCTGCCCTTGGATGTGGATGCAGGATTCTCACTGATTTCAACAGAAAATCTGCATGCTCATCCAAAGGCATCATTTGGCCAAGATGATTTTAGCAAATGACCATATATACAGGTATCAATTTCTTTACAGACCAGGTGAATGGAGTTTTACCTGCATTAGGAAAAGCAGTGATCCTGTCTGGGATGAACGGGTAGGCTCGCAGCAGAACGGGGGTCCCTCTGGGTAGGATTTGAGGGGGGAAAAAGGAAAATGTATTTGTAGGTTCTGCCTTCATCCAGCAAGCAGAGGAGACCTGATGCTCTGCCTGTCTAAAAGTAAACTGACTGGGGACATTGTACATTCATTCCTAAAGGTCATGGCCCTGATCCCAGTTGAAGTCAATGGAGCTACACCAGTTTACCCCATCAGAGAATCTGCCTCACTGAGTTCTTAGTACAATGATTCCTTCATTTTAGAGACCAGCACATAAGTACTGGCCTATAAAAACATTTAGCCAATATGGACCAAGTTCATGCCAGGATTAAGAACATTCAAGTACAATAAATGCATTTACAGTAGGAAAGAATCTGAACCCTATTTTATTAACCAGTGCTCTCAATTAACCCATCTCTGCTCTGTCTCACCCATAAGCGCACAGTGGGAACTAATAATTAACTTCTGCTCTAACAGGGAATCATTATTTTCTTTTTTCTGTTTTTGTTTTTTGTTTTTTTTTGTAAAGGAGTCTTCCTCAGTGAATACAGCAAACAAAATGAATTCTAAAAAGCTTTCTGCAGCACCACTTAAACCTGGAGATATCTTTGAGATCGAACTAGCCAAAAAAGATAGCGGCTTGGGAATAAGTGTCACGGTACTGTTTGACAAGGTTTTTAGATGTTTTCTCTTCTTCTCCACTCCCAGCAACCTCTTCAATTGCCAATTTACAGAGAAGCAAGGTGTTTTAAAAGGACACTGTCCAGTACCTGCTTACAGATATTTCCATCTCCCTGAAGCTGGAAAATATTAATTATTTCCATATCTCTTTTCTTGTCATCTCCCTATTAATTATTATTTATTTATTTATTTTAATTACTTGCACGACCATACTGCCTAGCAGCTCTAGTCCTGAACCATGACCTCATTATGCTATGTGCTAAACAAACACAGAATCAAATGACTCCAAAAAGCTTACAATCCAAGTGTAAGACACAAGACAACGGACGTGTACTGACAGATTGGGGAGCACATGGGGAAAAAATGAGACAGTATTGATCCGTATGATAGACAGTGGTCTTAGTGCACCGGCAGCTGAGCCAGTGTCAGGTAGTTTAGGTGAACTGTAAGGAGGATAATGCGGCACAAAAGTGCTTGTTCAAAAATTTAACGAGTGGGTGGTGGAGACTGGCGTAACGGGATGATCAGAATCGGGAGTCAACCTTCCAATACTGAATGAGAGATGGACAGTGAAGGGCCTTGAAGGTGAAGTCAAGTAGCTTTTGTTAGGAGGCTGACAATAAAGGGCCAAATTCATCCCTAGCATAACACCATTGAAGCCAGTGGAGTTAAGTTTGGCCAGATTTGATCTAGCATTATTTTTGTTTTACTGACTTGTTCACCAGCAGCATCAGTCTCTCTAAAGAGGCTTTGTCACCTATTCTCTGCTCTCCCTCTGCTGGCTGAGAAGCAGAAGAGCACAAAACATTTTTGTCTAGGTAAGGAGGGGCTGATTATTTTTTGTCATCCTAGCAAGTCGATAAGGAAATAGATATCTATTTTTAATTTAAAAACTTCACACCAGATTATAATGTTTGTTAATTGGCTCAAATTTTAGGCCTAACCTACTTGACTGTGTCCCTTTAAAGACAAAGTGAATGTATCATCATATCTCCAATACTCCATTTGTCTTTTGTAGGTGTCAGAAAAACCATTTGGTTCTTAGACTAATCCTTGAAAGTTAAATTGTTTAACTGATTCACTTCCCAATTCTGTAAACAATT
This sequence comes from Dermatemys mawii, assembly GCA_007922305.1. NCBI lineage: Eukaryota > Metazoa > Chordata > Testudines > Dermatemydidae > Dermatemys > Dermatemys mawii. The sequence continues at coordinate 1,727,737 of ML677331.1, read as the reverse complement.
TGAATGTCAACGGTAGCACACTGATAATAGTGAGCAGATATTAAACAGAGTTCAAAAGAGAGGCAATTTCAGGGGATATTTACTGTATTACAGATGTAGGCATTTTCTGAATATATTGTAGATCCAGATGCCTTCTTTCAAGTGTAGCAGATTTTAATGCATGTTACTTTGAAGATGAAGGCAGCAGAATAAAGCTGTTTCCTTTTTACATCCCTACTTCAATCTTGTATGCAGTTTTTTAGCCACTGGAACACTTCATAATGTTTTCAGACCAGAAATTGTGATAGTGAGTGTTCTATACCCTCAAACAGCAGCTTTAGGTCATGGAAGTCATGGCCGGTTCGGGCCATCTGAGCAACTTAAGCGGCCCTAGGACCAGCCACACTGGCCACTGCTGGGGCACTCTCAGACCATTGCGCCCCTCTGTCCCATCAGCAGCAGGAATTTGGGTATGGGAGGGCTCTCAGGGCTTAGGCAGGGGATTGAATTGCAGGAGAGGATGAGGGCTTTGGGCGGCACTTACCTTGTGGGAGCTCCCCGGAAGCAGCCAGCATGTCTGGTTCCTAGGCAGAGGTGCAGCCAGGTGGCTCCACCTGCTGCCTCCAACCCCAGGGCCCCCCCCCACAGCTCCCATTGGCCATGATTCCCAGCCAGTGGGAGCTGCAGAGCAGGCGCTCAGGGCAGGGGACAGAGTATGAAGGTCCCTGGCCATGCCTCCACCTAGGGGCTGTAGGGACATGCCGGCCACTTCTGGGAGCTATATAGGGAGCCTTCCAACCCCACCAGCCTTCTTTACCCCCACCCCAGCGCCAGAAGGAGTCCCAAGCCACCCAGGGCCTGCCCCCCCAGAGCACCTGCAGCACCTCTGGGCTGCTCTCCCTCCCCCCCGAGCACCCACGTTTCAGTCAGGGGTATATAGTACAAGTCATGGACAGGTTACAGCCGTGAATTTTTGTTTACTGCCCGTGACCTGTCCATGAGTTTTTCCAAAAATACCCATGACTAAAGCATAGCCTTAGCTGTAGGTAATGCATTCTTCTTAAATATCTTAATCAGTTGAAGGCAGTACCTAGTGGTTTCTAACTGGCAGGATAATTAGATAAAGGACTGTAAGGTTGAGTTGAGGGTGGGGGAGGAATCTTTACTACAGATTCCTTGATCATAGTCTGGATTATGGTTCAGTTACATATTGTAAATTTTGCCTATGAATTGTAAACGAAAACATGCTCTAAATCTAAAGAAATTGTAGTACTTATCACTTATCTATTTGGAGTCAGATTCCCTATGACAGATGAATGAAGGTGTAAATTATGCAATAGTATAATGACGATTTAGCCATTGACATGCGGCAGTCCTGCTATTTCAGGGACTTTGTCGATGCTGCCAGTGATCACCAGTGCAAGGACTAACAAGTGGTTGCCATATCTCACTTTATCATTTTTTGCCTCCACCCGTATTCTTGCACTGTTCTAATATCTACTGTCAACATTTAGCTTACGCAGAAGAAATATTAAAACAATTGAATCCCTGGGGCACACGTGGAGATCATTTGTGGACTAGCTCCTCCTCCTCCTTTAAAAGTTTGAGAGAACCCCTGAAATAACATTGAACTGTGTGGAGATGGCTATATGCATTAAACACTAGGTGGAGTGCCCCAATGTAACTTCACTTGAAACCTAAGACCTTCAACCCAAATCTTTATGGCACCTCCTAGCTCAATATATTTTGCTTTCAAGACAGCTTTCTGTAACCTGAGAGAGAGGAATACCTTTTATTTCACATTACTTTAACTAGGATATTGCTTGTATGCATCCTATTTTGGCTGCTGATGCATGTTGTGCATAAACAACACTTAGCTTTTCCACGCTCATGTATGCAGATTCTAGTGCTTTCGTAATTCTGCTTGAACACATGCTTTACTGGAAAGGTTTGCATTTGAGCCTAATAGTTTTAACTCCACTCCCACCCCACTACCCACACACACATACACCCCAATTGATTATGATTTTCTTGGATCTCAAAATATTTTATTTACAATAACTTGGCGGCTGCTTTTATATGCTGATGGCTTGAGTGCTTCCTGAGTTTCTAAGATCTTCTGTTTACGTTTTTAAAGGTTTGCATTTTACCTATTTGTTCTCCATTTAGGGTGGCATAAACACCAGTGTAAGACATGGTGGCATTTATGTGAAGGCCATTATTCCTAATGGAGCAGCTGAGGCTGATGGTAAAATTCAGAAAGGTACATACTTGGCTCTTTCCACAAGTTATCTTAAATAGCAGTAGAATGAAATCCAGATGACTTTCTGTAGGCTTTGGAGAGGCGTCATGATCTAGGAGCCAATTCCAGAGGACTACTGGCTGCGTGGCCTTGGTTACTTGTAACCTCTTTGTGGATCTATATTGTCAATGGAAAACTACCTACCTCTCTCAAGTTTTTTTTATAGCACCCCATCACCTTAGTCTCTATCTCACATGAGTGGTGAAAGGGTTAATTTGTAAAGCACTCTGTCCATTTAAAGGGTTAATAAGTGCTAAATTTATAAATTTGACAGTGCTATGCAATGAGGAGATAAGAAAGGAAGACACTGTGGGACTGTTGCAGTATCGGCAGAAACTGCTGAAGCTGTACTGGAAAAAAAATGACAATAATTTTTAGTCAGTGTTTCGTTCTAACGCATTCTGCTTTAATGGAGCAAATTGCTCTGACGACACCCACAGAGAGGAGAAAGAGGCTTTGTGTAGTTAGTGACCTCCTCGCTTGACATGCTAAGTATCTCAGTACAGAAAATCCTTGTAATAGCTCTGACAGTCTTTGTTTTTAGTGAAGTGGAGTCCCCCAGTTAGGTGAGGGGTTGTTATATTTCTCCCCAGATTTCCCAGTGAAGCATTGCTTTGAGCATTAAAATGGTCCTAGATTTTGGGGTTAGAATTCTGTTACAGAATGCTTCTGATACAAAAAGCCCTCTCAGTGTATGGGGGATTGCCCGAGTAATTGCCCTTGTTCATTGAGAAATGAACAGATCATGGTTACATGAATTATAAGCGTGTTCTGTATGCATTAATTTTTATTACATTTTTCCTCCTTCTAAGTCATGCATTGTTTGCTTCTAGGTGACCGTGTGCTCTCTGTCAATGGGATTAGTTTAGAAGGTGCTACCCATAAACAAGCTGTGGAAACACTGAGAAACACTGGCCAGGTAAAATAATATCCTTCTCCTGTCTTAGGTAAATAAACTTATCATGAGAAAAAGTACAGTAGACAAAACTGCCAACAGGAGGTCTTCATTGTGCACTTCCTTGCTTAGGACCACTTTCTGATACACTTAATCATGTTGAGTAGCACCTCACTCCAACAATAGTGCCATTTCTGTTAATGTCACTTTTCATGGCATAAGGCTGCTGCTTCAGATAACAGAATTTGGCTCTTAGCACAGAAATGCATGGAAATCCATGGTGCATGTACAAATATTAAATCCCTGGAATAGTAAAATGCCAACCATACAAACTATAAACTGTCTTTTCCTCCAGATTCCCTTGACGCAGGAACCGTATATGAAGAATGTAGTCAACAGCATTTTTTAATTATCCCTCACGCCTCATAATATTTGGGGAAAAAATCTTAGTTTACTTGAGATGCTGTCTGGTTGATACCTTGTGACTCTGTTTCTCTATTATTGTTGATGTTGTTGCCATTTGCAGTTCTTAACAAACTAATGAGCTACTTACAGTGATTTATGGGGGATTTTTTATAAATCCGTAGAATTTATGGCTCTGAAATTTATTTACCCAAATCAGACTAGACTAGACCCTATATGGCAAAATGTGGTATTTTTGTGGCTCGTGCTAACTCACTCAGATATGTTGCATTTGTGTAGGTCGTGCATCTGTTGCTGGAGAAGGGGCAGCTTCCAGTGGCTAAAGTTCATGCTCCCATTACACCGCAGTGCACGCCTCCAAATCAGGCAGGACAAAGGGAGCCCCAGGACAAACCAGAGAAAAAAATGGCAAATACCAAAGACTACAGCTTTGTCACTGAAGGTCAGATCATGAAGAGAAACTGTCTGATCTTTAGAGCATCCAAAAACTTTCAATTGTCTCACAGCCAGATGACCCTCTAGTGAAAAGATTCACGGACGTTAGGGCTCGTAGTGACCACGTCCAAGCCTTGTGTACAGCACAGATTCTCTTTCATGTCGTTAAATGCTTTTTGAATATTTCCTTTAATGGTGTCTCAGTCATTTATTTTAGCAACTTTTTAAATAGTTTCTTCCCTTACCATTCCTTAATGTATTTATAGTGTGTGATGTTTGAAATGAAGGGCATTACTTCCTATAATAGATCATGGCTAGGGCTCCGTGATTATCACAGATTCCATGACTTCCTGCGACCTCTGTGACTTATGCAGCAGCCAGTGTGACTGAATCTTGCTCAGGCAGCCCTGGGGACAGTCACACCGGCTACTGCTGGAGTGGTTCCACAGCCAGCCACTCGGGCAGCCCTGCAGCCAGTCACACCAGCACTGCAGGAGTGGCTCCAAGAAACGGCTGATGCAGCTGGCCCTGGAGACTGCCTGAGCAGCAATCCCGGAGGTGGCAGGAGAAACCATCGCTCAGCAGCTCCCAGCAGCATTCCCAGAACAGCGGGATCAGCGGCTGGCCCCAGTTGCCTGAGCAGCCGCTGGCCCCCTGGGATTCCTCTCTAGCGATGGCCAGAGCACCTGCTAGCTTTTCAGGGCTCCCCCAGCCCCAGCAGTAGGCCCCCTGGGGTTTCCCCACCCAGCAGCTGGTGCCACAGGCCATCCAGGGTTCCTCCCCCTGCATGTGGGGCAGTGGACCCCGCAGGGTTCCCCCTTTCTCGTGGCAGTTGGTGTCGCGCCTCCCCCCCAGGACTCCCCCCTCCCCTGGCAGCTGGTGCCATGGACCCTCTGGGGCTCCCCACCCCTGCCACTGGTGCTGCTTCCCCATCCCAGGATTCAATTGGGGTGTTTATGGTATAAGTCATGGACAGGTCACAGTGCCATGATTTTTTGTTTCTTGCCTGTGACCTGTCCATGACTTTTACTAAAAATATCTATCACTAAATCATAGCCTTAATCACGGCCAACCTCCTGAATGTTTCTCCTCCTCTATACTTCTCAATTATTTCTAAAGCATAATGCCATGACAACCTTCCTGCATCTCCTCTGAGCTTCTCCCAGGTACTGCTCTTTTGAGGATAATATATAGCAGTGTGGACATTTCCAAGAGAAGAACAGCAGGAAAAGAAACCATTAATAATTACAGCATGTTTTGTCTAAACCGATCTTACACAGGGACTCCTTACAAAAGTTTTACACATGGCAACCTCCTACCCCAAACTATTAATGTGATGGTTGGTGGGATGCAGTCTGGTTGTTATTGCTGAATAAGCAGCCTTCGTGGAGAGAGTACTGCAGGAAAAGAGAGAAGTAATCTAGTCTTTCTATTTATTTTCTAGACAATACATTTGAGGTAAAGTTGCTGAAGAACAGCTCGGGCCTGGGGTTCAGTTTTTGTCGGGAAGACAACCTTACTCCGGAGCAATTGGGCTCAAGCATCGTGAGGGTTAAAAAGCTCTTCCCTGGGCAGCCTGCAGCTGAAAGTGGGCAGATTGAAGTTGGGGATGTCATCCTGAAAGTGAACGGGGCTCCGTTAAAAGGACTATCCCAGCAGGTTAGAGCTCTCTCTATTGTCTGACTTGACTTGTCAGTAGTAGCTATCTTGCAAGTGAGACCTGTGTCTAATACAAAATCAACTGTACCTATAGGAGGTCATCTCAGCACTCAGAGGAACATCCCCAGAAGTCTCTCTCCTCCTTTGCAGGCCTCCATCTGGTATATTACCAGAAATTGATCCTTCTCTGCTGGTAAGCCCTAGGGCATGTGATGTGTCAGTTTTGTCTTCACTAAGTTTTGCTTTTTCTGAATACATTGGTTGTACATGTAAATAAAGAGAGGTGGCAGGGGAATAGAGGATCATACAAATGTGTTTGCTGTGTTAAGTCAAAAGATAGAAACACAGCCTATTTCATAGAAATAAGAAAAAATACAAAATTCTTGTATATTTACAATAGTACAATTTTAAAAAAATGCCTAAACGGCTTAAAATACTATAACTATACTTTCCTTGGTAATGTTGGTTGACAGTTTAAAGTTGGCTCCACCTAAGGGTAGATGTGTGGTGAATTAGTCATGAAACTGCCATTTAAGAACAACAATTATTTGTAGTTTAGTTCTGCTGTACATCAAGCTGGAAAAAAATCAGCCCTGTTTTCTGCGTTAAAATACATGATCCCAAAGAGGATTTGTAAAAGTGCTCCATCAAATCAGTCTGAGGAGCACAATGCCATTTTAGAATATTTTAGTGTCGATGGAAACTAAATTATATATACTAGCAGAAAAACGTTGGAACTCCATGATGAAGGAGTCCACGTTAGTAGAATAGCTTTCAGTAATGAAGAACAATTAAAAAATTATTGGGAAGGATTCTTCAAATCAAATCACTTTACTGTTGTTTACCAGATAAAAACTGTTCTTACATGACAATAGAAACAGATTTGTATCCTGTGTGTGGACATCTAAATACAAATTTAAACAAAGGGCAAGAGGAACAAAGGAGAAAATTAAAGTAATGAAAAGCGGTTGATGGTGTTGGGGGTGGGTGAGTACCTGAACACAGAGGTTTCCCACGAGACGAATAAATGGAACTGTCAAAGCTTCCATACTCCTCATTGATTGGTACATCACATTTATGGGAGTGTGATTACACGGTTCTTTGGGAAATGGTACTGGAGCCAAATGTTTAAACTTTCGGGAACAGATCCTCAGCTGGTGTTAATTGTCACAGGTCCACTGACCATTTATACTGGCTGAGGATCTGCCTCTCAGTGCCTACCAGCAGTTTCAGTTTCTTAGAGAGCTAAGCACCCACAGCTCCCATTTTAATTAGTACCTTTCACATTTCCTAGATACACACATTTGAAAATTACATGTTATGTTACAGAAAACAAGTTAAATTCACCCTGAACCCTATGGAGTTATACCAGGGCTGAGTCTGGACCACTGTGCTGACTTCTGAAGTAGATAGAATGAACCTTGGATTAGACATGTTTGATTATTTCTGCATTCTTCACATATTTTCTGCCAAACCTAAAATGAATAAATGACCATTATAGCCAGAGTCTGATTTGTTAAACATCACATTTGTTGCAGACTCCCATACATTCCCCACAACAAATATTTCCAGACCTCAGCACAGAAACTTCTGGGGCATCAAATGGAGACCAAGGTGACAGCTCAGATGAAAATGAAGTGACTGATAAGAGCAAGAAGCGACTAAAATCTCCTTCTAGGAGAGACAGCTACAGTGAGAGCAGCGGGAGTGGCGAAGAAGGAGGAGTGGTGACCCCAACACAGATAGCAAGCCCTGGCTGGAATTCTGCCCTATACCAAACTCTAGACAAAATGTTGGCTCCAGCACACACTCAGTATGAAACTCCTTGTAGCCAGGAAGAAGTAATTCGTACCATCTACTACTCTGCCCATGAGACTCCGAGCAAGCCGGAGTTTGAGGACAGGTATGATTGTAAATATTACTTATTTTTCAGAAATAAATACTCTGATTTTGCAAGCCCAGAACAGTCAAAAGGGTGGAATTTCTCTGTAAAAATGGATGATATGGCCTTCTAATAAAAATTCAAAACTTTGTCCAGATAAAACCTAGTCATTTTCACACCAAAGACTTGTGTTCATTTGAGAGTGAGGGATGGTACAATTTAACTCTTGTATGAAGTTTGTAAATGTTTGCAGAAATATCAGAGTTCACACATTAATATCTGTGAACTAAAACACTGTCTCTTTGCAGAGCTCTAATCATGTAAGCAACAAAGTCCGGCTCAAATATTATAAATCATTCAAACTCTTGTTACCCTGTCTTCTCATAGTAATCCTCCATCTCCTCTACCACTGGACTTGCCACCAATACCAAGCTGTAGAACTATTACTGAGATTGCTACCCCTGGTTTACTGGACGATGCCTGCGTCAGTACCACCTCAGAGCTAGTTTCACAAAGAGAGAAGATAACATCTGTGCTCAACCAATTTGAGAAAAATGCTGATGAATATGAACCAGTAATTATTTTTTCTCTATCTCTACACCATAAATGTATTAAAGATTGTGTCTTGTGGGGTTTTATTTAGCCATGGTTATGGCCATAACAAAATGCATCCAATTTATATTTACTTAAAATTAGGGTAACTGTTCTATATTCTGATTTTAAGTTAACTGAGGATGTGTTTTGCAAAAGGCTTTCATACAATCTACTTATAAAGTTGCCAGGCCATTTGTGACACTAGGACTGGCATCATTGTTAAGACAGTGTCCCTAGATGTGTTATAGATGGGGCGCTTGAGAGATTCAGGTCTTTTACTTTTTAAAATAAAAAACAGATTTTTTTTCAAATCAGACTCTAAAACTGTGCCGAGTACTTAACTGCCTGTGCATACGAAGAGTTTGGGTTGTTAAATGCTCCATTACCCTGTGCACATTATGGATGGACACACAGGTGCACACATTTCTTAAGTACAGTTTGAATCTGTATTTTAAATTTTTGAATTTGTATTTTACAGTTTGTATCTGTATTTTAAAAACCTTCTGACATCGCTGCTTCATGTCCCCGAGGATGGTGCTGAGCAGCACAAAACACCTCTGTGTCTCTCGCTCCCCGTCAATTCACAGAGTAAAAACAGGGCTGAAAATAGACCAGGTCTTTCTCTCTGCAACCCAGAGCACTGTACATTACGAAGGGCTAGCCTACAGAAGCATGTTACCCGGGTGGGAGGGTCATTTCTAAAAGTGTGCTTGGACCCCACTAACACACATCAGAAGTTTCCTAATGCATATTCACGTAAACGGTACCGTGTTAACGCGCAGTAGGGAACTTTTACTGTGTGCTAGCAAGGTCTGTGTGGACCAGTTGGTGCACAAAACACTGGTGTATCTTAGAAATCATATCCCTCTTGTGCGCATTGCTGCACCATTTAGAAAAGCCTATCAGTGCAATTCTCAAGGGTTTAAAAATCAACGCTAAGTTCACCATTCACAAATGCATCATCACACTATTAATCTCTTCTTTTGATCTCTTTTTCTTGTTGTTCTGTTAATTTCTGGGCAAGTAAAGCACAATCATAAACATAGAGCATAAAATGCATGTAAATTACAAATGTATAATGTAAAATGCATGCATGTGTGTAATACCAAGATAGACAATACAGTAGTCCAGCTTAGTAATGGAAACCGGAGGTTTTATCCTTTTGTAGAAGGGCACGTTCACCTCTTGTGCCAAGTTTTATTCTAGTTGATGTACTCCAGTGGTGGGCAAAATACGGCCCACGGGCCAGATCTGGCCCATCTAACATTTCTGTTTCGCCCGCCAGGCTCTTTGGCTGCCCCCTCATGATCTCCGGGCCACTAAAAGTCCCATGGCGCAGCGGGGCACTCAGGCAGGTTGCCTGCCTGCCATGGCCCCACACCGCTCCCAGAAACAGCCGGCTGCTGCTGGCATCTCTCTGCGCGCCCCGAGAAGCCAGCCAGTGGGAGCTGCAGGGGTGGTGCTTGCGGGGGTGGGCAGCGCACGGAGACCCGCTACCCCTATCCCCCCAAGGAGCACACAGAGATATGCCAGCCACAGCCACTTCAGGAGTGACGTGGGGCCACGGCATGCGGGCAGCCTGCCTGAGCCCTGCTGTGCTGCTGGTCAGGAGCCACCTGTGGTAAGCCAGAGCCGCCCCCCGCACCCCAACACTCTGCCCCAGCCCAGAGCCCCCTCCAGCACCCAAACTCCCTCCCAGACCCTGCACCTCCTCCATTAATATAGTAGAAATGTGTGGCCCGTGACGACTTACCATAATACATGGAGTGGCCCCCACACTGCAAAAATTGTTGCTCACCCCAATGTACTCAGTATGGCCCTGATCCTGCCCATGCTTAACGTTATGTGCCTGAGAAGTCCCATTGATTTCAATACATAAATCTCAGTGCAGATGTGTTTGCAGGATTAGAACCTATATTTGATTTAAATCAATTAGTTAATAAAGTGTGTTGTCTTAAACAATCTTAATCAAAGCAGCTCATTCTGATGACCCTACATTTCATAGAGTATACACCATTTATCACCATGCCAGACCATTCTTTATTTAAAATACTGTTTGTCCCATAGGAAGTGGAACTCCATGTTACCATGACTAAATCCGAAAAAGGTAGCCTGGGCTTTACAGTGACCAAAGGCAATGATAACATTGGTTGTTACATTCATGATGTTATTCAGGATCCTGCCAAAAGTGACGGGAGGCTACGACCAGGAGATCGGCTTATCAAGGTGAGATGAGTACAACTTCGTAGTGAAACCCAACTCAAGATTAAGGGATCTGTGTAATAACTGAGAGGAAACAATCTAACTGTGGACCAGAAAAATAAGAATTTTGGATCCTGTGGTGTGCTGAGTCAAATGTGTGGATGAGAAGCAGACAACTAAGTGCATGTATTGAAATTCATAACATAACTGTTGTTGAACCAACATAAATATAAGTGTAAAATAAAACACATGGAAGATGACTGACACATATTCACTAAACCTTTTGCTGTTAACATCTGTGTAATCTTTCCAGACAGCAAAATGGTAGATAGGTTGGGCTCAGTATATATGATCTTTTAAGTTGCAGTTAGGGGTTCCTTTCAAAATATTCTTGGACTTTAAGGTCAGAGGGACCATCATGATCATCTAATCTCAGAAAGGAGCTTGGATTCATTTTTTGTGTCACATTCCTTCCAGTAAACAGAACATAGTCTATTAATACAGCTACACTGAAGCAAATGCTAAGATTGTAAAGTGTTGTGGAACAAGAATAAGCTTAATTATATTCTTAGGCCCCCATGCTGCAAAGACTTACTCATGCATTTAATATTTCCACTTAATTCAGTGGGACCACTCATAATACATTAAGTGTAGCACGCGTGCCAGTCTTTGCTAGACCAGGGCATTCAATCCTGCGGAATAACCTTTAACCTTAGGTAAGGAATAAAATAATAAACCAGTGTGGATTAGGGACTGAATCTGGTTTCCAGGTCATGGCTTGCTAAAAGCTTATTCTTCCATTTTATGGAAACTGGTATATATTACAAAAACAGTTTAATATATTTACTATTTTGACATTGGTAGTTCAGGGTTTGATTCTTTACTTCTAGCATTTTCCATTAAATGTGTGTGTTTGTGGAAAAGGATAACCTCATAGATTGCAGTTGCTATCATTTATAACATTTATATTTTGTCATTTACTATGTAATACAAATAACAGGGTCTTCAGCTGAATTTTCTTAGTATCATTGGCTGTCTCAATTGCAATCGGAATGAGGATTTTTCTGTTGCTGTTCTCTTTGCAGGTTAATGACGTGGATGTCACTAACATGAGTCACACAGATGCAGTCAGTTTTCTCCGAGCTGCACCAAAGACTGTCAGATTAGTAGTTGGACGTGTTCTGGAGTTACCAAAGATTCCAGTGTTGCCTCATTTGCTGCCTGATATTACTTTAACGTGCCATAAAGAAGAGCTGGGTAATATAAAATTGTATGGCTGTTTGCCCTTGTATGAAATGCCTTTCTTGGTCCCATTGTAAAAATCACACATAACTAGTAAAAGAAAAGATTGAGGATTTTTTTCTTCTGCACAGGTCTGTCTATATCAGGAGGTCGTGACAGCCTTTATCAGGTGGTATATATTAGTGATATAAAGCCAAGGTCAGTTGCTGCCAACGAGGAAAGTCTCCGTACATTGGATATCATCCATTATATTAATGGAGTCAGCACACAGGGAATGACTCTGAAAGAAGCCAAAAGAGCACTGGAAATGTCACTTCCTAAAGTGGTGTTGAAAGCTACAAGGTATCCACTGGAAACTAATTCCTGCATGTGATTTTTAACTGACATAGTTGCAGCTGTGTCCACTTAAATGCATTTTCCTGGCACAATAGCTAACCAATTGGAGTGATAATGGCGGCTATATTTTAAAGGCCTGATCCTTCAGGGTGCTCTGTCCTCTCAATTCAGTTGGCTTAATGGGGTTGAGAATGTTTGGTATCTCATCAGATTGGGCTCATAGTGAGGATAAAACTGTCCAGCGGCAGACTGCACCGTTAGAGGCATTCTCAGACTAAATTTGATATATGCCCAGCTTGCGTGTGGGCATCTATGTAATAAGCAGGGTAGGGCATGTATATAATAAGTAAAGCTACAATTATGTCACGGAGGTCATGGAAGTCATGGAATCCACTATGATCCCTCACTCCCCATTTTATCAGTTATTTTCAGTAAAAGTCACAGACAGGTCAAGGCTGTGAATTTTTGTTTATGGCCTGTGACCTGTCCGAGACTTTTACTAAAAATAACTGTGACAAAATCTTAGCCTTAGTAATAAGTTAAGTGGATCAAAGTGCCCTTTTAAAAAAAATGAATTGTTTTGGAAAAAGTTGTCAAATTTATCAAAGTTTTCATTTTTCCCCAAAAGTTGTACCAACTGGAGTGAGCCTCCCAGCCCAGATAGACAGACTCACACCAGCACAGCTCAAGCTAGCATGCCAAAAATAGCTGCATCTTGGACTAGATCTCGGATTCTCAAGCCTAGAGAGTCTGGTGGGCTTGAAAGCCTGAGCTACCACATCCACACTGCTATTTTTAATGCACTAATTCAAGGACTGCTAGCATAAGTCGGTCTGCCTGGGTTTTTAGGCTCACTCCCAGCAGTGTAGAGATACCCACAGAGTACTGAAATTGCAGATGAAGATTGACCTAGTTCAGGGGTGTTCCAGCCACACCTTTCCCCTACTGTATCAGCAGCCAGGAGAGGAAGTGGTGTAAGAGATCACACATTGGCTCTATGCCTCCCTAGATTCATGTGTGTGCTGGAGCAATCTTCCCTGGCACAGCAAACCTTACTGTAGGTTCAGATTATGCTCCTCCCAAGTTGGCACAAAGCAGCTGCATCCTTGACCCTTTAATTTCAAAACTCTTTACTAGCAGTAATTTAATCCTTGCAATAATCCTGTAAAGAGATATCTACATAGATATTTTATAGATGGGGCAACTCAGGCAGAGAAATTGCCAAGTTTCCACTACTCTTGTGTGCCTAACTTTCGGGCACCTAAAGCTTGATTTTCTAAAGTGCTGAGGAGCTGCAGGGACTGAGGAGTTCTCAGATTTAAGCACTAGGCTGAGGCCACTTGATCACACCTGTCTACAAGAGTCTGGGGTGAAATCCTAGCCCAGTGACGTTTTCTCTCTCTTCTGAAAGTAGATATGAACCAGGATATTATCTGGTGAATACCTTTCTATTATTGGAATATTGAATATTCTTGGTACCTCATTCCAAATCTGTCCAAGGAAATCGTGATTGACATAGCTAAGGTCTAATAGTTAACAAGAGATTGCCCTCGTATAGATACTTGTGTATGGTTCCTTTTCACAAATCAAAAATATAGTGTGTTTCTTCTTATCGCAGAGATGGTCACCCATTGGTTCCAAAGTCCAGGGGCTCTGTTAGCTCAAGTCCAAAGTTAATGAAAGCTAACGGTAAGGATCTCTTAGTTACCTACTGCAAATGAGTTTATTTCTATCAATGACAACCAAAGTGTGATATCTATCTTTTGCCTACAAAAGCCTGTCATAAACAGGATAAATGATACTCTTTTAAATAAGATTTGCCAAACTTCTGCAACAAATTTAAGAAGCCACTTTGCATAAAGACATGGATAATGGACAGTACAGAACGTCACAAATTCTGAGAAACAGAATAGAGCCATTTAAACATAATGGAGTGTTCTCTGCTCATCTTTAGAAAATTCTTGGATTATGTGATATATTGGCATTGTTACCTACAACACAAACAGTTTGGTGCTTCCAGTGGTATTGTTTACATATCACTTTGCTTAAGAAGGAAAGTTGAATCAGTTTCTCCTTTCCCTTATTCCTTTGTTAGTCAGGTGTTTTTAATTTAATATCCTTGATAAGTTTTTTATAGTCTTCTAGGCTACCAAAGGTCACCATTTAATAGATGGGGAAATTTTGACAATACCTTAAGACACTTTGTTTACTAAAAGAATTATACTCAAAACCTTCTTACTGTGTTTCACACAGTACATGGTAACTATTTCTGTTATTCATAAATCAGCTCAGAATGGACACACAATTTGATGCAGATCTTCTAATCAGGCAGTGAATAAGAACACAGCTCTTATACCCACTGAAAAAAGTACAGTGTAATGTTAGGTTTCGTAATGGTCAAATAACACTTTCCACGGTGTTATCATTTATTTGTTAATTGCTTCTGGAAAAGCTCCAAACACACTTTGGCAAAGTGTTTTTCTAGTGTGACATAAGAATTGTCAGACTGGGTCAGACCAATGGTCCATGGAGCCTTATATCTGGACTCCAACATTGTCTCATACCAGAACTTCAGGGTGACTCTATAGAACAGGGCAGTTGTAGTGATCCACCCTCACTTCCAGAAGTCAGATATTTAGAGTCGCCCTGAACATGAGGTTACATCCCTGTTAATGAATGCCCAGTCAAAGAGAAAAGAGAAGTTAATATCTTGCAGTAGATTTTTGTTGTTTCATATCCCGCATCTCTTGTCTAGACATCGTCTCTTTAGAGCCTGGTCCGGAAAACACTACTCTAAGCAGTCTCATTGTCTTGGGTGTACGCCACAGTCCAGAGATGTGTGTTTGCAGGGACGTGCCCTTAGATTTAAAACTTTTGGGGGGTGCGAGCTTTACAGTATTTCTCTACAGGCTTGTACCTTGTGCCATGTTGTATTGGTATTACTGTTTGTTAACAATGGTCGTTTTGGAGACTCGGTTTTTTATTATACCATTATCTTCTCTTATTTCTCCTAACTGTGCAAACATAATGTTATTTTATAATACTGTCATTCAGATGTGAATGTGGTTAAGTACCCCACTATTCCACCATTGTTAGGTTGTTGTTCTTTTTAATAACTGTCAGTAGAAGGAAATATATTACATTTTATAATAAATGATAAATATTTTTCTTTACTGCCAAACATTTTTTTCATAACATGATTACTACAAACATTTTTGTTATTTAAAGGCTTATTGACTTTGACTTTGTTTTTTGCTTAGGCCATCCCCATGGAGATCACTATGGCAAAACAGAAACAGCACCTGATATTTGTGACCCCAAGGTAAATAAAATGAAGCAACCGTATTTAACACAGCTGTTTTATTTTCCTTTGTTTGGTTCTAATAAAATAGGTACATGTAATCCTATTCATAGGAATTTTCATTAACTAGAGAAAAAGATATAATCAATATTCAGCCCCAGCTAAGGCAAAATTTCTGTATCTTAAACTATGCGGTTACAGTGCTGTCAGCTGATCTGAATCAATAAGTGCACAAGCTTTTGGAATGATTTTTCCAATGCCCAGAACTGCATTTAAAGAAAGAAGACTGGCCTTATGGCTAAGGCACAGGGCTGCAACTCAGAAATCTGGATTCTGTTCCTAGCTCCTCACAGTGCTTGTGTGTTACATTGTCCAAGTAATTTCATCTCTCTCTGCTTCCATTTTCTCTTTTGTGAAATGGAGGTAATCTCACCTCCCTCACAGAGGTACAAGTGATGTGAAGCTAAGATTATTAATATTTGAGAGTGTTGGTTGGAGGACACAATATAAATGCAAAGTATTCTATCCCTCTCAGTTATTTCTTAGGCTTTGTCTACAGTACACAGCTGTGCCACTGAAAATCGTGCAGTGTAGCCACTGTTTGTCGGTTCGCCTGCCAACAAAGAACGTCCGCACCCAATGAGTGAGGTTAGCTTTGTTGGCAGGAGAGCACTCCTGCTGACAACGCACTGTTCACACTGGCACTTGATACCGCAAAACTTCTGTGTTTCAGGGAAAGGTGGGGGTCAACATATGTGAAAGACAAAAGTTTTGTCATTCAGTTGCCAGTGTAGACACACAAAAGAAGAAGAAAGTAATTGCAGCAACAGTGCTGTCTTGGTAGGCTGTTCCACAATCTAGTAGATCTCCACTGTCAGGAAGTTTCCCCTTACATTCTGGCTTTATTTTTCATTTATCTTTATTTTGTTTGTAAGTTATAGTACGGTTACAGTGCCAGTTTTAAAAAATGTCAAGCTTAAGTTACCACTAAGATACAATCATGTTTTCTTAATAGAGTAAGAGGCATGTAAAGGTTGCATTTCTGTGTCTGCACTCCTGTGGAGCACCCTGTGCTCTGTTAGAATGGGCTGCTGTTACAGGCACAGACAACAAGCCCTTAAAAAAGAAAACTAACTCATGTTACTTTTTGTTTTGCTAGGTTAATGGGGAAAGCATGATAGCAGTTTCTCATGCAAATGCAGTAAGCAGCATTCATCAGGGGAAAGGGCTAATGAACGTCACTGATTCTAGAAACATGCCCTCCAGTGGTTTCACGAATCAGATATCAGATTTTTCCACGAACAGTGATCACTCAGGTAAGGAGGAGAGATTTGAATATCTGTGTACTCCTCAGTTCAAGAGTGGGAGAGAGAGTAGGCAATAAAGATTTCAAAATAAAAGCCAATTTTAACTTCTTGGATACCTTCAACTTGACATGCATTTCTATAATGTCTTTTTCTGGTCCTGTATTCTCTCCTAAACGAGTTATTTGGCAAGCAAGGAGAAGTGGAGTAATGCGATCAGAGTTTGAATTCTGTATTATAGTCAAGGAAGGAGAGTCACTATAATTATTAGTATTAGTATCTTAAAGAATGTATAGAATGTCTACTTGATAGAATGCCCCATTTTTGTCATCGCTTCCTTTATGAGCATTAATCTTTTTATATTCCTTTCCCCCACATCATTTGTTTTATTGTTCTAGAAACTGAGATACTGGAGGATGACTATTATGATGAGGACGACCACAACGACGTTGTCCAGTATCTGTTGAATGTTGTAGATGAGGAAGCCCAGAATCTCTTAAATCGCAATAATACAACCACAGGTGACCACTTGCCAGGGACTATAAGCCATCAAAAAGCTATACCTAGGAAGTGAACATTGAATGGGCTTTTGGTTAGCTAACAGAAAGCGGTTAAATGGAAGTAGCTTGCAAACTGAATTTTTCCAAGAGATATGGTTAAAGGGATGGTGCGTCTAGTAAGAGGATCTTTCCGTGAAGTCCAGGTTTTGTAAATGTGGTCTTTATTTTAAATAATTTTGGGATATGCAATTGTTTGTGGGTAGAACTGATGACGTTTAGCTGTCTTGGTTTTCAGGTGCAACCCAAATTACATCCCTAGTGGTTACAAAATTGTGACTGCAATTTTTGAAAAATATAAAATATGTTTTTCTTTGCAAATCTGCTCCTTTAATTTACAGCCTGTTTTGTAGTTTCCTTTCTCCATAGTGCTGCAAGAGTCAGCACTCCCTTTTTGCTACCGGTCTGTCTTTGCAACAGAATAATCACCGTCAACAGAAATGAGCATGATTGTGGGGATAGTGGTTGCTAATTCCTCATGTGAGGAGGTATCACTGCGGTCTTGCACATAATTCAGTGAATTAAACCAAACTGATAGCTGCTGTTTCTGTCACCAGATCTGAGACACCACTCACCAGTTTATAACTATTTTAACCATTGTCCTTCTGCTCCTTCCTGAACTTGTTGGCCTATTTTCATCTATTAATGTTCTATTAAAACTACAGACTCAGAGTCTCCACTGGTGTAAATCTGTGTGGTGCCAGAGTTACACTTGCTGGGATCTGGCCAGTTGTATACAGCAGCCCAGCTGGTGTGTTGAACCTGGGAGATGTAAGCAGGAGTGACATAGCTAAAGTAGGTCAGATTTTATCATGTACGATTTTATGATGACTCATTAATATAGGGAGTACCTAGAATCCAGATTTAGACCCATTGTGAGTTAGACTCATGTTGCTGGGTTAAGAACTTGCCATTCTTTTATAGTAGGGACATCAGCTCAAAATTGATACAAATAACCATGTAGCTAAACTACATTTAAACAGCCCCAAATGTTGATTCTGTGCTAAGAATGAAGAAGTACAATGGCCTGATTAATATTTATATTAAGGCCCCTTTACACCACTCTGGCAGTGTAAAGGGAACTTAAACTGGGTGCCAGTGCAGTTTATGCCCACTTTAAGGCCCCTTTACACTGCCAAAGTGGTATAAAGGTCTTTTAGAGTAAATGAGAATCTGGCCCGTAATCTACCATTAGTCCTATGGTCTGCAATGACAGTGAAGAGTGGTTAAGAATGAATGTATGGCCAAGGCCTCATGCACTTAGAATAATTTTTTTTCTGTTTTTTTTTTTTTTAGCTGCAGGCACCATTTTTGTTATTAGATTTGAATGAAAATATGAACATGTTCACTTAATCTACCGATAACATCACTTCTGTATAGCTCTGTCTTCCATTGTATTTCTCCAGCAGGTTCTTTAGAGACCAATGGGAAGCGGGCAGAAGAAAAAGCTGAAGACACGGACTGTGATGAGTCATCTTTGCCTGAAGACTTTCCAGAGGTAAAATTAAAAGATCTTGGCAGTGTCTTTATCTGCCAATTTCCAAGACAATTTGCATTGACTTCTCATTCCCTCGATCACAACGAATTTGTGGAAATAATTTCATCAACATTTTAAATTTATCTGTCGCTACCATTTGATTTGCCTTCAGAAAACAGTGTCTATAAACCAAGAGTATGGAAACAGTTTTTTAAATACTATATAATAATTAATCTGTGACAAATTAACCAGACAAGAGAACAAAACAGAAAATTAACATATGCTGTTCCTGGCAAGAAGCAATGAAAGCCAACAGTTTTGAAAAGTGTATCAATAATAAAATACCAGTACAATACTATTTCATGCATTTTACCCAGAAAGTTCCCTCAGTTCATATAAGGTAAGGAAAAATCAGAGAATTTCAGATATTTTGCGGAGTATCTGTTAAGAGTCCAAATCTGAGGCTCCCTCTCCTTCACCTTTCTGCTCAGACAAACTAATGTTCACAAACAAATTCTACACCACCTTCACTCTACACTTCCCCATGTTATCCTGTGTTGCATCAGTCAATAGACGTCCAGACTCCACAGCAAATGTATCCAGTTAATAGAATCCCCCATCCAGTGTATACTCACTGTTTGTACTTCCTGCCCAGTTACAACTGTAAATCAACACCAAGACCCTGGATCTGTAACATCTTTGTAGGGGATCTAAAAAGGAGACTCCCCTTAGCTAAGGCACCAGCAGCTGGACTAAGCTGGTCTCAGTTGTGAGTTACTCTTGACATATTTTACACTTACACCAGCTGAGTTCTCTTAATCAAAAGTAAAATAAAAAAGCTCCTTACTCCTCTTGAATATTCTAGTTCTATTCATGCATATGAGATATATTTCATTTGGGGACAAAACTCATAGGTGTGCTGTCCTTTCACTTTCCGTTTAATGTCTGGGTACAGGTATAGGTTGACTTGGCAGGGGATCGCCACTTGAGTTATATGTTGAGCTGAGCCACAAGCAGATTTTCCGCCTGATGGAATTTCAACTCTGCATTGTTTCGAAAGTGAGCATGCTGAACATTTGAGTATGTGTAGAACTAGAGCCAGGCCATCTCTCCTTTCTAGTTCTCGTCTTCACTACAGTTATCCTGGCAAGACCTACTAGAGTAGATGCAGCTTATATCATCAAAAGTATTGTCCCCAGTATAGCATATACCAGTTCTCTGGACAAATAAGATGTGTACACACTAGGGATTTTTGGCCAAAAAAAATTAAAAATCACACTCCAACTGACATTACTAGCACAAAGAGACTGAAGCTGGAAGAAGAGCCGAGGGGTGGGGCTCTGAGGTGGGATATGATTTTACCTCTCCAGCTGTTCTACATTCCCCAGTGCAGAAGCTGAATGTTTGCGGGTTTTGTGGTTGGGTGGATTTCTTGAAAGAAAAAAGATTGTCAGCAGTGCATAATGCTGTCAGTGTGGTACCCTGCACAAATAATGAATTTACTTGTTAACGTTGTTTTAATTTATAAGACAGAAGTATGCTTGTTGTACAGTCCCATTCCAACATAACTCACTATACTTTCAAATGTTTCCTTCACTAGCTGACACAAATAAATGGCTGTGAAGAACATTGTGAAGAGAAAGTAGTGCCTGAAAGGTGAGATTTTTAAGTGGAATTTAAGAGTAACATAATTTTTATAGCTCAGTGAAGTGAGGGAAAATAAAGCACAAGCAAACCACAAACCCCATATATATATGTGTCTGACATGCTGATATAGTAAAGCATTGTGTCTGTTCATGTTATCTGAGAGGTCATGATATTAATTAGAGCTATAGAACCTGATGTTCAAGAACATCAGGCCTGAATTATGAACAGTACAAATCTGCTGTAGGGCTTTATTTGGCTACTCAACTACTGCAACATAATTAGGATGAAAAAGTATTCAGATGCTGACTTGCCTAGTCTCCCAGTTGCCTCCACTTTCCTGTTTTCTCAAAACTTATTGATACCAAAGGACAACTGTTCATCTGTAAATCACTGGTTTGAATCCAGCCCAGGACAGTAGTGTTTGAAAGTTGTTTCTTTCTGGCAGTGATTTGACTGACTGAATGAACAGACATTTCCATGTGCAAATGCGTCCCATCAATATCACCATCAAAAATTTTTTTTATGTAATATGATTCATAATCTCTATGTATTACATTAATAGTTATCATTGTGGAATTAAATCTATTGAATAAATGCAATATTGATTTTCTTCTAAGTGTGGTTTATAAATTTAATCTAAATTTAAGTATTCTGTGATTTTCTAAATGATCCCATATGCGTAGGTCTTTCATTTACAGAAAAGATTCATATTTAAAATTGAAATGTATTGTTCTGATAGGAAGTGAGACACCTGTACATTCTTTGCTTTTCTAGGTCACCTCAGCAACCTCTGGTGGGACAAGCAGATGAAGATGAAATTACATGGGGAAGTGATGAACTCCCTATTGAGTCAATAAATCAGGAACATCTAGCTAAAGGCAAGAACTTGAACAAATAAACAATCAGTGGAAAATGAGGATTACAATACTGTAATCATGTCTGAAATGTATTTGAACATGTTCTGGATATTTTTAAAGGCCCAGTCCTGAGAAGAGCAGTCAATGGGAGATGAGGGTGCACAAGAGCTCATAGGACTGGATCATAATAATTCAAGCTTGCAAACCCTTTTTCACACAAGGAAGTAATTGCACTGATTCACTGAATGCTCATCTGAGCAAAGGATTGCAGAATTGGGCCCATAGTCAGAACTGCAGCCAGTTCCCTTCCATAATATCTATTTTATGAAAGCTGCAATGGCATATGGTGAAATGTGCAATTGGACTGAGATCCTATAGGCATCTATTGAGTGCTGACTCCACACTTTAAATACATGGCATTTTCCTCATTACTTCAGGTCTGATTTTGACATCTTTACTGAAGTCAATGAACCTCTTCCCAGAATAAGATTCTGTGCAACATGAGTAAGGGTGGCAGAATTGGGTGTCTATCTTTAGCATATTGAGTATGTTCAGGAATATGTTCTGTTACCTGGATTTATATTCACAAGTCATATTCAGACTTGTGTCTATAACGTGTGCTTCAAAGTGCTTTTTAACTTAGGAAAAATAAACTTGAACATAAACTATTTTCGTAAACTTTTTGCATGATTTGGTATCACAAGCTATTTTTAACTCTCATGTCAAGGAAACTTGGATTATTAATAAATTATGTCTGAAAGAATAATGGACATCTGCCTTTCAAAACCAAGATTTTTTGAAAAACTTTAATGCAGTTAACACATTTTATGCTTTTATCATTACAGTGCATTTTAAAGTGAAGTTTTAAAGAAAAAAACTGCAAGGTGTGACATTGCACTTTTAAATATGAAGTCTCTGGAGTTAAGTGTATGGTCAATGATCTTGCCAATTATAGTGTGTCAAGAATCCTTGCAAAAAATGCAATTGATTATTATTTCAGTGTGTTGACTGCAAGGACATTAAAGATAAAACTACTCATTCATGGCTTCTCAAATGTTGACATTTTTAATCACGAACTGATCTATATGCAGTTGTGGGGGAAAGCTAGCAAGCATTACCAGTGAAGGGATAATGGTGGAAGGATTGTGTATGTCCTGGATCTCTTATGGGTGATCTTTTATATAAAATATAACAAATAGGTATATGAATAGCAATCAACAACCTGCAAACTGGATGTGGTGGTACCTGGGAAATCTCTCATTTCACAGCACTGCACTATAGCAAGCTTTCTGTTAGCTGTTTATATGCGCACATAAATCAATCTTCTTCTGCTGCTAGATTGCCCTTTAGTGACAAATGAAGAGCTCTCTGCACTCCCAATTGTCAGAGTGCTTCCTTCAGGCAAATATACTGGGGCCAAATTGAAGTCAGTGATCCGCATGTTACGTGGACTACTGGAACAAGGAGTTCCTTCCAAAGAGATTGAGGTAAACAAACAGGCTATTTTCAGTCCTTTTTAAAACTCTTTTAAATAGGAATCATGCAATGAAACTACTCTTCACTAGGGCAGTGTGAAGCAGGTGGAAACATATAAGGCTTGATTGTGCATGGCCAAAGCAGAAGGGAGGAAAGAATAGTTTTCTTCTCCTCTGTTTAACTACATTAACTAGACTGAATTGTATTGGCGTTAGATCTAGAAATGTGATTGAGACTTGCCCATTTCTTCAAATCCAGTAATAATAATAATAATAAATATTTTTCAACCAGCACTTAAGCTGAAAGGACACCTTAATGACCTCTGCAAAATCCAGCTGATTTGATGAAAACGTGGATCTCTACTCTTACTAAAATTGCTAATATGTTACCAACTATCTTAAAACTTCCAGGAAAACATTACGAAGTAATTACAAGAAGATAGGGGTTTTTGGCAAGACTGCATGCCTTACTCCCATGTGGTGTGACTGTGAATTGTTACTACCTGGGGGACTAATACTTGATGATGGGCTTTTCGGTTTAGCAGAGAAAGGTCTAATAAGATCCAGTGGCAGGAAGCTGAAGCTAAACACTTTCATACTAGAAATGAAGTGTACATTTTTTAGGGTGACTAGATGATTTTGGGGTCTTTCTTATATAGGCTCCTATTACCCCCACCCCGATCCCGATTTTTCAGATTTGCTGTCTGTTCACCCTAACATTTTTAACAGTGTGGTTAATTAACCATTAGAACATGGTGGATTCTCCATCACTGTCAATTTTAAAGTCAAGACTGGATATTCTCTAGTTCAAAAGGAATTATTTTGGGGAAATTCTATGGCCTGAATTACACATGAGGTCAGAATAGATGATCACAATAGTCCCTTTGGCCTTGGAATCTATGAATCTATAGTTCGTCATTTCTATGTTTTTATTAGATACTGTTAGTCACTTAGCTAAAAAATGATGGCATTTTGTTTATCCCAGCAGTTATTAATATGGGTTATTATGTTATAGTTATGTTACTTATGAATATGAGCTAATACGAATATCTGTTTATAGAACCTTCAAGACTTAAAGCCTTTGGATCAGTGTTTGGTTGGACAAACTAAAGAGAACAGGAGGAAGAACAGATATAAAAATATACTTCCCTGTAAGTCCTAAGTAGTTTGATAATAAATTTTTATGTTGATTTAGCCAGAAAGGCAGTGTGGTCTGGTGGATCTGACATCAGACTGGTAAGTCCTGTCTCCTATTCCCAATTCTTCTGTTGTTACTGTGTGACTGGGCAAACCACTAAACGTCTTTGCACCTATTGTCCCTATCTGTAACACAGAGCTAATGCTGCTTGCCCACCCTTTTAAAGCACTTTGAGAGCTGTGGGTGAAAATCATTATATAAGTGCGTCTGCTTGTTGTTTTATGCCTCCCATTCTTTCCCTCCACTCTCACTGAAAACATTAATTCTATTTGTGCAGCAGATCCTGTTTGTCGCAGATGATAGACAAAAACATAGGAGGACAGACAGTGCTCTTAGTTATACCATTGTAAATCTGGAGTGACAAAAATATAATAATATTAATACACTGTGTCAATCTCACTATCAAAGAATGATGTTTATATTCCGTTATTTACGTATGCAAGAGACGTGAAGTCTGAGTCTAAAACTGGGAGCCAGAAAGTCTTGAGTTCTAATTTCTGCTCCGACAGAGTTTCTCTGAAGCTGTGGATAAGACACTCTGGGCACGTCTACACGTTGAGCTGGGACGTGGGGTGGGGCGTGGGGCGTGGGTCGTGATTCCCAGCTTGAGGAGACATATCTGTGCTAGCTGACAGCTGTGCCAGTGGGAGGGGCAAGCTACCCAGAGTGTGTATCTCTAGGGTCTCTGATGGGTATGCACTTGGGGTAATTAGCCCATCCACTGCATGCACTGCTGCGCTACAATCTCATTTTAGTGATCTAGCATGAGTGTGTTTTCCAGAGCTGGGAATCACACCCCAAGCTCAGAGTGTAATCACACCCATAGAGCCTGATTTTAGGAGTGCTGAAAGCTCAAAACTCCAGTTCTTGTCTGTGGCAACTGTGAGGACTCTGCACCTCTGATCATCAGATTGTTAACCTCACTGCCCCTTTTTCCTTATGTGAGGTAGGGTTAATACTTTTTTCAAATAGGATATTGTGAGGATTCATTAATATTTGTGAGATGAAAAGTACTCCATAAGTGTTTACAGGACCTAAGTTTAATTGTGGTGTGTGGACTAGGGCTGTCAATTAATCGCAGTTAACTCACATGATTAACTCCAAAAAATTAACTGCGAATAAAAAAAATTAATCGTGATTAATCACACTTATCACAATAGAATACCAATTTAAACTTGCTAAATATTTTGGATGTTTTTCTGCATTTTCAAGTATATTGATTTCTCTCACAATACAGAATACAAAGTGTATAGTGCTTACTTTATATTATTTTTATTACAAATATTTGCACTATAAAAATGATCAATAAAAGAAATAGTATTTTTCAATTCACCTCATACGAGTACTGAAGTACAATCTTTTTATCATGAAAGTGTCACTTACAAATGTAGATTTATTTTTTTTTGTTACATACCTGCACTCAAAAACAAAGCAATGTCACTCTTTAGAGCTTATGGGTCTACTCAATCCTATTTTTTTGTTCAGCCAGCTGCTAAGACAAACAAGTTTACATTTATGGGAGATACTGCTGACTGCTTCTTATTTACATTGTCACCTGAAAGTGAGAACAGGCATTCGCACAGGACTTTTGTAACCAGCATTGCAAGGTATTTACATGCCAGATATGCTAAACATTATTATGCCTCTTCCCACTTCGGTCACCATTCCAGAGGACATGATTCCATGCTGATGATGCTCGTTAAAAAAATGTGTTAATTAAATTTGTGACGGAACTCCTTGGAGGAGAATTTTATGTCCCTTGCTCTGTTTTACCTGCATTCTGCCATATGTTTCATGTTATGGCAGTCTCGAATGATGACCCAGCACATTATTCATTTTAAGAACACTTTCACAGCAGATTTGACAAAACGCAAAGAAGGTACCGATATGAGATTTCTAAAGATAGATACAACACTCGACCCAAGGTTTAAGAATCTGAAGAGCCTTCCAAAATGTGAGAGGGTCAAGGGATGGAGAATGCTTTAAGATGTCTTAAAAGAGCAACACTTCAATGTGGTAACTACAGAACCCGAACCACCAACAAAGAAAATCAACTTTCTGCGGGTGGCATCTGCCTGAGATGATGAAAATTAGCATGTGTCGGTCTGATCTGCTTTGGATCATTATCGAGCAGAACCTGTCATCATTATGGACACGTACTCTAGAATGGTGGTTGAAGCATAAAGGGACATATGAATCTTTGGCACATCTGGTATGTAAATATCTTGTGATGCCGGCTACAACAGTGCCATGCAAACTCCTACTCTCACTTTCAGGTGACATTGTAAATAAGCGGGCAGCATTATCTCCTGCAAATTGTAACCAGACTTGTTTGTCTGAGCGATTGGCTGAAGTAGAACTGAGTGGGCTTGTCGGTTCTAAAGTTTTACATTGTTTTATTTTTGAATGCAGTTATTTTTTGTACATAATTCTACATGTGTAAGTTCAACTTTCATGATGAAGAGATTGCACTACAGTACTTGTATTAGATGAATTGAAAATTACTATTTCTTGTTTTTTACAGTGCAAATATTTGTAATAAAAAATAAATATAAAGTGAGCACTGTACACTTTGTATTCTGTTTTGTAATTTAATGTATTTGAAATTGTAGAAAACATCAAAAAATATTTAAATATATGGTATTCTATTATTTTTAACAGTGCAATTATTTGTGTGATTAATTGTAGCAAATGTTTTTTTAACCACTCAATCGTGATCAATTTTTTTAATCACTTGATAGCCCTAGTATGGACATATATAATTAAAATATGTTTTCTGTGTTGGGATTGCAGATGATACCACTAGAGTGCCCCTAGGAACTGAAGCTGGATACATCAATGCCAGCTTCATTAGAATGCCGGTGGGGAATGAAGAATTTGTCTACATTGCATGTCAGGGACCTCTCCCTACTACAGTAGCAGACTTCTGGCAAATGACTTGGGAACAAAAGTGTACTGTAATAGCCATGATGACCCAGGAAGTAGAAGGAGAAAAGATAAAATGCCAGCGTTATTGGCCCGATGTGCTTGGCAAAACTATCATGGTCAATGACAGACTCCGGCTGGCCCTTGTGAGACTGCAGCAGCTGAAAGGCTTTGTCATTAGAGTGCTGGAGCTAGAAGATATTCAAGTAAGTGAATCAAGTCATTCTACACTCTGTGGATTTCTGGAGGGATTGGGCAAGTTTCTTTTTCGTTTGTTAGACCTGGATCCCTTCAGTCCAGCTGCAGCTGATGTAAACTTCTGCATCCTGGAAAAAACCACAGGATTACTTGTTGAAAAAATCTTTTTTGCCCTTATTTCTTCTGACTGCTATGATTGGGCCACTCCTTCTCCATGTAGGAATTTGAGTGAGCAGCTTCTTCCACCACTGGAATAAAATTCCGCATAAGCTAGCTGGAGACCTTTTCAGCAGGTAGCATTTATGCACTGTTCAAGCACATCAACTCACAGTGCTAATGTGCCCGTGTAACAGAGGGTCAGGACATGGCCCCATATATGCATGACTGACTGATAATGCCTTAGATTTAGAAACAGAGATTTATTACAATTAAATTCATTTGTAGTTCAATTTACTCGATGGATGACTCTGTGCTAGTAGCGCAGCGAGGACAATGAAACTAAAATGGTCATTTTCACTGTCATTCATAGTCCATGTCCTTTTGCTTCGAGCTCTAATACACTCTCATCACACATGGCAGGGAAAGGTTGAAATTCAGACAAATTCCCATTTATATTCATGTAAGGCATTGTAAAAACTGTTCTGTTCACAAGACCTAAATTTTGGGTCACTGTTAATTGCCAAGTCTCCCTTTACAGTGAGATGTTTGGCTACGCAATGTTTTTAGGCAAGTCTTACAAGTTCTGGCTGTCTGCTTTGCTATTTTTGTATGTATTTGTTCTGTCTCTTTTAAAACCTTAGACTGGTGAATCACGACGTGTTTCTCATCTGAATTTCACTGCCTGGCCAGACCATGACACACCATCTCAACCAGACGATCTGCTCACTTTCATCTCCTACATGCGGCACACCCATAAATCGGGACCTATCATCACTCACTGCAGTGCAGGCATTGGACGTTCAGGGACGCTTATTTGTATTGACGTGGTTCTAGGATTAATCAGCAAGGATCTTGATGTGAGTACCCAGAGGATAGATTGAACTATGCTTTTCACTAAGTGAACTGTGAGCCCTAGCAGCTGTTTGGTTATTTTACTGGTGTGCAACTATTTGGAATCAAGGACTCTGGTTGTACCTTCACCTGATTTATTAGGTATATAGTATAAAACAGCAATAACTGTGAAAACCAGAAATACTGAGACAAGAAAAAAAAATCAAGCACTTGATGATCTTATGTTTCAGAGCCTGAGTTCCAGCCCAAGTTGCCACTTCCAAATGCTGTCTGTACAGCTATTTTTAGAGCATGAGTGTGAGCCCTGTAGCCCAAGTCTGTTGACTGGGACTGGAAGACTCACTCCCGCAGGTTCCAAAATGCTGTGTAGCTATACCCTTGTAGATTTAGAAGGATAAGACCAAAATTTACAGATGGGCAAAGTAAAAAAAAATGCTGTTTGAGAACTTTTAGAGTGTGGCGTAAGGACATTTACTTCGTATATTTTCATATGTGATGCAGACAGTTTGTTTTAGTGGCTATAAAGCTTTTTTGGAATCTCAGTATGTGTTGTCATGAAATAACTATTGTCTGATGCCACCACATAATTTCCTGCGACCATGAATTTAAATCAATAAAAACAGAAAAATATTCTTAAGCCCCATAATTTTGCACAACTGTAAAAATGTAAATAAACATTTTAAAAAGCTTAAAAATAAATACTTATATAATCCATTAAAAGTATAAAAAATATAATTCTACCAAGGCTAGTTATTTAGTGACTGTAGCAATTCTTTATCATAAATTAATTAAATACTCACATTTCTTCTTATGAAAGTTTAATGTTAATGATAGTTATGAATGTTTTATAAAAACAATCTAATACTCTGTTTTTTTAAGAAACTCCCAGATTTTACTCTCAGAAATGTGGACTGTTTGAACACTTGACACTGTAACATTCATAATTCAGTTAAAGCAAATATTTAAAACAGAAAACATGCAGTGCTTTTTTCATAAACAGGTTGGACATTTTGTGAAAGCTATGATAAATACAATCAGCTGTAGAATGCAGTAGTTAGCAACCTTTCAGCCAAACAAAGGAGTCTGCAATAAAGCAAAACCAAAATAAGTCACTGTTTCAGCTCCTATGCCTGAACCTAAGTCAGTGACATGGTAAAAGCACGTTTGTAAATTATAACAGAATTTAGGATGTCATGCCATGATTCACAGAGACTATGTACTCCTTGTCCACAGGAGAGCACTGGCAACCTCATTTTAAAGTCGTCCCACCCACCAGTTCATGGAGCAATCACTTTCCTATCATCTTGATATAAAATAAAGTGTGTTGGCAGCACACTAGAGCCCAACCCAAAAAAGCATGTAAGCACATGCTTAATTTTGAGCACTTTCATATTTCCATGGAAGTCCAAGGGAGTGTTTACATACTTAAAATTGAGCCCATCCTTAAGTGCTTTGAGGGATTAGGGCCAGAGTGTGCCGCACCCAGCCAGACTGAGCTTTAGTAGAACAAGGACCAGGGAGGATAACGGTGTGTTGAGCAGGTAAAATGAAAGATAAAGGGAAAGTAGATGGTTCCCTCAGATTCTCACATATTTATTGCACTGGTACAGGCTATATTTTATGCTTTCCGTATACTGTACGGGTACGTCCATAACTTGATGGATTTACTAGCATTTGACTAATGTTTGTCGACTAGATGAAAATGCAAATTCCCTGCTGTGCCACAGGTTTATTTTCCTGTAGGTGTGCATTTTTGTTACAACATCTCACTTGCTGCTACCGTCTGTTTGCTTTTGGCAGTTTGACATCTCTGATTTGGTACGTACAATGCGACTGCAGAGACATGGAATGGTTCAGACGGAGGTATGTCTAGCTTGGTTTATCAAGTTGTGCTTTAATAAAGATTTGTAACGGAATTTCTGATCTCTCAAAAAATTGTGATAAGGATATAGCTTGTGCTAGATGTCTGTATTAGGAAATATTGTAGAATGACTCACTTTGTACCCCGTAAACTCTACCTCAGTGTTGCTGGAGTGAAATGAAATACTAATATAGGGACAGAATTCATAATAATGCATGTAATATGCATTCACCACATGCAAATACAAGGGCATGCAAACATAAGTCTGACAAGTACAAGTGTGTGCAAATTTACATGTAGTGAACTGTGTAATCTGGGCTATAAAAGATCTGATAGTCTGATTCTAGAATTCTTGCATAAGCCCATTATTCCATTCTGGGAAACATTTATTTTACTCCAACTGGAAATAACAGCACATTAATGCCTTTTTACCTATTATAAGGCTGAAAAAGCAATTGCATTTTATTTGCTGTTATCCATAGCAATATGGTAATTGGAGGGATGGGTTTTAGGACTAAAAGGTTGAAAAAGCCTCCTAAACCTGAACCTAGAGAAGACAGTGAATAGAAGATCAGGGAGTTCTCAACCCTTATTTAATAAAAAATACAGAATTATCCAGAAATAGCCCCAAACCCTACTGTGTCCTCATTGTAAACTGGGAGGTTGCATCACAGATCTGGACTTTGTTCCCAGCTGTGACACTGACCTGCTGTGTGACCTTGGTCCAGTCACTTCACTTGGTGCTTCCTTTGCCTCATTTGTAACTGCTCTGTGGTCTGCAGATGGCAAGCCCCTTTATAAGGACAAAGTAGTGGTGATGGTGGGATTAGGAATAAAACTAAATATTAGCCAGGAGGCAAATCCACATGGAGTACATTTGAAAACTGGGCAGCCCATTCTTGACCCCCTTGTTCTCTTTAAACATTGTCTCATTACATTCACTTATCATATTCTCTTGTTGATAAACTATATGAAATTGTATTCAAATAAGGAACTCCACCACCTGTGAAGTATAGGTGGAGGCACCTTGTTTTGCTAGTGCGAACATTTTGTTTAATGTGTTTGATCCTTCCTCTTACAGGATCAGTACGTTTTCTGCTATCAAGTTGTCCTCTATGTCCTGAAACATCTCCAAGCTGAAGAACAGAAGAGTGGCAAATAAAATACCAGAGCCTGAAGTGCTTTAAAAAGCAACAGAGGCAGAGGTTTCTACATATTTTGTTCATTCTGCCAATATTATTCCAGTCCTTCATTTGCTATCAACCATCTCTTCTATGCAGTCTGTCCTTCATGCCACTTCTAGTACATGGTAAAGGGCAAGACAATGCAGTAGCATTACTCCCCTCCACCCCATAGTGTTGGGGTTCTTTATGTACCAGGAAGAATAATATTTAATAAAGTTGCATTTTTGCAGCTTCCTTACTCTATGATAAATTCCTGACGTAAAAATGTTTTAATTAAAAATTTGAATAATGCCTTCTGTGGGTATGCAACTATTTTTTAGTATTTGTTTCTGCTGCAGTGGGAGGAGGGTGGGAAAATAAGGCAGTATTTTATCCTGGTGGACTTTCTTACAGGGACATTTTTATTAGTCTATTTTGAAAGCATGTGTATAGCAGATCTCTCTTTTTCAGCATTTTGATATAGTAGAGCGATTTCATAGGGGATACTTGAAATCAGTATTTAAGCTTTACAAGACGCCTTTTAGCCTAGAAAAGAGTAGTGAATGTTTACTGTAAGTATCGCAGTTTGTAATGTTTACTTCATAAGAGTTTCATGTATATATTTATATACTTTTACAAAAAAAAAGCTGAATTATCATGTGCCCAAACTTATAACTGATTAGGCATTTCCACTGTGTAAATAAAAATACACTTTAAAATATACGTAGGTGTGTTTTATGTCCACATGAGATGTCTGTTTGTCTGTCCTTACACTGCAACTTTCTCTGTGCCTTATGCTTCAGATCAAATGGACATAGACCTTTCATCTTAGTTTCCATTTCTTCCCCTGCCCGGTGCTAGTGTGTGTTTAGTTGTTGGAGGTTTACAACACATATATTCAGTATGGAGCAGTACTCTGTAACCTGTGCTCATGAAGTGTACTAAGTAGCAGTTGCACTGCGTCTCTCATTTCAAGATAAAAGCTGGGCTTGGAGCCTGTGAATATGCAATCTTTCATTCCCAAATGATCAGCCTGCAGAGATCTTGTATCCCAAAACTGAGACTCTGGGCATTTTAATTATAATTGACATAGCAACAGCCCAGCTTAAAAATAAAAATAGAGCTTTTGTTCTTGTATCATCAATAGAATGATCATCCTTGTTATAGAAATCATACGTGGCATATCCAGTATCCAGTGAACCATGACAGCTGCTTAAGCAGCAGTGTCGTGTTGTTGGAGTTCCCTCTGAGACCTTTTCCATTTGGCTTCTCCAGAGCACCTTGTCCAGTTCTGGGAGAACACACCATCCAATTCTCTTCTCTGGGATCCAAAACACTATGTTGGACTCCGGATTTCATCACTCAGGTTCCTTTCTTTTTGTCATTCAGCAAATCTACACTGAGTTGATCAGACTCAAGCGGAGGGGATGGGGATAACCCAGGCATACCACACATTCAGAGTTACATAACCAACCTCTTCCTTTATATACATTTATACGTTACCTTGTATTTTCTACATGTCACACCACATATTTTTGGATTGGTTTTCTTACTTTACAGGAACCAATCCCTGTGCAGTATGCTCTGCCCATGTGCTGTTCCCGTGGAACGTGATCTTTACATTCCAGTTTTATCTTGTCCGTAGTCCCCTAGCATCAAGGTGTTGCTGATTATCTTAGGCCAGTCCTCGCTTACAGACAGCCCCCTAACCTGAAGCAAATACTCATCAGCAACCACATACCACACAACAGAAACACCAACCCAGGAACCTATCCTTGCAACAAACCCATTGCCCACTCTGTCCACGTATCTATTCAAGGGACACCATCATAGGACCTAATCACATCAGCCATGCTATCAGGGGCTCATTCACCTGCACATCTACCAATGTCATATATGCCATCATGTGCCAGCAATGCCCCTCTGCCATGTACATTGGCCAAACTGGACAGTCTCTGAGCAAAAGAATAAATGGACACAAATCTGACATCAGGAATCATAACATTCAAAAACCAGTAGGAGAACACTTAATCTCTCTGGCCACTCAGTAAGAAACCTAGAAGTGGCAATTCTTCAACAAAAAAAGTCAAAAACAGACTCTTGGACTCATTGCAGCATCCATAGACAAGCCCTTGCAACAAAACGCATACCTGAGGGACTGAAGGAAGTGCTGGACAAAGCAGTGAAAACTATGAATTTCATAAAATCATGGCCAACAAATTCCAGAATATTTCATGTACTTTGTGAAGAAATGGGTAATACAGTATACACAAGTGTCTGTTGACCCATACTGAAGTTAGATGGCTCTCACGGGGCAAAATCCTTGTGCGCTTGTTTGAGCTTAGAACGGAAATCCTTGTTTTTTTCAACCACCAACCTTTCCACCTTGCCAGCTGATGGAAAATTAATGTCTGGCTCCAGAGCCTAGCTTATTTAGCAGACCTTTTCTCAAGAATTAATGACCTAAATTTCTCTCTTCAAGGCCTCAATATAACAGTTTTCAATGTGCAAGAGCAAGTTGACTCCATGATAAAGAAGTTGGAGTTCTGAGAAAGTTGTTTGGAAAACAATCAAACTGAGTTTTTCAGTAATCTTCATGACTTCCTGGCAGAACATAAACTTCAGTTGGATCAGTGCACTAAAACCAATATAATTGCACACCTAAAAGGACTTTGCACAACTTTCAGGGAATACTTTCCAGCTATGTCATGTGATAATGACTGGATTCGCAACCCTTTTGATGATACCACTTCCTCAACACAGATATTTAACACTGAGGAAAAAGAGAAATTGATTGAGATCTCCTGTGATTACGAACTGAAAAGGAGTTTCAGGAATCTGTCACAGATCAACTTTTGGCTGAGTTTAAGAAACGAGTACCCCCTTCTGGCAGAAAAAGTTGTTGCAGTTTTGTTACCATTTTCAACAACATACTTATGCGAGAAAGATGCCGAACCAGACCTGATACTTTATCTTTCTCCAGTGGTTCTGTACTTCCAAGAGCTGTGCAGAGCAAAGTAAGCAAAGTAAGCACTGAGGAAATTTAAACTTGAATCCCTGGAAATATTCATTTTTAGGAGGGGGCTCACGAGATGTCGCAATTTAGTGAAAGGGGTTCGCGGGCTGTTAAAGTTTGGGAACCACTGTTCTAGATGCTACTTTATAACCTTGTTTTGGGATCTGAATGTTTTTGCAATATATTTTTCTTTCCCCACCTCTCCCTGTGTAATTTGTTGCCAAAAATAAAAAAACAAAACCATGTACAATTTATTTTACATCACAAGAAATTACCGGCGACATGGCTGTTAGCTTCATTGTTTCTTCTAGAATTGGAAAAAATATCTAAAAGTACAAAGGCCCAGATCCTCAAAGATATTGAGGTATCTAATTCCCTTTTAAATTATTGATTAATAAACTTGTATCTTTTTCTGTAGATTCATGAACTTAGTCCATTCATGATGCATTAGGATATTCATCCTAGGAGCTTTATAATAGAAACAACATAAAATGATTGTGAAGGGACTAGTACAAGGATGGAATTTATTCATGTTCTACACATTTCCTACATCCAGCTTTCCTGTTACTAACTGTGTTACAAACTGAGCTGTATGTGACAGCTCATCCTTGCTAGCCAGGTAAGCGTTGAGTCATGAGAATTCCTGGAAGTAACAGGTCAAATCTTGAAGTCCTTACTCATAGCAGAATTTTTCTGGTGACGATCTGTTACAATGGCATGAAATGAGGCTGCAACTTGCACTGACAGGCGTTCTAGCTGAGTAAGAGGCCTGAGGGAGACTGGAGCAAGGGCTTCAAAGATCTGAGCCTGTCATGAGGCCATCAGAAGGGTGGAAGCGGCCTTCTTGCACCAATTCTCTTGCCCTGCAGGTCAGACTCAGTTTGCTGAGCAGTCTTGTTTTCAAGGTCAATCTTATTCAATCTTTTGGATTCAAACATCCTTTCAGCCTCTAATGCTATGAAGAGAGAGAGAGAAAAATGTACCGCAATTTCCTTAAGGCACAACTTATATTTAATATAAGCCCCAATTTTGGGATTTCTCGGGCAATATGCCAAGGGTCTGAGAGACCAAGTGGCAAGGGTCTGAGAGACCATTATATTTGAAATCCACCAAGCCAAGGAGATTGGAAGGCACTTCAGAAGACTGAGAACAATGGTAAATGTAAATCCTTTCAACCCCAAAAGAAGTCAACTGCTTGACCAAGTGAAAAATGAGAATCTTTGCTGTTGAACAGAGGTGCAGTGAAGATTTTAAGACGTGCTGACTTTGAGGAGAAAGGGTCACACTATTCATGAAACAAAATGTATATTATTAAACAACCCTACAATGTTGTGGAGGTAAGAGCAACAGCTGCTAGAACTCGCATTTTACCCTCAGTCTTGTACAATAGCTTTTTCTCCATGATTTTCTGAGCAGGGTGCAGACTACTTGCCTCCCTTGTTCTAAATTTCAAGCGGAGCTAAGAGCATCACTTACAATTTAGCTGGTTTTACCATTTCAGTTCCCACTCAAAATGACACACTGCATCTTTAAAAGCAGACCAGAAAACTTACTCTGTACTGATGGGATCAGCTTTCTTTCAACAGTGATAACTGGCCTCAGAGTTAAAGTGTGGCACCAAGGGATGTCTTCAAGGAGAGGCAGATGTGTGCTTGTTGTCTGTCCCATTTCCTGGCACAAATGCCTTGTCAGCATAGCAAGTTCTGCAGCATCTTCCCTGTGACAACAAAAATATCATGAATGAGTAGTTTGTACAGCAATGAAAACATAAAATCCACAGGGTGTTCAGGTCACCTGTGGAAAATTTCTATAGCCAGGCTAGCAATTTCAAATTACTCCCATGTTTGTCTGTGGAGAGGTGTTATTTTGACCACCAGAGGGAGCGTCTGTAGTCTTGTGTAAAAATCAAAGCATATTGAAAAAGGTTAGAAGAATTACAAAAAATTGAAAGAGGCTTCAAAACTAGTGTGATCTGTCAGTCACTCTATCTGCTCCCTCATTTATACCATGATTAATAGGAAAACACAATCTGAGAAAGTCAGCCATAGTTTAGTTTGTATTATTTATGACAGTTAAATAGAATTCCTGACAGTAGTTTAGCCCTGTTTTGTTCCTCCATTGAAAGTGAGAAGATCAAGAATTTCTCTCCAAAGTCACTCTTTTTTTGGCCACATTAGCAGGGACCTATTAAAATACACGATGGCAGATGATACTAGCATATGTCAGTTTGTTCCTAAACACAAAAAGTACAGCCCATTTTGCCACTGGGGACCCCCACATTCAGCCTAAGTTTCCATCAGATACAGGAAGCAGGATTCAGGGGGTTGCAGCCATGTGCAGAACAGCTCACCTATGTGGGATGGGAGCTCTCTGCTTGTTCCCACATTGTAGGGCTTAGGAGGCAGGTATGTCTGTATCTCACAAGACCTTTATTATTGTAGTGTCTGATTGTCCCGCAATTTTTAATATACTTATTCTTATAACATTCCATGAGGAGGAAATATTACTATCCCCATTTTGCACTTTGGGGATCTGGGGCCCAGAGTAACTTGCCCAGATCTGCACAGGAAGTCTGTAGGATAGCAGAAAACAAACCTGCATCCTCATGAGTCACAGCTGGTATCCTAACCACTGGGCCATCCTTCCTTTAAGGTCAGGAGTTAGTTGGGGAAAGTGTACTCATCCATACACTGATCCACCAGCTTCTGAGCAGTGGCAGGGACATAGTTACAGCAGCTTCCACCCTTATCCCATTTCAGGCTGGTAGGAGAGAAGTAGGTGCGGAAGGCTCACTCCAGCCATTGCTTAGGATTTTGCTGCAGGGCCAGTTAGGCGAAGATGAAAGTCTTAATGAATGCAAATTTGTTAGCAAGAGAAACCATGAGGCGTACTTGTGGCACCTTAGAGACTAACAAATTTATTTGGGCATAAGCTTTCGTGGGCTAAAACCCACTTCATCACTGCATGGAGTGGAAAATACAGCAGGAAGATATAGATATACAGAGAACTTGAAAAGATGTGGGTTGCTATACCAACTCTAATGAGACAAATCAATTAAGGTGAGCTATTATCAGCAGGAGGAAAAAATCTTTTGTAGTGATAATCAGGATGGCCCATTTCAAACAGTTGACAAGAAAGTGTGAGTAACAGTAGGGGGGAAATTAGCAAGGAGAAATAGTTTTTAGTTTGTGTAATGACCCATCCACTCCCAATCTTTATTCAAGCCTAATTTAATGGTGATCAGTTTGCAAATTAATTCCCATTCTACAGTTTCTTGTTGGAGTCTGGTTTTGACATTTTTTTGATGAAGAATTGCCACTTTTAGGTCTGTAATTGAGTGTCCAGGGAGATTGAAGTGTTTTCTGACTTGTTTTTGAATGTTATAAATCTTGACGTTTGATTTGTGTTCGTTTATTCTTTTGCACAGAGACTGTCCAGTCTGGCCAATGTACATGGCAGAGGGGCATTGCTGGCACACGATGGCATATATCACATTGGTAGATGTGCAGGTGAACGAGCCTCTGATGGTGTGGCTGATGTGATTAAGTCCTATGATGGTGTCCCTTGAATAGATATGTGGCCAGAGTTGGCAATGGGGTTTGTTGCAGGGACTGGTTCCTAGGTTAGTGTTTTTGTTGTGTGGTGACTAGTTCCTTGTGAGTATTTCCTTTAGGTTGGGGGACTGTCTGTAAGCGAAGACTGGTCTGTCTCCCAAGGTCTGTGAGAGTGAGGGATCATCCTTCAGGATGGTTGTAGCTCCTTGATGAAGCACTGGAGAGTTTTTAGTTGGAGGCTGAAGGTGATGGCTAGTGGAGTTCTGTCACTTTCTTTGTTGGGCCTGTCCTGTAGTAGGTGACTTCTGGGTACTCTTCTGACTCTGTCAATCTGTTTCTTCACTTCAGCAGGTGGATACTGTAGTTTTAAGAATGCTTGATAGAGATCGTGTAGGTGTTTGTCTCGGAGGGACTGGAGCAAATATGGTTTTATCTTAGAGCTATAGACAGTGGATCATGTGATGTGGTCTGGATGAAAGCTGGAGGCATGTAGGTAAGTATAGGGGTCAGTAGGTTTCCGGTATAGGGTGGTGTTTATGTGACCATTGCTTATTAGCATGGTAGTATCCAGGAAGTGGATCTCTTGTGTGGACTGGTCCAGGCTGGGGTTGATAGTGGGTGGAAAATGTTGAAATCCTGGTGGAATTCCTCAAGGGCTTCTTTTCTATGGGTCCAGATGATGATGTCATCAGTGTAGCACAAGTAGAGTAGAGGGGTTTGGGGATGAGAGCTGAGGAAGCATTGTTCTAAGTCAGCCACAAAAATGTTGGCATACTGTGAGGCCATGCGGGTATCCATGTAAAAGGCAAAAGCATCTAAATTGTGTGATTTGTTCCCATTTCTTCCCTTGTACAAAAAACTCTCTCTAAAATTAACCGAGTAACAAGGGAGCAATCCTAAAAACAAGGGCTAATAATGAAACTTTAAGGTTGATAACTCAGACACTCAGAAAATGCAGGATTGAAGTTCGAAGCTCAGCCTTAACTCTGCTCTCTTGTGTTTATGCCTCTTACATCATTATACATTTTTCTATCAACCAATACAAAATGTACAAGCTGGAATTTCTTATATCCCCTTACCTGCAGTAAGTTACAAGCCAGTACATACTTTCTTCCCACTTGGCTTGAATTTTAAGTCCAAAAGCAGCTTATTTTGGGGCACACGGCTGTGTGAGAGAGCTGAGGAAACCAGTACCCATTCAGCACCTGGTTCTGTGGATGGAGGACTCTATTTCCCAGGTCCAGCAATCTGGCACTTTTCACAAGCACTTAATCCACTTTTAAAAGGCTGAAGAACTGTTAAATGACAGAACAGTCTAGTGGGCAGGACACTACTGGGAGTGGGGTAACCTATGTTCTAGTCTTAGCTCTGTCAGGGCTACACTCCAATACAAAACTCACAACACTGAATCTCACAGCTGGCTCAGGGTGTGGGTTTAAAAATAGCAGTATAGACATTCTGGCCTGTGCTCTGAGATCCTCCCCCAGCTGTGGCCATGCCACCGGTCTTTTATTGAAGTGTAGACGTAGCCTGTGTGACCATGGGCAAAGCATTTCCCCTTTCTGTGCCTGAGATCCCCTCCCACCCTTTGTATATTTAGATTGGAAACTCTTTGGAGCAGGGACTGTCCGGACCCCCATCTCTTATGTAAGCAGTGTCAGGAATGAGATATATTCTGACATCTAGTGGTGAACTATGGGAATTACAGTGAGTTTTGGAAAATAACTTTGGGGCTCATCAATTTGCATAGACACACCCACTGCACCTAGCCTGAGCCCACAGCAGCCCACATGGCCACTTCGGCTGATGTGGGAGCCCCAGTTTCTATGTTATTGGGGCAGGAAATATAAAGTGATGTTACCCTGATTTGGTGAATGAAGGACTATGGACATGTACTTGGCCCTTGTTATGATGGAGGGACTCGCCATCATCTAGGTAGCACTCACTGGGCAAGGGCCATGTGTTTCAGAACACTCTGAGATTGAGAGAGGCCATGGGCAGGTCTGTATGCCTTTTGGTGAGGGACTTGTTGAAGGGCTCCTCAGGCCTATTGCACTGTGTCTCTCTCTGCTGTGGAATGTTAGGGCTAATTTTGATTCCCTTAGGAGGCTTGGTTCAGCCTGCTAAGCTGAATTCACTTTGAGTCTGCTACTGTACCTGTGCCAAGGTGCTGACACCTTCTTCCCCCCCGCCACTAAGAGTTGAAATCACTTAAGAGCTGAAACCACTGAGCGCTGTGTTAAGTGGGGGCGGGCCTAAAGGCATGTTGGTGGCACCAAGCAGTTTGTGCAGCTAGCAGAGCAAAGCAGCGGACTCAGCCGAGCAGTTCCTGGGTGCAGTTTGTGTGACTGGTAGCGGACTCAGCCGAGCGGTTCCTGGGTGCAGTTCGTGTGGCTGGCGGAGTGGCTGGCACAGCAGAGCAGTCCATTTGTCGACTAGCGGAGCCGTTTGTGCTGCTGACGGAGTGACTGGCACCGCAGAGCTGTCCGTGTGTCGGCTAGCAGGACGGCTAGCGGAGTAGTTGGTGCTGCTGGCGGAGTGGCCGGCAGAGCAGTCCGTGTGTCGACTAGCAGAGCCATTTGTGCTGCTGACGGAGTGACTGGCACCGCAGAGCTGTCCGTGTGTCGGCTAGCAGGACGGCTAGTGGAGTGACTGGCGCTGCAGAGCAGTTTGAGTGTCGGTGAGCAGAGCAGAGCGGATTGCGGTGAGGGCTGCAGCGAAACCCCACACAGAGGCGGCGCAGTCGGCCTCGGACCACGTAAGGTGCCCCGTGCCCTACCCTCCATTTCCACCCAGGCTGGGAGGTAAGACTCTGCCAAGTGACTTTTGAACTCTGCACTGACCAAGAACAGCGACTCTTGGGCTGCTGGACTTTGGGACTATTGAGTGACTTTTTGGGGTTGTGGAACTCAAGAGCCAAAGGGAAGGCCACGACCTATTTGCTGGGAGGGGGGCTTCTGGTTCATGGTTTGGTTTATTAACCTTGTTTGTGGTGTTTCCTCAATATAATGCCACATTGTTTCTCCCTGTTATTAAAAGGCTTTGGTACGCTCAGACTCTGTGCTTGCGAGAGGGGAAGTATTGTCTCTTGCAGACGCCCAGAGGGGTGGTATATGGTTGTCCCAGGTCACTGGGTGGGAGCTCGAGCCGGTTTTTGTATTGTGCTATTGGAATGGAACCCCTGGATACTGAACCCGGCCCTTGTTGCTGCCAACTCTGATGGGCAGAAGGGTTACACTTAATTAATATTAACAATATAATAATAATTAACAGACTATAGTTGCTAAACAGTAGTGACCACTGTTGTGTGTATTGACTGTGGAATGTAGTAACCAGCACTTACACTTTATAACAGCTTGCTTGTAAGACAGATTTTACTATCCTCTTTCTGTGCAAATCATATTCCATGGTAGATCAGTGGATGCGGTTCACTTACACAGACATGTCAGAAACAGGCGCACACTATCCTCTCTTGCTCCCTGTTCACCTATAACATAAGAGATTGTTAGCCAGGAAAACCCATTCCACCTGGGCATTTACTTGCAGTGCATTAAGTGGAAGAATTAAATGTAAACAAATGGAAAACCTGCTCCAGGAATTAACAGAGTTGCATTTGTCAGTCTTACCTGCAGTTTTTGGATTGTTTGATTCTGAAGAGATCAAAAAGAGCAGAATGAACAAAGTCTCCAACCCCTGTTTCAATTTTACTCTTACATTTTCCATACACATAAAGAAAATCCTGCCATTTGGCCCTGATCCAAATCCAACTGATGTCAAAGTAAGTCCATTCCATTGATTTCAATGAGCTTTGGATCAGGCCCTTTTCATCTAGACCTATTTTATATTAAAGAAAATAAAAGAACAAGTATAAACAATTCTCTTTGAGAGTGAATGGAGTCTGTTGCTATAGGATCCTCTAGCTTGACTTAAGTCACTGCCCTCCCCTATAGCAGGTCAGCAGAGCTGGTTGAAAAATTAACACAAAAATAATATGAAATATTTTAAATGTTTGTTGATTTCATTATTTAGGGCTTGAAATTGACCTATTTTTCATTTTTTTAATTATCCCCCCAATTTTGATAATATCAAAAGTGTTTCCACCAACCCAACTCCCTCTTCGTTTCAGTCCTGAGCATCACTCTACAAAATGACCTACAAGAATTATTTCAATTACCTTTTCATTTGACTGTATTAAGAGCTAAAGGAAGTACTAATAAACTGAGTGCAAATTATGGAGTAAACTTGCAGCTGAAGTTTGGGGATCCAAGAAATCTGTAGATCACAAAGCCACTGATCCTTTAACCTACTCATTTCGACACCCCACAGCCTTCCTGTGAGGACTTTTAGAGAGGATGTAAATAGTTAATAAAAATAAGACTGCATAGCCCTGCTGCAACTGCATTTGAACTTCCCACTGAGTAAACTGCTAATGCAGGTAATGGATCTCTCTTTAGTGTGACACCAGCTACTGTTTTGTCTCTTTGCAATGAATTTTTGTGTTTGTTGCTTACTCACACACTAACCCACAAATACAGCACCACACAGGCAGTGCTGTTCCTGATCCTGGAGCCTCCTTTGCTTTACTTTCACTCCCAGCCTGTGGGAAATGTAAGGTTCTATGCTGACATACACAATGTGGGTTCCATGCTAGCATACACAATGATCCCTGACATCTCCTTTGATGATGTAATAATGGGCTTTGTGGAGCATCACCAGGCAACACTTTCATAGCTAGATAGGGAGAGGCAGTCATTGACTGAGACCAGCTTGAATGGCTGCATCTAGTACCTCCTCATGCTGCAACCAGAAAGGAAGAAGAGAATGGGAGCAGCCTCCCTGTGGTCAAGCTTTTGAAGTTTTGGAGAATGAGTGCCAAGTAAATTCATAGTCTTCTTGGGCTTTCTTTGCTAATGCCTTTCTGGGCCGTGCTTGTGACTCTGGAACATAGACTATCCCTTGTACACTTACCAAGGTCAATTTGCTTTTAAAACAGCATAGCCCAGAACAGAGAGTTTATATTAAATACTACAGGTAACATTTTTAAAGCCAGCCAGCATAAATCCAATGCCAGTTTTGCCTGGGCAGGTGCAACTGACCCCAAAAGGGGAAAAGTGCCAGAGACTCTATGAAGTCCACTAGGGATTTTGCAATTTCTATTGATTTTACACTGAAGGCGCTCAGATACTATGATGATGGGTGGCTGTATAAAATCTTTAGATTAGATAGGTTGATTAGGCAGGAGAAGGATTTGCAAACACATGCTTTTATGGCCAGTTTTGGAACTCTCATGTTTAGTTGCTAAACTGACTACTTGTCAAGCTTTGAGGCTTCCATATTGTAACACTAACTAAAATATAATGATGCAGATCATTGTTGCTACCACTGTTGCATAATTGCAATGGATCTTATACAAAGTGTGACTCATGTCCAGAAAGAGCTAAGCAGCTTGCAGACTAAATAACCCAAAGCCAACTTTTAGAGACGTGTTAGAAAGTATGTGAATGGTATTTAGGGCCATTCCATGCTAGATAGGCTAGAACTTTGAAGTGGAAATGTATATTGTTAGAGAACTAGAAGTGATACCAATTGTGTGTGTTTACTTATAACTTAGATGCTATCCATGAAAAAAGATAGTTCCTATAGCTATTGAGTCACAAAAGTGAATATTGACATTTAGATTAATCTTGGGTGCAAAAATGTCATTGTCTATATGTCTCTTTACAGTTTGTGATAAACCACTTATTGGATAAAGTATCTTACGTTCACCCATATAGTTAATTACCGGTGAGGTTTAGGAAACAGAAAGTTACATCAAAAGCCTATTGTTCATCCAGGACTGTACGGTCAAGTGGCTGCTAGAAAACTGTATAAAAGACCCTTGGGACCTGACCCTGTCATCTCAGACCTGCTTAATGCTTCATGCAGGGGAAGCTTAAGTCATAAGGCTGAGATCCTAGTCCTAAAATGGAACACCCTGAATATGAAAAGTGGACTGTAACCCCTGGACTAATTATGAAAGAATTCTTTGCAACTACAAAGCTCTGCTATGAATCTGAATCTTAAGAACTGTACTCATGTCTGTATGTATACTGATCATTCAACCAATACTCTATTTTTTAATACATTTTAGTTTTGTTAATAAGTGGGTGTAAGCGTGTATTTGGATAGGATCTGGAATATTCATTGACCTAGCAGATAATGTGCCTGATACTTCGGGATTTGTAGAACTTTTTTATATGATGAATAAGGTCATAAGTAAGCCTCATTATTTGGACTTGTTGGGTGTCTGGGTGGAGGCCTGAGGCTGGGTTACTTTAAGGGAACTGTGTGGTTGGCTTCTGGGTAAACCAGTGAGGTGTTATAGAAGCTGTTTTGTGCTGGCTTGGTAAATCCAAGCATTTAAATATTTACCCCCTTTGGAAATTGCCCCATTCTTTGGGGTTCACCCTGAGTGACCTCAGTGGGCTCCCTGGGACTCCGGTCACACATACTCATTGCAAACTTTGTGACCCTGTCAGTTTGTCAGGAATTAAAAGGATATACATAATGTGTCTGGATGTCCCATAGAAATGTACAGCCCCATATAAGTGCTGCAATTTCAAACTGGGTGTGGTCGTGCCAAAAGGCAAATGGGCAAACCAAATGGATGCTGAAGAGCACAAAATGGCCATTTGTGTGTGTGATTCCCTCTTTTGCACACTCATATACAAATGCATGATTATTAAATATCTGTATTGTGGTAGTGCCTAAAGACCATCAAATCAGGGAGTGGGTTTGTGCTAAGCACTGTATATACAAACACATAGGAACAGACACTCTCTTCCCTGAGAAGTTTACAGGCTAAAGTTACATCTACATTTGGAACTAGGGGTGTGATTCCCAGCTCATGTAGACATACCCGCACTAGCTGTCATTCAGTAAGCATGCTAAAAATAGAAGCACAGCCACAGTAGCCACAGCACTGGCTAGCTGCACCAAGTACAAACTCACCTGGACTCTGTTGATACATAATCCAGGTGGCTAGTCCGTGCCACCACTGCCCGTGCTACAGCTGCCACACTCCTATATATACCGCACCAGCTTGTTGAGAGCTAGTGTGAGTATGGCTAA
Source organism: Dermatemys mawii (assembly GCA_007922305.1). Taxonomy (NCBI): domain Eukaryota; kingdom Metazoa; phylum Chordata; order Testudines; family Dermatemydidae; genus Dermatemys; species Dermatemys mawii. The sequence goes on along the minus strand of ML677331.1, from coordinate 1,683,134 downwards.
TCAAGCTGGGAACCCTCAGCTCCAGTTGCAGATGAAACCTAACTTGGGTGTGTACTGTAGGTGCTGGTTTTGAAAAGCACAGCCCACATTATCTCATGAGAACTCCAGAAGGACTTAACATAACTGAATAAACAGACAACACAATGGCCTATTCAAGTAAGCACAGACAAGTATAAAGCAGTTTTACATACACCATGAGTGTAGTGAAATATAATACCTGAACCCCCGGGTGGGTTATTAGACGAGTGCTAAATTCTCAGGAGGTGTCAGGATTGCGTCCCCACTCTGAACTCTAGGGTACAGATGTGGGGACCCGCATGAAAAAAGAAATAACCCCCCCAAGCTTATTTTACCAGTTTGGGTTAAAATGTTTTTCCCCAGAACACAACTTCTTCTGTGTCTGGACTGGTATGCTGCCACCATCAAGTGAGAATGTCTCAAAAAACTATTGGACATGGGCCACTTGAAGCCCCTCTTTCTCTTTCCACAAAACCCCCAAACTTATTCCCTCCCTGGGAAGCTTGAGAGAAAAGCCTCGCCTGCTCCTGCAAGACGTGCCCGATCCAAAACCAGGATCTTACACAATGGAAAACAAGCAGTCAGATTCTTAAAAGAAAGATTTTAATAAAAGAAAAAAAGAAAGGAATAAATCCCTTATAACCATCAATAGAACAGCATCTACCATAATCAACAAAAGAATCAAGAACCCAAACCTCTCCTCCAAGGCAACTTTCTCCCACTGCTGATATCTCTGCTGAATCTTACAATATCAAGAAGCACCCAGCCAACACTCACCCCTGAGAACCCTCCAAGTGATAAAAAGAAGGTAAACTTACTGACTACCTTACCTGATAGAAAGCTATACTTACAGTGAAAGAAATAGGTGTGGTTCATCCTATAGCCGAGTTAAACAGAGAAGAGACCCAGAGAGAAACTGAAATTCAAAATCCTTTGTCTCCTGAGGAATTTCTCATGGGTCAGTTGTCCCCCTCTCAGGTTACCTTTAGCTTAACCCCTTACAGGTAAACAGTAATTCTAGGCTACTTTATACTTATGACAGGAGGGAATATGAAGACGTTTACCACCATGGCACTGGAAAATGAGAATGGCATGCCAGCTAAAGAAAATATTTCTCCTACCCTCACTCTTTTCTCAAAGCCAAACACCTCACTCTCTCTGTTCCAGTGGTAATTCAAAACATTCAGCTCAGTGCTAGAATTGAGTTGAACACCTAATTTGGAGATTTAAAATAAAGAACCTAGAATGTTTCTTTTGGCATTTCACTACAGACAATACCGATGGGAATCCACTCTAATTACATTCAGCTCAGTTGCCAGAGCGCTTGCAGATAGAATTCTTGTCTTGAGGGCCAAATACTGCCCTCAATCGCTCCATGTGCAGAGCCTTCTAGTGCCAGAGAGTTCTGGAAATGCTTTGTTCCCAGAGATCAATCCTTGCTGAAAGCAGAGCGTGTGACGAAATCTGCCTGGTGGAAGCCTCTCTCAAAATAAAATGAGTTTACCGAACGTTATGCACATGATGGTATTTTCAATGTGAGTGCAGGAAATAAGCAGCAAACACAAGCACGACTTCCATCCAGTGGCTCTTTGGATTACAATAGTTTACATACACTAACAGAAAAAGACTTGGGGGTTATCTCAACACAAAAGTTGTACAGCGTGAACTATCCCGGGATAATTAAAGTGGTATAATCCTGCTGTGTGACTGCAGTTATACCAGTATGAAGATGCCTTATACAGGAATGGCTTATTCCCATACGGATTCACTCCAGATACCTCAGGTAGCCCTTAAAGCTTTGGTGGGCAACCTGCGGCCCCTTGGGGTAATCTGCTGGCGGGTCACGAGACAGTTTGTTTACATTGACTGTCCACAGGCAAGCCGCCTGTAGCTCTCATTGCTTGGGAATGGCGAACCGTGGCCAATGGGAGCTGCGGAAAGTGCTGTGTGCCTGCATACGGTCACTGTGAACAAACTGTCTCTCAGCCTGCCAGCGGATTACCCTGACGGGCCACAGGTTGTCTACCACTCTCTAAGGCCTTGTCTAGACTAGGATCAAAAGGTGTGTTTTTAGAACATGATGGCTAATACATGTGAAAAGGCATGCTGCCTTTCTGTCACAGGGTCTGGGCCGGCCCTGCGTTCTCCCTGCTTCCCAATAAAGGTCTTAACTCCAATCCACAGTGTTTCACCAAGTGTCCTTTATTTACAGACTTTGTGCGTGGCTTTCAAGTGACAAATAGTGCTCCCCTAATCCCCAGACAGTTATCCCACTGTCCTGGTTCCTGGGCTTCCAGGCCCCCCGAGGCACCCTGCTCACAGCCAGGAGACAGAGCTTCAGTCTCCCATTCCCTGCCTGGCTTCCTCTCTTCTGACCATGAGTTAAGAGTTTTTCTAGCCCAGTCAGCTTCCTGCCTCAGCTGTACTCGATCAGCCCCTACTAACTCTGTGAGCCCATGCTCATCAGGGCTTCCAGCTGGGTTCTCCTGACAGCTACTACCAGCCTCTGCCCCTGGGCCTCCTGCCAGGCAGCAGGGTTTTACTTGCAGAGGCAGGGCATTCTAGGGATTTTTACCCCTACCCTGCCACACTTTCCCACATGCTAAGCTGGACACTTAAAGCCTATGGGAGCGCCTCGGTTTTAACTCAGTCGGCTTAGCACATGTTAAAGTCTACACTGCCCTGTCCACCATAGACTTTTCAAGCGTATTAATCAGAACATTAGCTAACATTCTAATAACCCAATTTTAAATTCTAGTCTAGACAGGCTAAATGGCAGTACGGAGCAGGATGCTCGGTGGAGCTCAAAATCTTGTCTCTCTCACAAAAAACAGAAGCTGGCCCAATAAAAGATATTATCTCACCCACCTTATCTCTCCTTTATCAACTACGGATTAAATTAAGTAGATAGATGCAATCACTCACGTACCGTATTCCCATTTACAATAGTCTACAGAAAAATACAAGAGAAAATGAAGTAGTTACAAAATGAAGCAACTGAATATGGGAAACAAAGCAAGAAATTGTACATTAATCTCTAACAGAAAAGATGAGAAGCCTGACAGTTCATATGGGCAAAGTTCAAGAGAATAAAAACAGAATCAGTTGATTTAAATGGAAAACTTTCCATTCCATCAAAGATTTTAATTTCCTTGGGATTCAATTTTTGGCCAAAAAGGAAAGTAAGACGACATTTTTCTTTTGCAGTTTTATCAATCACTAAAACGAACCAAAATAATATTCAAACAAAGCTATTGAAGTGGTATGAGGTTTAGGATTAGGCAAAAATACAGTTTAAAGGCTTATTACTGTCATTAAACATTATGGTAATAATGGCCCATATATATTTTATAGTAAATATATGAAGGGCCTCCTTTTTTGTGCAGACACATTTTGTGGCATGAAAGTACCACACCTTCGGGCATTTATGTGAGCAAATTGTGCAGTTGGTGAGCAATTAGGCAAATCGCATATGCAGATATGGTCCCAAAAAGAAGGTCCTATAAATGTTTTTCACTATTAGAGAAGAGTAAAAAATTTCCTTGATGAATTCAGCATCTTTTTCTGCTCTGAGTGGATTGTGAGTTCTTCATATTTCCTCATTCTTATCTACCTAGTGGGGGAGTTTTAAGTTGTAGGAGCTAACTGTGAACAGTTCGCTGAGAGAGTATTCAGTACTTTCTATTCAAAATCTGAAGTGTTTTGATTAGTTGTGATTGGTCGCCTGGGATTGTTTCTATTCCATAATCAACAGGAGGGTTTGCAGAATTTAGGCCATTAGGATTTTAACTCTTTCAAGGAGATGCAGCAGCGTATGTAGGGAGAGGTAAGAAGAAAACTGGATCAAGGAATTTTAGACTGTATAAAAAGCCTTTTCTTTCTGAGCCATATGGGTCTGCCCATGTGCTCTTAGAAAAAGTTAGATATGTTGGATGGCTTCAGAATTTAACAACTTTTTTCTTACATAATTCACAAAGTAATTGCATATTTGGTCCTTGTTTCAGAGGAAATGATCAGATTCTTTTCTGGCTCATTCAATTGTCTGTGTTCCCAGGCTCTAGTAGAGAGGAATTTTTGTCCACCAGTCCTGTCACATATAAAATATACCAAGCACGTTGCATTTATCAGCATGTGATTTTCTGTCATCACCACAGCCTTTGGCACAGAATAATTGCATGTATGGCCCTCTAGGTGCAAAAGGTGCAGTCAGATTCCTTGAGTGGCTTATTTAATTGCTTGTGCGTAGGGTTTTTATGGACACTCTTTCCTTCTGTTGTATTAAGCTATATTGGACACCATTGTAAACCAGGATTTTCAAAAGTGATTATTGATGGTGTGTGTCTGACCTTTAAATCCCTTGTCCCTGATATTCAGCCCTGAGCTTTCATGGCTTTAACTGAAGTTGAAGGAAGGGGCAGAGCTCGCTAACTTGTCCCACAATTTTGAGGAGTGGAACTCCCATAAGCCTGGCGGTACCAGCACCCTTTTGTGGTTCTTTTCCCACTGTAGGTCTAAAATGATTGCTCGTTGGCTACCTTTACAGCCCCCTGGGGAGCTGCACTGAGTTTGACCCTGACAGAGTTTGGTGGTCACTTTTACTTTCTGGAGTACATCAAAAACTGAGACATAATTGTGGCACTCTGCCTTTCAGAGCTCAGACATAGGTACATGGTGGCAGCATGCCTCTCCTGATTGCTTTGGATGAGGGTTATTTCCCCTCATTCGCTGAAGCAACCCAGTTCTGTTTTGGGAAGCCTGTCCATGCACCAGGGAAAAATGACTCTGAGGAAACGGGGCTATCCGATCTGAGACTAATCAAGAAGAAGAAGAAATACTGTTCACCTGCCTGGCCTCTTACTTACACCCAGGTAAATAAGCAGGGATTCCAGTGAAATTAAGACAACATTCCCACAACCAAATATAAAAATGAGAGCAATGTTTACTGAGGTGATGATGCAGTGATCTCATTCTGAATGTTAACGTCTATGGACTTGATACTGCACCCATTCAGCTAATTGGGACAGAGCCTCAGGTAGTCTAAATTGATATAATCTAAATCAATGTTATTTAAACTGCACTTATTTACACCAGCTAAGGATCTGGCCCGATGGGTGTAGAACTGAGATCTGTTTTGGCAGTCTCTGATATTAAAAAAAGAGCTTGAATTTCCCACAGGCTTGAGGAATGCAAATTTTGGAAATGTTTGCTTCTTTGCCGAGTTGCCAGCAGTCTTGGTTTGCCTAAAACCAAGCTTTGTACAGGGGGTTTGTTGCAGGATAGGGACACACAAGGGGACCCTAACGAAGGCAGGAACTGCACACCCCTCCACCTCCAAAGACAGAGTCCAACAAGAGAGAAGTCCCCAGATGGCCCTGCAAGAGAGAGAGGATGGGGATGTGCCAATCCCCCATCCCTCAGTGGAGAGAGAATGTAGGAGAATCCTCCTGAAGACACCCAAAAAGGGGATAGGACTGTGACAGCTGAGGGGAGGGGCAATTGCTGGCTGCTGGGCCTCTCCCTAAGGCAACTGCCAGTTAGTTGGGTGGGGAGGTTGCTTGGAGAGGGAGAGGTCTCCATGGGGTCTCACTATTTCGTTAACACTCAGATTCAGGCTTTCTGAGTCAAGGAACTGATCTTTAAATCCCTGACATTCCCTAGGATGCAATGCAACTTTCCAGCCAGCCCCAAAGCTCCAGCTTCTCAGACTGGTCACATTTTCCTTTTCAGTCTGGTAACTATGACCTCTCCCTGAGCACTATTCAGTACCAACATCAGCAAACTTGTATGTTTAGTTAACACATAGCAGACTGCAGGACACATATTTTGTAAACATACCCATGTGTCTATCCATCCATCTTGCTAAGCCTTATTGGGTTGACAGACTGGAAACTGACAGCATACCTGTCTTTTGGGACTTTCCCCCTACCAGTCACCCAAAAGGAAAAGTTTGCAGCACCTCTGCTGTGGAGCTTTGTGAGCATGACATAAGGCAAAGGCTACTGAACTCTGGTGAACCCCTGGCTGCCATTTCAGGAATTTTTGTTTTTCTTTTCCTTCTCTTTGCGGGAGACAATCACTGCTTCACCTTTTACAACCAGTATTTACTGCTGCATTCTATGATCAGGATGCCATTTAATAATTTCTCTGCAAACAGTTACACGACCATAACAATACATGCAAATTGTCAAGTACGTCAAAATAATTGCAAGCGGTAAAGGTGAGGTTCCAGAAGGAATGACTGCTGACTGAGCTTTAAAAATAAGTCTCCTCAAGGGCTAGCCTAGCCATCTAATTCTTTTTTATGAGTGCCTAGTTTTCAAACCATAATTCTATATTTCTGTACTACACTGTGCAGTCTCTACAGGTGAAAATTCTTTAGCGTGTGAGCAATAATTTTTTGGTATGGAAGGTCCAAATATAACATATAGTTAGATGGGCCTCCCTCTTGTTAACAAGGATATATCTCCACTACAGAAGCTGCCCTGTTTGACTTTGAATATTAACCCAGCACCCCTTTTCCCTCAAACTCGAATTGCGCACTGTTGACCTACTGGCATGGATAAGATCAGCTGGATTACATATCTGCTGTAGCAAAGTGTGCTTCAGGGCATAAACCAATCCCTAATTCATGGGGGTCAGGAAAACGCTTTCCCTGGGGGAAGATTACTCCACGGTTTCTTGGACCTTCCTCTGAAGCAGCTGGTACTCGCCAAAGTTGGAGACCCAACTAAACAGACCACTGGCCTGGGCTGATATGACAATTCCTGGGTCCAAAGCCTATGATCCCCAGTTTGCAGACACATCAGAGGCCAATGGTAATATTTCCATGAAAGAGCAGTGGGAATTAAAAGACACAGCAGTTCATCAGAATCTGGAGGGCAGCCATCCTTTCCCTCTCCCTTTCCCAACTGTAACTGAGATTTTAAATTTGGGGCCAAAATGTGTATATTTAATATGAGTTTTGTCAAAGTAAAACCTTTTTTTTCAATAAGTATGTGCTCCCAGTAATCCCTTAACACTGTGTATGTGAGTCTGAAATGCAAACAGGAGGAAACCTATATTTAATAATGTTGCACAAAAATACATTTGGGTGCAAATGGACAAAAAAATAGGTATGAGTTTGTCTTTAGTTTCCAACTCAAATGAGTCTGAATTATTATTTAAAGTCCCCAAGAAACTACTGGGCATAAATTATCAGTTTATTTTCTAGCAATATAATGCAAGCAATTTACAAGCTCTGTGATATACTCCTATCTGTTTAATAGCTGCCAATAAAATAGTTCCCATGTTGCTAAGAAACGAGTTATGCTAAAGAAATTATTTTTCTCCTGAGAAACCATAAGAACGAAAGAAAACTCAGACAGAATGGCGTACCAGTTTAATTACTGATATATCCTGTATCTGGGGACTATATCCTGCATGATGAGGATGGAAAGATGGGATGGATTTGATGAACAAATACTGCTTATTATTTGCATTACTTTAGCAGTAAGAGACCTAGCCAAAATCATTGGCCCACAGATCTGAGTTCATAATAAGAGGCAGTTCCTGACCTCAGGTGCTTACTTACATTCTAAAAAAGTGAGACAGACAAAGCGTGGCAGAAAGAGTTAGAACATGCAAGCAGAACATTGGGAATTGAGGCACAAAGAGAGAGAGTGACTTGCCCAAAGACACACAAAGTCTATGTGACAGCAAGGAACAAAACCCAGATTTTCTGAGTCCCAGGCTGGTTCTTTAACACAAAACCGTACTTTCTCAATAGCAGCAACAGAGCTTTTCCACTTCTAACTACGATTTATAATGCCCTTTTCTGTGTTGTGCCATGCCTAACTGCCCTGTATAACTGGTAGCAAAAGGCTATCAACCGTAAAGGAACAGTAGGTTCAGCATCAGGATTAATTCCAGCATTGCCAGCTAAGTTATGAAATAGATAGGAGAGGGATTTGTTGGTTGTCAGTGTCTCCCCAGCAAAGGGAATATTGCTTTCCTAAGTGGTGCTGCTTCTTAGCCAGAAAGGAGGGATGAAATTCCTCATGGGGAAAGACACCTGAGTAATTTTGCTCAGTTGAGCATGCACACAATATTAGATTCTGCAATTTTGCACTTGAAATGGGCAGGAATACTACTGCCATTTGCATCTCTTGAAACTGGCACTGTGTAAAGAAAAGTATAAAAATACAAGATACAAGGGGAAACAGAAGAAAAATAGCAACATCTCATAACCTCGTATGCCCTCAAAATTTTGTAGCATACATCCAGCCAAAGAGACGTTAAGATAGTCTTTGAGCAGATAGCCACTAAATCATGCTTGAACAGGATATTATAAATGAAGTGTTGATAAACTGAAGAGAACTTGTGGGTCAGACTAGAAAGCAGAGACCACAAGAAGCAGGCTAGGAAACCACCTTCTGTTTGAATAATAGAGTGCTAATCGGGAATCTTTAGTATGAATTGACTCACCCTCTAGCAGCTGCCACTAGTTTTGTTATTTGTGTTGTGGTAGCATTCAGATGCTTGGTGAGAAGGTATCTTCTCTCTCCCTGTCATGAGATGGTGGCGCCTAATTTTCTCCTCTGGTCGGTAGTCTTTCTCTCTCATTGGTTGACCGTCCAGTTAAACCAAAACTCCATCCCTTCAAGAGTAACACATGCCCACCTCAAAAATCCACCTCAAGGCCAAGTCATCACTGGTCCTCACCATGTTCACAGGGTTCTCCCTGGGAGTCTATATTCAGCTACCACCTCATTTATTGTTTGCATCCTACCTTCCCATATGGTGTGTAACTACACCAATAAAGGGTCACTTTTCCTGCTATGTACATGAGCAATAAAGAACTGAACCACAGAGAATATGAACAGGAAAGTGATGTAGGCTGGAATGTACAGCAGACAGAGTGAACAGACATGAACTCTGTTAAAAGTCCCTATAAAGAAGACTGGGCATTTCTGGTGTTTTTCCCTCCCATGTGTTTATATAAAAAAAGAAAATTCCACACATTTAATACAAGACTTAAGTTGGGAATTAAAGGTGGCTTGCACTGGTATCATTTTTTTGCTTCTCTATGTTTATAAAGACAGCTGGCAAGGTGTTTTTTTTTTTTAATGTGGAACTATCTGGAGTGTCAAGTCTGTTCTTCCCTGGTTTTGCTGGAGGACTTCTTGGGGGTTTCATGAGATGCGTATTGTGAGCTCTCCTCTTAACTGAAGGGAGAGGGGTATTATAACAAACATATTGTGTCTGTCAAGTGTTAATGAGGCATTTGAATTAATATGTGTGAGCAAAAATAAACCAAATACAGCTTTACGCAGTCTGAGGAAAAATCCCTTCCTCACTCAGTTATTCGGCCTTAACTCTCTTTTCTGTTTTGTTGTCGTAATTTCAATACACTCAACCTCAAGTATTTGGAAATCATGAGTCAGCTCCCAGCTGCTCAAAATCACAAGACTGTCTTGAAAATCATGAGATTAAAGAAATACTAAGTCTTGGGTTCTTTTCATTTGCCTTCTGGTATCAGAGGGTTTGGGATTCACATTTTTAATTTTTTCTTAATAGCCATAAGGGCTAGAAACTTATTCAGAAAGCAAGTTGAGTTCATCAGGGACTAACCTGATTATTCCAGTAGTCTTGAGCTCAAGGAAAAAATCCAAATATCATGATATGCGTGACAACATCAAGAGATTGTAACAGCTAACTAGGCTCCCAAGCAGGGCTAGATTAAGGCATTTGGGGGCTGCAGGCATGCGACACTACAGGGCCTCTGGTGGCTCCACACCAGCTTCATAGCTCCAGCCCTATCTGGGTTGACAGCGGCAACACAACTTTCCTGCCCAGGGAGGTGGTGACTTGAGGCATCCTCCTCCTCCTTGCCAAAAGTGGCAACAGGGGCTTCCTTCCCCTCGTGAGCATCAGTGGCAATAGCATGGATCCCTTTTCCCCTAGAGTCAGCAGAGGGATCCCTAGTACTCACGCCAACAGCAAGAGTGTATCTGCTTAGGTGACAGGTGTCAAGAGGGGTAGCTGTGTTAGGCTGTATCAGCAAAAACAAAGAGGAGTCCTTGTGGCACCTCAGAGACTAACAAATTTATTTGGGCAAACGCTTAGGTGGACATCAGGCCTGCTGCACTCTCCTCCCACCACACACAGCGTCCTCGGCCGGTGGAGGTGGCAGACTTCTCATCTTCCCTGAACATTGTGTCTTGCAGTTTACAGGCCTTTAAGGAGCATAAGGCAATTTAGAGCTATTGTTTTAGGTGTCTGCAGACCTGGGCAGACAACATTGCATGGATTATACTCAGGTCACACTTTCAAATATTTTTCCACAGTCAAGAGGACTAGCAACTTTTTATTTTTTTAAACAGGAGAAATGACATTTGGATGTAATCACGAGTCCAAAAGCTGGGACCCTGAGCACTGGCTTATATTGGCTTATGCCTTAATCAGGCTCTATTTCTGATATTAAGCTTATATCAAGTAAGCAAATCCCCCCCCCTTCTTTTAATTATAACACTTCAAGCCTTTTTAATGATGCATAAAAGGAACAAGCCTATTTTTTCTCCTGGTGAAGGTGACACTGAAGAACTGAGCAGGATTTTGTGTGGAACACATAACCAAAGTGGATTTCTCCAATCTTGAAGTTATTTTATGAAGACAATTGAGAACTGGCTTGTCCTCGACTCAAAATGGAGAGTTTTTACAAAAGGCCATGTGAGATAAAAGAAAAAGTGTGGAAATTGAATCTGTGCAGATGCAGGGATAGACCTGAGCAGATTCATTTTTGGGTGGGTGTGTGGCAGGTGGGAAGAGCGTCTGTCTTTTCTCTCAGTTGATCATGCCTGTATAGTTTTTTGTTTGTTTGTTTCAAGGAGATATGCAATATAAAAGCAAAACATACTCCAAAATAAAAATAGTTTCATTCACTTTTGGATACGGTGATTTGAAATAATGGGAAATTTTTACAGCTGTCATGCAGCTATATTGTTTTTGTATGGTGATTAAAAAAAGTCATGTCTGCTTTAACTTTGATAACATTACATAATATTTTCATTTGTGTGCATGAACTTCCAGATTAATTTTCAAGTGTTTATTTACATGATACTTGGATGCTTAAGTCTCTAATGTAGTATTTGTAGCTTTAATGTGTAACTGGATACATTATTCCTGAAGCTAGGTAATAACTCACTGAAATATTGTTTACTTCTTATAGACTATGTAGCTATGCAATAAAGGGATGTATTACCAGCAATTAAAGAGCACACTTGTCACTAGTGTGTATGCTGCTGAAAAGCCAAGTATCTAAACCAGGGGTCAGCAACCTTTCAGAAGTGCTCTGCCGAGTCTTCATTTATTCACCCTAATTTAAGGTTCTGCATGCCAATAATACATTTTAACATTTTTAGAAGGTCTCTTTCTATGTCTTTAATATATAACTAAACTCTTGTTGCATGTAAAGTAAATAAGGTTTTTAAAATGTTTAAGAAGCTTCATTTAAAATTAAAATAAAATGCAGAATCCCCCGCCCCCTCCCTCCCAGACTGGTGGCCAGGACCCGGGCAGTGTGATTGCCACTGAAAATCAGCTCATGTGCAGCCTTCAGCACCCGTGCCATAGGTTGCCTACCCCAATCGATACAGAGTCTAGGTACAAAACTATCATATCTGGGAGAAGACCCTTTTACAGTTTCCTGACTCTGATCCCTATTCAGCAATGCATTTAAGCATGTCCAGCTGACTTAAATTGTCTTAAAATTAAGCACAAGCTGAGGGAAAACAAATCCCAGAGATCTGCATAAATCTGGTAAAAATGACTATTCCTCAAGGTTCAGCTTGAAAGGGCAAAAAGAGTCTCTTGAAATTCAGGCTAATTAGTCTTAAACTTTCCAGAAATGTTATTACAAGCCTGACATTATTAAGTTAAAACACCTTGCAACACACTTAACTAATGTTCTTTCATACAGATAATTCAAGACATCATATTCTGGAGTCTATAGATAAGACATAACTTTTTAGATAATGCTTTCTTAGCCAAAGGGCCAAGAAGCTTACAGGCTTCTCGGCCTGTAATCTTTTGAAATCCAAAAAACTGGATTCTTCAGAGATTCAGTATTTGTCCAGTATTTTTTCTGAATTCAAGGTAGCTTTCTTTTATTACAAGAAGGTATCCACATCTTCATACATACAACCCCACATTGACACAGTTGACTCACTGTGACTGTTGTCTTATGCTGTTTCTTTTTCAGCTGGAGGGAGACTGGAAGCTATAGTAGCTCTTATACTATTTTCTGGCTGTGACTAACTCAAAGCTTTTATCTTACCCTGTTCCCAGCTCTCTCTTTACATTTGCAACATGTTCTCAACATAGTTTATAGGGGTTTATAGTGCTCTTTCAGAGGCAGACAGGTAACTTTGTCTCACCTAGAAACACTCACTGTCTCTTTGGAAAACACAAGCTTAATAATCTTTTCACCAAGATTAGTTTATTTTGGGTTTGTGATAAGATTATGGAAGATGTCCCTGAGAACCAGGTGGCCTCTTTTCACATTTCTGCAAATATACTTTATTCACCCCCAACCTTTTGCGTCTGTATTGCAGAGAGTTCAACTGGGCCAGAGGAGTGATATTGTCAACCACTGTCTTCCTGCTGGAATAAGCTCTCTGGGGCAGGGACTATCTTTTTGTTCTGTGTTTATACAGTGCCTACCACAATGGGGCCCAGATCCACAAACTGGGGCTGCTAGGCACTCCTGCAATCCAAATAATAATAATAATAATTTGCTGAGGCAGGCTTCAAGCAGTGGCACTGCATCATTTTTAATAGTGGGAGTGCTGAAAGCCAGCCAGCCAGCCAGCCCCCTTCCCCCACCCTCAGCTGAGGCCAGGAGCAAAGCCCCAGGTACCTAGGGCCAGCAGCTGGGACCCCAGGGGTGCTGCAGTAGCGCCCCTCCCCCTTAGTTCCCATGTCTATGACTTCAAGATGAGGATCAAGATCCACTTGTAATTGGGCCTGCAGACACGTCACACTGGTGGCAACAACTATCGAGCTGACTCGGGGGAGGGGGAGGAACGGGCCCTGCTTTGCAAAGATTCTGATCCATCCCCAGCAACCCTGTGTCCCAAAGCCTGGGTCACACACAGCACCCTCATGGTCTGGGCCATGCGACCTTCCCCCGCCCCATCCCAAAGGGATGGGCATAAGGATCCTCCCCTCCCCCACATCCTACCAGCTGTGTCCTGCCATGCCCCACTTTCCCCCTTCTCCCCCCATGGGCTAGACCATGCAGTGCCCGGGGGGATCCCCCCTTTAATTGTGCCTCCCTCTTAGGGGCCTGCCCTGGGTCACTGCTCTGCAGCAGGGGAAGGGAGCCGGGACCGTCCCCCGCCTCCTCCCTGCAGGGACCCTTCGGGCGTTCCCGGGCGCGCTCGCGAGCACAGGCTGGGTAGGAGCAGGATCCCTATGCGCGCGCTCGGCTGAAAGGGGCGTGTCCAAGAGGAAGGAGGCGGGGCTTGGGCTGTCCCCAGCGCCCCCCCCCCCCCCCCCCCACACCCCCTGGCGCGCGCGCGCGCGCGCGCGCCTCCCTGCGCGTTCCACCGCCCGGCCGCCTCCGTCGTGCTGTCCGACGTGCGCGCAGGCTGCAGCCGCAGGCAGGGGCCGGGGGAGCCGAGCCGAGCCGTGCTCTGTGCTGCTGCAACAGGTCAGGGAGCAGAGGAGCGAGGCAGCATCTTCGTGCTCCCCTCCCCCTGCCAGGCAGGGAGCGCTCAGCAGCAGACCCTGCCCCCGCCCGTCTCCCGAGGGAGCCTGCATCGAGTTGGCAGAGGTGAGGGACCTTGGGTCCGGGGGGGCAAAGGGGATGTTGGAGAGGGAGAGCCCCCCCAGCTCTCCTGCCCCCCCCCGAAGGGATTGTGTGTGTGGGGTGTTTGCAGCAGTACTAGGGGAGAGAAGGAAGCGGGCAGTTACAGGGGAGGTTGTTGGGAAACTTTTCTCCCTTGTTTCCTGCCTTGGGTTTTCCAGCCTTCGGGGCTGGCTGCTTATACTTCCCGTGACCAGGGGGCTTGGCTTGGCTTTATAAACCAGCCCAGCAAGCGCGCGAGTGTGAAAGCGAGCAGCTGCCTGTTGCTGTATTTAATGATCTTGTGACTTTCCAAAAAATTGTCTGGAGTTCGGGGAAGGGACTGGACTCCTCATGGGGGCGTGAGAAGGGTCTGGTGCAAAACTTCCTTGTCTTAATTAGCTTTGCACAGGGCTTATCACTTTCACGTGTGTAAAATGTTATAGTCCTTCACCAAGGATTGGGTTTTGCAGTTCAGCTCGACAGGGTTGTAAAAATCTGTATTATTTCAGCTCTTGCCTTCTGGGTGGTGAGTCATTTTCCAGCAATTGTGTGTGTCTGTTTTTTTTTCCTTCAAGCTGTAATTTTTTTTCTCTTTTGTGTTTCCACATAAAACACAGCACTGAGCTAAGCAGCTGATTTATTCCCCTTATACTGCATGGAGTAAACGACTATTTTGCTCAAAAGTCATCTGTATTTAGAATGGTTGTTAAGACTTACAAAGGACTAGTTCATATGGAAATGATACGCGATAAATATCCACTCTAATCATTTTAATGATATGATTATTACTGGTGTTTATTATTTGTTGGACTGACTGTTTATACTGTTGTTGGTTTATAATGGAAACACTGGGGGAAAACGTTATAATGAACATTAATTACAGGTAAACAAAAAGTCAGCTGTGAGCAATTCTGAAACCCGAGGATATGTTTGTCCACCAGAGGTCACTCTTTCAACCCAAGGGACAAGCTTCCAGCTCTACTCAGGCATATTCTTTCCCCAATCCTGCAAACTGCTCCACTTTATGTAATGTAAGCAGTCCCATAAGCAGATACTTGTCCATTTAAATGTCTGCAGGTTTGGGGTCTAAAGCCATGTCTACACTACCTTTTATGTTGGCGAAATTTATGTTGCTTAGGGGTGTGAAAAAACGCTCCTGAGTGATATAAACTTAGCCAGCATAAATGTTCATGTGCACAGCAGTACGTCAGCAGGAGAGTTTTTCCCACTGACATAACTACTGCTGTTCGTTGAGGTGAATTTATTATGTTGACCAGAGACCCCTCTCCTGTCAGTATGGAGTGTCTGCATGAGTAATCTTACAGTGGTGCAGCTGCATTGGTACAGCTGTGTTGTTGTAAGCTCACTAGTGTAGACAAGGCCTCCATAGTTAATTCCTAAATCATCCATCTACTGTTAAGATAATGCAATGGCTCACATTTAAATTTTTTTTATATAATTTAAAAACAAACCAGAAAGAGCAATATGCATATGAACTGCTCTAAACCTGTGGCTCTTCAAAGCAACGGAAGACTTAATTTTATTGAAATAGCATTACTAATAAAGGATCAGATTCTGCTCTTGAATAACAATAGCTTAAGCTCCAGTCTTAAATTTCAAAAGGTAATAGAAGCTTCTATAACAAGCAAGCGCTGTATATCCTTTAGGGCTAACCCAGGCTAAATGCTAGGATCTTTTGCTTATGCCTAGTAATCCTTGTTCCTTACAGTCAAAGCAGCATAAAGATACAGTTCTTCCTTGCTATTGTCTTCCTCCATCTCCCCCCATTCCCCTGCTTCTGCTGTGAGCTAAAAACTTAGTTGATGGGAGGAATTCACTTGCAAGACTCTTCTTCATGGGGGCAAGCAGAGTAAACAACAAAGTCTTTAGTCCTCTTTTTAGTGTTCCACTCTCATCTGTCTGGTGTTGATGGGCTTTCCTTGTTGGCCAGGATGTGACAACTTCTGTTGCAGTTCAGCACTTGACACTGGTTAATGTTTCTCTCATGTCCATCACAGGTGATTTACACAGTGTCTCTTACAATGCAAACACTCAAATTTTACCTTCTAATATGGAATACAGATGTAATAAGTGAGATTAATGCATGCAACAACCTACAGGCATTCCATAAAGTCAATATATAATTCTAATACCTATTTTAACAATGTTAACAAACAGGTGAGTCAGACTGATTTCAGCTATGAATTTGTCAGGGTTCAGTTAGAGCACCCCCAATGCAAAAATGGTGTAAGAAGGAATGTCACTGGTGCTCCTGAATATGTCTCAGACTCTCCCTTCTCCTGAAAAGGCATCTGCCACTGCATTTTCATTTTTTTTATTTTTTTACTTTTATATGGACTGTTTTCCATGTCCTACTCCTGTAGAGCAAGGCTCTAGTGTAATAGTCCCGAATTGGTCCCTCTGGCTCGGCGCAGCTATGTTGATGGGGAGTGGTCTGATAGCACTTACATTCTCTGTTATACAGATGAGGCTTTAGTGGCGTAATAGCCCCCAAAATGGCATAACATTCCTTCTCTGTGTCAGCATCGTTCTGTTCAGTGGAGGTCAGTTTTTTACTTAAGGTAATGGAGTGCTGCTTGTCCCCCTGCTGTACAGTTTCACTATGTTGTAGGTGAAGTCCTTCCCTCTCTTACCTCCAAAGGTCCCTCCCACCAATCTTGAACTTTGTTTTTCCTCACTAGATTCAAATCTAATACCAAGTCACCTACATCCAAAGACCTTTCTCCAACATGCCTGTCATACCAACCTTTCTGATGCATTATGTCAGGCCTGCACAACTCGGAAAGCAGTGAGGGCCATATTACTGAAAAAAACCCAGCTGCGGGCTAAAAAGCTCCGCCCTCACCCCGCCCCCATCCACTCCCTCCCCATCCCCCCAAAACTCCCCGCTCTTTATCCCCTGACTGCCCCCCAAGACCCCACCCCATATCTAAGCCTCCCTGCTCCTTGTCCCCTGACTGTCTCCTCCTGAGGACCCCCCACCCTAACTGCCCCCCCTAGGACCCTACCTGTCCCCTGACTGCCCTGACCCTAATTCATACCCCCGCCCCCAGGCAGACCCCTGGGACTCCCAACCCCCCTCGCTCTATGCTTGCCCTGACCCTTATCCACACCTCTGCACCCAGACAGACCCCCGGGACTCCCACGCCCCATCCAACCCACAGCTGCCACGTGGCGGCACTATTCCAGCACCCCACAAAGAACCCCCCACTCACTAGTTTCCCAATACACACAGATTTCTCCTCCCTCCCATTGCCCTTCCCCACAGCCCCACTACCACAGCTAAACAATGCC